>VIBL01000266.1:0-534769 GCA_008271625.1 Lutraria rhynchaena
ACTTTGGTAATGTCAAAATCTCTAATAAATGATCAAATAGTTCAAAACTGGTGGAGTAAACTGAATGACTCAAGTAGAGCATTGTTTTATTATATAAATTAATCTTAAACTTATCAATGTATGATATTGTCCTTTGTGTAATATAAACCAATACTAGTGATATAAGAAAAAAGTGATTGCTTGATTATATATACTTTATAGACTGCACTTCACTTATCAAACAGCGAATCGAAAACTGTCGAGTGTAGGTCAAGGGAGGTAATCTGTCAGATGGTCTTGACTACCCCCATGAGGATTGTCTCCATACAACCATGTTCTCACTAGATCTTTTTAACGTAAACGGACTTCGTCATACGGAATAAATTTAAAGGGGGTTCTCAAAACACACATTTAGGAACGCTAGAACTGTTGTACAGTGTTCATAATGTTTTAAGTATCATCTTGTTATATATTTTTACACTATAATGTTTGAAACATTAAAAGATTCACTGTCAATACTTTTTAACCATATATTTTATTCAGAGTCTTGAAAACAATTCCATTTTCTTCATTTATACACATAATCGTCTTGATAAGTGTTCAAGCCCTGAATAAATATTGTACTTTTCGAATTATTGGTGTTGTTACATGATATTCTATGACAACTAAACGTAATTTTCATCACTACTGACACCAAGTTCCCGGAGTATTTTTTGGATTTTCTTTGTAAGAAATCTCCTGTAGAGAGCCTGGTCCCGGCTTCACAAAAACATTAAGTCTGTTGTTAGAAAACTTAGTTCTAATTATACATTATTAAATATTCTGTAACTATAATACTTTTTCGGAAATCGAGATGAGCCGTCTGTCATAGTTATAAAAAGTCAGCAATTTTTCCTATTTTTTTTTCAGTGACTGTAACCATGCACTTTTTCTTCTAAAGCAATTAAACAAACAGTATTTCGTCTTATTGTGTTAAATAAAACTTACAAGTTGATGCAAATTTTAGATTACATGTTCCATAATTAGCAAAATACATTAATATTTGTGATACCAGTGTTCGTCTTTTTTAATGAATCTAACACTTCAAGGCCATGACTTTTAAACTCTCATAAAAAGTTTATTCCACGGTGAAAAGGTTTAAATAGTTTGCAGTAAAACCAGGCAACCATAGATAAAATACAATTTAATAATTGACTATTTGAAACCTTGATGTTGTAGGTATGAAGACTTAACACACATTCTCGCGTTTTTGCGTTGAATAAACGTTCTGTTTGATTGTAGTTTATGAAATTTTTTTGGAATGATTTATTTCATATTTTATAAACAAAACTGTCAAGAGTCAGAAAGTCCCAGGTGTTTGACTCATTAAAGCTAGGGACCAGTGGGTAGCAGACCATCCGATGGCTAAAGCCCTGGTAGGGGTCCAGGGGGGCAGGAGCCCCTCCCCCCGGAAGCTCTAAAAATACTGGTATCGAAGTTCAGACTTTTCTGAAAGATTCCTAGCAGCTGGTGATAAGTTTTACCGTTGATTTGGAATCTATCTCCTCTATGCATTAAATAGTTTATGAATTTTCTTCTTGTCAAATACAAATACTACATATATATATATCATATCATATCAACTTGATTGTCTGCTCCTGTGTTATACCATACAGGTGTGGTCTGATGATATTGGACAATTTGTATCATATTCTCGTTTGATTCAATTTATGTTGATAATCAACCATGATTGATTTTGATAAATCTTAATGCTAATACAGAATTTAGCGAACGTTCAAAATTTGTACTTAAGACACAAGTCTATGCACATTTGTTTGCATGAACATTTTAGTTATCGCTATAATTTGTTTAGAAATTTATTGGTACTGCCGGACATGTCGTCTGCAAATACATAGCAATAAAGTTTTAATTAATCTTGTGAAATGTCAATTTTAATTGTAAATATCTACCTCTTTTATTCATAAGCCCATATTTTTTATTCAATATTGAGTGTAAATATTTAGATTTTGAGTACATGAGTATACATTGAAATGCTTCAAGCCGCTTGAGCACACATTAAGCTCAGAAGTACAACCTGAATAAGAACATTAAGAGCATGTATTGACAATACGTCTGCTTTATTGACTTTTTTAAATTTTTAACAGACTCAGAAATGCAATTGTATTAATAATATCAGCCACAGTACACAAGCAGGAATCTATATACGTGTGTATTTTTTTTAAATGATGGGTCAGTGTACAAACATTAGCAGACGATATAATGTTGATGTCATATGATAAACAAGGACTGGACAATATGATGGTCAATTGTCTCCAATCTTCAATAATCTACCAAGTGTCGATTTGAATACACAATTTTTTTGTGTGAAGATTGACTTTCATATGCTGACGTCCAAGAAAAATGCCTCATTGAAAAGGTGGAATATTTTTGTGTATGCCTTTGCTAGCCCTTGCTATTTATGTCACCGTTTGTCATCTGTAGTATTAACACTTCCCTAATCTACTGAAACATAACATTTCTCTACACTGGATCGTGTTGCTCCAGGCTATGGCCACTCTCACGTTTTACACGTGCGCCCCGTGCGCTCAACCTATTCGGTTATATCGGTTAAAGTTACACATGGACAATCCTTCGTCAATACACAAGCAAGTAGCCATTGCAATATTTGAACGTTTCCAACTTTCAAATGCCGAGGCTAAGATACGAAGAGAGCTGTAATTTTAGGCATGCTTATCAGCGGAATTTCTCAAAGTCAAATAGTGGTGTGGTGTTGACGAAGCGTCACCGTCGGGAACGTCGGCAATGTGCTAGAAAAAACGTTAGAAAACGTAGGCGGAATGTTGTCTTCAGTGACGAATCTCGTTTCAATCTTTCCGAGGCCGATGGACGTGTGAGCGTGTATCGTCGACGTAATGAACGTTACGCCCGTAATTGTGTTCTAGAGCTCAACCGTTTTGGTGTCGGTGGTGTCAATGTTTGGGCTGAGATAAATAACACTGTTAGATTTGACCGTGTGGTGATAAATGAGGATTTAAACGCCAGAGGGTATGTTGATCAAGTTCTTCGTCCTGTGACCGTTCCAATGTTCAAACAACGTCATGGCATTACACTTCAACATGATAATGCGCGCCCACATACGGCCAGGTATACCAGAAACTTTCTCATGCAGAACAACATTGACATTTTGCAATGGCCGGCTAACTCTTCGGACAGCAATCCGAAGTGGGACGTCCTTGGATATACTGTTTACGTCAGCGCAACCCACAGCCACATAACATCCAAGAATTGACAAAAGCTCTCCAGGACGAATGGGCTCGCATTCCGTGCTATCTCGTGCGTAATCTGTGCTGTCCTGTGGGACTACGACTGCAGGATGTGATAGCTAGCGAAGGTGGTCATACGCAGTACTGACTAATTAGTGCGTGTATGTTTTTAAATGTTTCTTTTAAAACATAAAATGTTTAATGAAATTCAAATGACATAAAAATGTCAATAGAATCGTAAAGTTTGTTTCCTAATCAAAATACCACGCATTCGATATTAAGTTCATGAAATATGGCGATATAAAGGCTGATGAGGCGTTTTTTGGACGTCAGTATAGCATCGTTCCATCTTGATTTAAATGTTCTGCACGTAATTTATTAAATGAAGAAATGAGAAACAGACAAATTGGTAAAAATTGATTATGTACTAAATGTGGTATGAATTGGATTGAAAATGAATCTCAGTATGTCCATTTTATAGACCATTAAGGTTAACTTATCCACCAAAATTTTTCTGTCATTGACCAAGTTTAACTAAGTTGAAACTTCTTCTAAACAATTCACAAACTAGTGTGATTAATAAAGTAGCTACATTTGTTTATAAAACGATATGAGAGGTTAATGTTAATATTTATATTAATATATGTACCTACTGATGTACAACATGATTATTGATTGATGATTTTGTATGCTGCCGTATGCTTGTTGTGGTAAATTATTTAAATTTAGAATGCTGTATATTGTTCGTAAACATGCTTACATACAGTAAACCACTGACTATCATATCCTTTCCGGACTGGGCCAAAAGTCCGGTTCACTGAGAATTCCCGTATTTAGAGAACTATTGATTATAGAAGAAAAGGGGGACTTGAAATATCGTCCTATTTTCCGAGAATTCCGGTTTTCAGAGAATCCGGTTTTAAGGAGTTTTATTGTATTATCGCATATTTTCATGAATTTCTCTTTTATATAAGTTATGTCTAATGCATGGCCGTGCAAATACATTGTATTGGCGATGAACAATTATTTGTTTATGCTATAAAAACGTATTTGTTGTACTGTATTGCAACTCGAATAAATGTAGCATAACTGATGTACAACAACCAGACCCAAAGAGAAAATCGACGATCAGAAATGACATTATTAGCGATGTAATACTAATCATTTATATACCTTTCACGCGGACCTTTCAAAAAAACATTTAATACAATGAAAGACAAATGTTATCATATTGCGTATTTCTATTAGAAAATATTTGAATAAATTAAAGTGTAAATTTCATTCCGTCTGCTACCGACTATTTTTTACACACTCTGCAATCTTGAAAGATAGTCCACGGACAAATAAGGACAAATACAACACGTTTTTAAGTGTATTCAGTGATAATACAAATTCACCCAAATTACGTTTTTTTACGATACAGCAAACGTAACGAAGTCTTCATCAACCTCGCATGTGTAATGAACAACAGCCTTCAGACGTTGAATACACCGTAATTATCATTGAATTATGGCTAGTAATTTTTTAATGTCTTCAAAGCAATCATATCATTCTTATGGGATACATAATCTTGTAAGGTTGCAAGGTTTTCATGTCTCATGGTCGTCTCCACAATCTGATTAGCCAGTTTTAGTTATAATTTAATATTTCTATACATACTAAATTATCTAAATGATAATATTAATATTTCTTTTTTTGTGTGATTTTCAGTTGTTGGTATCACAATACTGATTCAACAGTTCCTTGTGCGTGTACATATCGTTCCCATGATAACATATTATGGACTGGATTCATTCATTGCAACGATAGTCAGTACCGATATAAGTTATAACAACTTTAATCAACTGCTGTCTTAATTCGAATCCGCAACATCTTGTTCAGGAGTCTGGCTCAGGAGTCCGGTTCAGGAATGCAGTGTTTTCTAATCATTTTGTAAAAGTTGTGTTTTAGTGTTAAAAGTGTGCTAAATATGTGTTTAATGTGTTTTTGTATTCGTTACGCTTTGGAATTAGTATGTGCGTTTCTACATAATTGTGCTGGAATAATGTGTTTTATTCATAAAATTGGATTATTATACAACATAACCATCTGAACTCAAGGTAGGCAAGGATAATATCGACCTTGCACCGTAACATTCACTGTTCACGTTATTGGTGATTTATCACATTATACTAACAACAGTAAAACCTCACTTAGATCTATACTACTTCAACATTAAGACCACTTGGTGTACTCGTAATAGACAATTAATGATGGTCTTAATGTTTTAGTTTTACTGTATAAATACAATACAAAGAGAAAGTCATCATGTTGTAAAATTTCTGATAATATCAAATGAACTGCTATGTGTACCGACTTGCGTACATACAAATGTACCTACATTCAAAGCGTAATAACAACAAATGCGAGTTTCTTTTTGTATTGATAATATATTGAAAATGATGAACTATTATTGTAGCAACTCATTTTACGGCCTTTTTGAAACTAAAGATTAGAATTTTCAAAGATTGAGTTGAACCACCGACCTGCTGTGAACTAATTGGACAGCTTCCTCACATGTGACATTTGGTCGCAGGTAGAATAACCACAGCATGAGTGGCTATTGATTACCAGTCAGAAACAATAGCCACTCGACCACGAATGCCCCTTTGCTTAAACTTTAATTATTAATTGTTGTTAAATTGATGAAACATTATGGATGTAAACTATTTATTATTTAGGTATCTTAAACTTTTAATATTAATTTTATGCTTCATAAGTAATAGAACATCATTACATGTAACAAATTTGGTTTTATCTTTTAGAGTTAAATTCTACTAAATTTCTGTAGGATAAGGCATTTTAATTTTATTTCCGGTTTAGTCCTAAGGTATCTCCCCTAACACCGGAAACTTACAGCATATACGATTGTCAAAATGAGGTTAGTGTTCTATATTATTACTTATGTTATATTATGTTTTTGATTTATTGTTATCAGTTGTTTTTGAGTCGAGTGAAATAGTTTCACTGAACACCACATCGATATAAAGTCAAATGTGATCACATTATTTCTCTCGCACTCCATTTTATAATGTTTAAATTATTTTTTTCCTTATTATCGAGGTTTTACTGTATAGTCAATACAAAAAGAAACGAAATCGCGCACAAAAATCAAATTAGATCAAATCATCATCGGAATATATCATTTTTTACATGCAAACTAAAATATACGTTCGTTATATCATCTTTTCTTTTTGTATTGGATATGTATTAACGGGATTTTATTCAATGAAATTATGGTAGCAAATGATTTCATTTTCTTGATGTATTATTTAGTTCATTTCCACGTTGAAAAGAAATAACCGAATGAAATTGCGTTCCTTTAGAAACAGAAAAAATTATGACCTTAATTATATCAAACTAGGAAAGTAAAGTTTCATAATGTTATAAACAATATGCAGCGCGTGAATCTTATCAAATTAAGAAATATCGAGCAATATATTACTGTAGATTGATATTTTATGTTGTAATTTTGATCATTTCATATCACGAGGATTATCTTTAATAAGGTTTTCATTTGGCTTTTTGGAAGATTCTTACTTAGAAGAATTTTAAAGTTGTACACGTGGTTAGGTCCGAAGATTTGAGCATTCAGATGGTATTTTCTGTGAAAGTTAATTTGAAAAAAAGACTTAGTGATCATTTAAACTTGTCAATTTCACTAGTTGATTTTTATTTAGTTTTGTTTGATATTGTGTGTTGATAGTAAGCTGTGAATATGGTGTATAAATAGGTGGTTAATTTCGGCGTAGTGTTTAGGAGAAATTTATTTAAGGAATAATTCAGATGTGAAATGTAACTGGTGTACATTTGGTGTTTCATTGACGAAATATTAGATGAGTTTTCAAAGTTTCGTACGGCAGTCTCACGTATTGATAACTCATGATGCTATGGTAATACATAGATAATATTGACATACTAGTATGTAAAAGTGATGATTTAAACAAAAATAGTTGTGACATTAAAACAGGATAATGGTTATACTTAAATACATATGTACTGACAATTGTGGTGTAGACATACAAGTATACATCTGTTGTCGGCTTCGTCGTTTTACTGTTATCCCAGTGCTCCTCAAGACTTAGTATGTGGGTTATTTTTTTGCATTCAGTGGACAACTTAGGCGAGCTTCTATATTAGTTTTTCGATTGCATGATGACCCTCTGTCTGATAGGTGACGATTGCGAAAATGAGTTTCTATCTATCGTTCATTTTGTTTTATGGAACATTTGAATTTCGCATATGTTCAAAATAATTGTTAAAGATGTTGCTGTTTTTCATATACACTGCTGATATATACATGTAGTATAGTTTTTAATATGATAAATTTGTATTCGGAGTTACAACTATATGAGGTGCAATTAGAATGTGCACATTTCTATACACTTGTGTTTAATGGAAAGTAGGGAAAATGAAAATTGATATCTTAAAACGTAATTACCGAAACAGGTGCTGCACCTTTTAATACTATAATTATGTCACATGGGTGATATAGTATTGATGTCTTAATTTATCCACTGTACTGTCTGATTGTTCTGTATTCAATTATTCAATTTGTAGATGCTGAAATAATTTTCGGTCTTTTTTTCTGCATCATATTGTAGTTGATATACCAGATTTTACAATGTTAATGTTGTACCAGGACGGTACACTTTTTACACAAATAAGGCTCCCTTTACAATAACTTACATATTAAGTCGGTCGTGGCAGGTCATACCCTTCTATGATTTTCCTCCTTATGGGGAAAAGTTAACGGCTCCTTGTGGAAGGGTAAGTTAGTACCGGTTAGTATACAGTCCAGGAAAACTGGTTAGGTGAACCGGCCGTCGTATATAACTGAAAAAAAATGTTTAAAAAAAACGGCTTTAACCCAGTGAAAAAGAAGAAGAAAACATTTTAAGTGCAACCCACAGCTGGTCATTATTTGAATCTTTGATCGGCTGTTTTTTCCATTTTTGTGAGCAATATGATTTTACTTTTGTCTCTGTATATAACGCTTACATCATTAAGAATAATGACATTTTCTCACTTATATACAATTTTTTTCATCGTCATTTTGGATTAACAAAAATGTACACACACAAATGAATGAAATAGTTTAACTAAGTTTGGATAACTGATGATGAATGGAAGATTAAAAAATATGTACGATGATAAAACATGATTCCTTATCATCAAACACAGAATACAAGTGCACTTGACATCACAGACCCACAATTATAAAACATTCTTCTTTTGTCATAAAGTTGTTAGTCTGTTTATCTTAATGATAATATTAAATATTTCTTTTACTAAACAGTCATTGTGTTTATTAGTATTTTACTCCATAAATCTACAAGTATTTTCAACAAAATAAACCCGTCGTTCTGATGACGATGATGTCAAAATGTACATTAATTTAATTCCAATGCATAACGTAAACATTCACGTCCACATTCCATGTTTTAAATTCCATCATAGGATGCATAAAATTAAATGTATGTGTCTAAAACTGCGCGTTGAATCCGAGATAAATACTGATTTTCATTTAGTAATGAATGATTGGTTACATTCAATTACTATTATTATAGGTAAGTGAGTGAGTGAGTGAGTGAGTGAGTGAGTGAGTGAGTGAGTGAGTGAGTGAGTGAGTGAGTGAGTGAGTGAGTGAGTGAGTGAGTGAGTGAGTGAGTGAGTGAGTGAGTGAGTGAGTGAGTGAGTGAGTTTTAGTACCATGAATACATGTATAACACATTGGTTTACTTGTAATAAATACACACATCTAGCCCAATGGGCTTATAAGCCACAATCAGATGACAGTTAAAGAAAATCACATGATTAAACACAAGAAAAAGGTGATTAACAAACAAAAAATTGCGATTTTTAAGTTGATAAGTTGTGAATTCTTTCGTATGTGTTGGTGTATTAGTGTTTATTTACAGCAAGGTGTTCATTTGTCTATTGTACTGTACGGCTCTGAGTTGTGGTGATTCAGAAAATATCCTTGCATTGAAGTTGTTTTAACCTGCTTGTAAACGTTACATATACGTCACTTCACGTTCTAGAAATGGTGCTGTACTAGGTGATTGTGGGAGATATCCCATAGATATATGGACACTAAGAAACGTTGTTTGAACTGCTGATTATTCCTGTTGAAAATGTCAAACAACACACTTGCCAGAAAATGTTATGACATACTATTTATTCTTGATGAACAAGGAAATTGTAATTAAGTAAGCCATAATAGACACCTTGTACAATCAAATGGAATTGGCTATATCTGGAACAATCAGAAGCATCTGCAAATATATTTATTGACAATTTAATGGATATTTATGAACAAAAATGGTGTCATGATATCTTAATGATCAGTGAATGGTTGTATCAGATCTTAGTATGAACATGGGACCTATTGTAATGTTTTGTTTATAAGGAAATTTAGGCAATGCTATGCTCAAGTTTGAACTGGTGTTCACAGCCTAGCAATTGAGACTTGGAAGGTACACAGGTATAACTAGAGCAGATAAGTTAATGCAACAATAATGAAATTGAGGATGAATGTCATTTTCTTGTAAAATGTAACGTTTCCCAAAACATTAGACAAGTGTACATTCCCATAACATTCTGTATTAATCCTTCAAAAAAAGTAACTTATCTTTCCATCCTCAAAAATGTTATACTTTTATAAGATATTGTTACATATATTTACCATGCTAACAAAGAAAAAAGGTAATTCTTGATGTCCTGTTACACCTTAGCCTAATGAGAACTATACATGTACATATAAGATTATGATGTATAGTATACTGCAGGGTATTTATGTACATACAGTTGTTCTGTACTTGTAGATAATATTGTATTAATGTATCTGGGGCTGGAGGCCTATATATCGCTAATAAACTGTTTGATTTGATTTGAATATTAATGACATAAATATTTTATATAAAGTGACGTTAGATTTGGGACAATGATATTCATTTGGCCGATTTTACTGCCATATGAAATATTTAAGTTGGGAGAATTTGAATTATCATTGAATACACGTGAAAAACGTGGTATTTGGTTGATTTCGTTTGGTGTGAATTTCATTGACGGGAACGTTTGTATTCAAGTTGTATATTTTATAGCAGACGAAAACTTTGACATAATATTTCATATTACAGTCCAACAAAATTTCATTGAAAACGGCCCCTCATGGACTGCAAAACGTTTGTTCATTGTTTTATAATGTTGATGTGCGCAAAACTAATGTCACTATTGTCTTAAAATAACACTTGTAGAGAAATGTTTTTGTATTTAAAGACTTTCTGAGCTTCCTGTTCAGTTTAGAAAACCGACTTGCTACAGTTTAAAAACTCGCAAAACACACACATGGTCTATTAGTTGGAAAATTGACATTCGTTTCCGTGGTTTGGTTCCAAAATTAAGCATAAGAACAAAGGTTATTGTTGTAAGCACCCGTGTGTTTAGATCAACCAAATAATAATGTATATTTTATCGAAAAGAATTATTTTTTACAATGTAGCAATCATACAATATGGTAAATATAGTTAGTAGGCGTCCTGATAACTAATTTCGCATGGAATTTCAATGTATACATACCATTCACTTACATCTGCCATCTATATATATTATTCAAGTAAAAAGCATGTAACAAATATATAAATGAATACATTGTACATATATACATACAACATATCTAACCAAACACGTCGTATTAATTCACAATAAGTCAAACATTTTATGACATCACTACAATGTTAGGTAACAAACATTCTGTTCAATCCCGAATGAAAACACACAGAGGTTGTATGTTTATATATAATCCGTTTTCGTACCTTACAACCTCATTCAGTTTCTTCCCAATTCTCTAAACTGTACTACATTTAATAATAATACCCAGCAGCAAACACTATCGACAAAGTTCACGTCAGTGTCATTTATAGTGGATAAATAATTCCCATCAAAACACACAATCCCATAGTTATCCCCACCTCCAACAAACATTCTGTTTCCTAATTCATTAAAAGCAACATGAGTACTTGGAACATTAACAGCTTATTCCCGGATTGGTTATGTGTAATTGTCGTCAGCCGGGCACCAGTCATATCGTAGACGTAGAGTGAAATAAACATCATTGGTCGAATATATTTTCTCATCATTGAATGCAATACCGTAACATTCGTGTGACATTTTAATCTTCTTTGTAAGGGTCATCTTGTTTTCAATGGAAACGAATTGGATCTTATCTTGACATGCAACAGCAACTTCACATCTGCTGACACAACAAACACCATTAGGTTTTGAATCTAAGACACAATAGTCAACAACCGACATCGTCTGTATATCAATACGTTTAAGTTTCTTATTGCAGAAATCGGTGACAAGAAGTTCATTACCAAGTGTCAGACAACATTTGTAAGGCTCACATGCCCTTGGGTCATCAGAAAGCCTGATTGTGATATTTTTACTTCCCGTGAGTTTATTTTTTCTGTTTCTGTACTTGACCAATATCCTTTAAATTATTCATATACTCGTTTAATGATTGGTTTGGTGTGAATGATAATGTTATGTCTGCGTCCATTAAATTAATTAGCCCTCTTGCAGGTTCTTTCATCATTTCTTGGGCAATTTTCGTACAAACAAAATGCTGAGCTCTGTTTCCCTCTGATTGCTGCAACTTGTCATCAACCACCTGTAGATCACCATGGACGTTGTCTAAAGTAAGCTTTTTGTGCCGGAGTTCATCTTTAGTTCTTTGTACACTTTTTGAATTTCGTTCCTTGAAACCTCGGTAGCTTTTCTTAATATTGCTTCTACTGATTTCTGAATTAAATCTAGTTTAATCAATGTTTCTTTCTTTAATGAGGTCAATGTCTCCAGTCGAGTGTCCTTGGATGTACTCCTAGCTTTCGTAGATAACACCATTTCTTTCAGAAGACGTCTTGTCTGCTTACAATCATATATTTTGAAAATACTGTCAATCATGTCTGGCGCTGAATGGATGTGACCGTCTGGACAAGTCCTGAAATAATGTAATTTATTTCATGTAGTTTTAACTATGAATGGTTATAGGAACTTACAGTAAAACCTCGATAATGAAATCACGATCCGGACCCGAAAATCGGTCGCAATAAAGAAGTGTTCTTATTTCCAGGTTGAATTATAAGGGAGCTATTGAAAGCCGGTCCAAAACTATGTGGCCGTTATAACAAGGTGGTCGTGATATTGAGGTGATCGCAATATGAGGTTTTAATGCGATTCACAACATTCTACAGGCAAGCCATTCATTTGAAAGTATATCGCCCGCAAGTCATCTACTACATTTTGTATATTATATTTTAACCAGAGTTACCGTTTTATGTATTAATTCCATTGAGTTTTTACAAAACTCGGTTACACTATATTATCTTACGTCTATCTATTAATATAATAACATGTATATCATTACATAATCTTGCGTGCGTGCGTGCGTGCGTGCGTGCGTGCGTGCGTGCGTGCGGTATAATTCAATAGATAAACCGTTGTTTAAAATGATACACAAGACGTTTAGCACTATCTCCTTTTATCTTTTCCACTTTTGATATGAGATTGATAACACGATATCATAATAAATTACAATATAGATAAAGTTCAAAGGCAATATTGTATGATCTCGTTTTCAGAACATTCAGCTCAAATAATTTTTTTCTCCGTTTTGTCTATTGTACAGCAGAATGTTATTCCGCGAAATTCCGTGGTATGTATAACTATACGTTTTTATGAAATTGAAATTATTGAAAAAAATGGAAAATTCATGTATAGAACATTACGTTCTTAGTTAATATGAATATACTATAAACTTAAATATGGAACCGCGACAGTTATTAGTGCGATCCAGGTTCAAATCCCGATAGGTTCTATGAAAAATTGACAAAAATGTCGATTTTCCTCATAATGTTGAGAAGTTGTCGGCTCCTTGTGGTAGGGTAAATTAGTATTGATTTGAATACAATCCAGAAAAACTGGTTAGATGGACCGGCCGCCGTACATAAGTGAAAAATTGATGACAAATTGCGTTAGTAAAAAATAATGATAAAACTTAAATATAACGAATGGTACTAATGCACCCATTTAAGCTAATTTCTACATAAAAATAAACACAGAATTTATAACCGAACTACAGTAATACTTAACAGAATGATATAAGGAATAAAACATTGATTTGACATTTGTAAGGGTAATGAATTAGCAAAAATCTTTAGCAAAACAAACATCCAACAACATCGTGGTCTTCACAATACATATCAACGACTTTGCCTCTATGAATGCTGCATCGTTCTGTAGGAAATTCTGGTAATCTTGATTGCTGACTGGTCTCTTGATTTCCATCAGTGACCTCCATGAGACTGTGACCTTCCATCGATGGGAATCTGTTGTGTGCTTCGATGCAAGGCTTACACAAATATCCACTGCATTCAACACAATACTTAACGGCTTCTATTGTTTTGTCTTCACAAGAACAAGAGGTACACTCGAAATCAAATGTTTCTTCCGACATTTTCTTTTGAGAAAACCCACTGAACGCAATAGTTACCTTCGACTTTGAACCTTAGTTACGTTTTCGGTGAAGTAGGAAAACCCCTACAAATAAATGCGACTAATAGTTCATATCGATATCGTCTATCCGAAAGAAAAGGTATGCGCTTGTTCAACACACGTCGTTTTAATACTCACGTAGGGTTATGTTCAGTATTGAGTGATTTTTGTATCTGCTGTCAATGTAGATAATATAAGTATCGTTGTAAGCGAGGGTATGCGTGCAAAGAATGCCCCGAAAAGATTTTCATACAAGATTTAACAGATAAAATCGGATTCATTCCACGAATGATAAAAGTAAATACATGTGTATATAGCTGAACATTTCTGAAAAGGAAATCAGTCGACAATGTTTTTTTTAAAATATATTCTAGATCGACATGATTGTTTTATTAGATCATAGTCCGTTTCAATTGGTCTTTAATCAAGTATAGCTAACCCAGTAGACCAAACATTATATCCACATTATTTTCATTATCAATATGTAACTAAAATCAACTAAAATAGACCGAACAATATAGCAGTAATATGTCTATTATGTTTAATCAAATGAATGAATTGTTCATACACAAACAATTAAGGAATGATTAATAAGGACATAACTGACATAAACCACACCACTTAATGATATTTAGTCCTACACTTCCCAATAAGGATCGTTTGTATTCAACAAACGCAAAAAAAATGCAAAAACAGTTTTCTATTCATATTGCCCTTTTCGGCGTAGCTGTCTAAGCTCAGTTTTGACCTACATTTCTTGACATGACGTATTGATGATTAAGAGGAAATTCCTCATTCTATTGGATAATTTCATTCGCGCGAAAATGACTTACTGATATACCAGAGGAAATTCTTCCTTCTATCGGACGAATTCTTCAAGAGTTGGGGAATAAGGCCACGCCAACTTAATGTGTACTTTTTTGTAAAATTTGTGAAGTTCAAATGTACGATACTGTATTCTTAGATGATCGAAATAAGGTTATACACACGTTCTTGACAAATATTTTACATTTTATGTTTGATTAAATTCAATCTCTCCGTGTGTGGCGTGAACAGCATTTAATATTCGCTCAACGTCGTAATTGTACATGTTCTGGTTCCAGGTTTTACATATTTGCTTTCAGAATCATAGTTAAATTAATTAATCCACATCATTATGTTCTTCGTCACTTCTCTTTAGATGTATGTACATTGCTTTGAAGTGTCAAGTGTCAGATAATAATAATGAGAATAAGCCAGTTTATTATACTAATAAATAAAACTATAAAAAGTATTTTATGTTCACATTTCTTGTAGAATGGTTCAGTATTTCTTTTCAGAGAAAAATAAAACAAGTTCGGTGTGGCATTTAGCTGGTTTGTTTTCAACTTTTTTAGACGCCATTTTAACGATTGTGCCAGATAATTCCATTTGAACTGCCATCATATTGGACTTCCTGATGAAAGCCTGAATTTTATACGCTTAAGACGATTTGCAAGAAAACCGAATACATTGTCATATATCATCGGCGTTATTCTAAAGTGACGTATATCTGTTTTGGTGCGATTTTTTTTAATTCTCCGGAGAGAGTAAGACATTACATGTCATTTGCGAATAGTTCGGTTCCTCTAGCCAATAAGAAAACACAGTTATGTACAGTGATTTTGTGGTATAATTACGGGTCATTTTTTGTTATTCTAAAACGTCGTATATGTTCGGCCTCAGCAGTCCGTAGAATTTTGTCTCAAACTTAGAAATAATAAAACAGAATGGCCTTAATATAAAAGAGCTGTACCTAAAACATATTAATTACTTAGATGAAAACGAAATACACACTGCTTAATCACTGATTCACGGATGGGGATAAAATTGCCTGCGGAAGAATTATCTGAATGCTAACTTTTTCTCCTGCACATGTCCTGGGCCCGATATTATAAATCTTTAATTTGGTTTCTTAGTTCAAACCAATGTGCGATGTAACCGGATATAATTGATTAATTAATTGTTTGATTGATCGATCGATTGATTGATTCTTTGTGTTTTTTGGCTGGCTGACTTCGGTAAATTTTGCAGTCAAGCTGTCGGTGAAACTGATCAAGCGTCTTTCATCTTGCCGTCAAGCTGTCGGTGAAATTGATCAAGCGTCTTTCAACTCGCAAGGAAAGTAAACATGATAGTAATCAAATAATGTGTTAAAATAGATCCACTGGTAATCACACATAAAGAGTACATTTACTTTTAACTTTAAAACATATGAGTACATTTAAATCCGTGTTTTTCGAGCTGGCAATGCATTTACTCTTGTTTTCAAGACCGAGAGTACATTTACTCCAATAAAAATACCTGGAGCACTTTTATTTAAGGACACGAAACTAATTGTTGAGCTATAATATGAATCTCATGTCTGTAATTTCATACACTCTTCTTGGATTCTGTATCAAGTGTATTATATTATATCAACAAAATTATATATATTGTTATTATTATACAATAATATTATATAAGGTTGAACTCCATACATGTAGAGATCCAATTCAATTCACTAGTTTGTATCAATGATTCAAAGATCGAACCACGAATCTTAATCAAAGAGAAAATATTTCAGTTAAACTGGTGTTAATCAGCCAGTCGAGGGAAATGACCAATTTTGCCGCTTAAGACAGGTGATCTCTTAAAAAAGTTAGTGCGTGGTCAGTGGAGACATAATTACCTAATCAGTCTGTATATAATATATAACATAGTTTTACTAAATGAAAAATAAACATAATACAGTTAATGAACTTAAATGTTGTGTTTTAAATTAAACATATAACTTATACATGTGGTAAATATCATTTGCACAGATATTCATTCATACAAAACTAAATATACATGCATAATTAACACTTACAGAAGTCAGTAATTTTCTTTTCCACACTGAAGTCAACACACAGTCTTCATCTTTTAGATCATTTATACATGTATTCATATTAATAAATATTAACACTTAAAAAGTCGGTATTTTTTTCTGTTTTACGCCTGTTTCCAATTTGAAGTCAACATATAGGTCCTCTGCATCCATGAGCATGCCCAACACGTTGTGTGTGCGTGCGTGCGTGTGTTTATTTGCAATCTAATCAAGAATCTGATTCACTGGAAACAGTAACTAACTTCACTGAGACATAAGGTAGAATATTTACATCACTGTCATGATCATCATCCACATCACAAGAATGTCCTGAGCGAGTTTGTAGCAATCAGTCATGTTGTTATTACAGGTATTGAACTCATTGTCAATTTTAATTAAATCCTTGATGTCACAACCTCACAAATACCTAGACATCAACACTGCAAGTGATATTTCATCATCATCACCATTATCGTCGTTTTTATCACAGTTAACATTTACATTAACACTGACATCAGTAATATTTGTTTTATTAGAGCCGTGACCGTGGTCCAGTGGTTAGTCCGCTGGACTTGTAACCCGGCGATCCGGGTATAAATCCCAGTCGCGGCAGGTCATACATTTCAATGAAAATTTGACAAAAATGTCGATTTTGCTCCATATGTGAAGAAGTTGTCGGCTCCCTGTAGAAGGGAAGTTAGTACTGGTTAGCCAGGAAAACTGACTAGGTGGATCATAAATCCAATAAATAGCCTCTAAATAGTAAAGTTACATAAGATGTCTAGTTTTGTCCATTTCAACAAGAACATGTTTTAACTGACGGTTTCTATATTTCAACTTCAATGTCTGGATTATCCCAGCGTCCATGGGTTGTAGAAACGATGTAGTATCAGCTGGGAAGAACTGTAACTTGATATTGTCACGTTTGTTATTTGGATGCACAGGTACGTTATCAAGAAAAAGAGAGAACTTTTTGTCTCATTTTCCGGTCCAAACTCCCCAGGAGGCCAAACGTGCCAAACGTGTCACCATCATGCCAAAGCACATCCATTTGGCCCGTCGCATTCGTGGCGAACCTGCTCAAACAGTGCATTCACGCTGCACAAATGAGAAAACGGCCCTTTTTAGGGTCACACATCTCTTAAGAGACTTCTACTTCTGCTGTCTATCAGTCATGTAACATTATGTACATTTTTTCATGCTCACTTCTCATTAAAGGAATGCTCATTAGAATGCTGATATAACTGTGTATTATAACATCATACACAAGACTGTTTACAAATACTAATACAGTAAACTTTATTTTTTATAAACAGTCAACAGAACAAGGGAACACAAGAAACAACAAAATTTTAACTGCGAAAAGAACAAACTTTTCAATCTAGGTACACTCTGGAACGTGGCAATATTAAATATCACGCTTATTGATAAAACTTTAAATCGAACAGACACATTTTTATGAAAATCACGATCAGACGATCTCGATGATGGCTAATATTTGTACTCGATTTTCAAGTTTAAATCACGGTCATCCGAATATTTAGATACTACAGTCTTAATAAAAATTTTTGATTGCGTATATAGTATATTGCGTGTGATATAATCTATGTGTGCATTTATAATATTATTCAAATACAGTACAACCTCTCCAGATGGGCCTCTCTTGAGCCCTTCAAAAACAACATGTTTTTCCACTGTGCGATTTAACTATTAATTTCACCTCTCCGGAGAAACAACCTCTCAACAACAACACAATTTTGTTTTTCTCAAGAGATGTTGCTTTGGAGAGAGGTTGCACTGTACATGCTATTGAAATAGTTCGGACAAAACTGAGATCAAACACTTTTTAACAGTGGGTCATACTAAAATCTTACTAGTATTTCAAATACAAAAAGGAATAGTTTACGAGCAAATGTTCACTTATACAAGTTGTAGGCTTGGTCGTAACTTTGTTTATTTTTTTTTTGTATTTTAGTATCCGTGAAAACAATTCGTATTATGATTTAACATGTCCCCATATTATATCTGTTCTACATATTTTGAATACAAGACAACGAAAAATATACAAACCTTTCAACAATCCACTGAGCGAATGTAAAAGTTAATGTATAGTTCAAGGGAGGTAAATCATTCCAACAAATACCATTGTTTGTAAAAGAGTCGTATAACATAAAAACTTGGTCCTTATGCGTAATGTTTATGTATACATTATTTGTTTTCGATCTCCTAATTAACAATCCCGCGAGTAAAGAGCAAAATGAGAAATAGAGAAAAGCGGATATCTGTAACCTAAGACGATAATGATGTACTAGTATAAGAAAATGCAGCTGACAGTAAATATGTTTAAATTACAGTATAATAAAATGAATTTTTTAATATGTTTCAGATTCTTCTGTTTAAAATGTTTGTTCAAATATGAGACATAGGATTAATCGTTAAACAAGGTGCTTTTTAAGAAGGTTCTATTTTGTTTCAATAATTTTAAATCGTCTTTCTGGAGTTTAGTAACTACAGTAGAAACTTCCTAATCCGAACATTTTTTCAGTCCGAGCAAGTTCAGATTTTAAGATTTTCAGTTTACAAAATTTCCGGATTCTAAAAGTTTCTAGAATTAAAAAACCGGGATCAGGTGATGTGTTCGGTTTAGAGAGGAATCCGGATTGGAAAGGTTCGAATTAGAGAGGTTCGACTGTACATGTATATATATATGAGCGAAGTACTAGTATCTATAACGACAACTTTATTCTAGTGATGTAGGAAATTGGCCTATTACACGGTGAAACAATTAAATATACTAGCATAAGTACAAAAACTATCAGTTATGTGCTGATTGTGTCCATATTCTACATGGACATCTAGACTTTATGACCCCACTAACCAAAACTCCTGTATCCGCCTCTGATATATCTGTATAATAAGGCATAATACATGAACATAAGAAAAGATTACAATCGTGAAAACATTTGTCTTATTTTAAGGAGGTTGTAAACGAATGTAGAAGCTTTTCTTTGAGTGATTCTGATAGCACAGAATTTAAAACTGAAATGTTCGAAATATTGATTCTCTACGTATTTACGTTCAATTTTTGGTCACTTTAGTCTTGTCAGCGATTGTTTAATCTTGTTTAATTATGTTTCGGGCTATCAAAGAACCATTCAGACTATAATGTAGTTTGCAGAGGTAGTCCGAAGAAGCAAGGGCGGATTTAGTGTGGGGGGGAGAACCGGAGTGCACCCCTTCTGAAATTTGGTAAGCACAGGTAAAAAAAAAACGTCAGTTATGTGCTGGTTGTGTCCATTCCATATTCTACTCGGAGAACTGCCGCTCAATTTTTCTTTTCATGCAGACTGGTCTATGTAAATGCAAGCGTCTAATGAGGCTGATCTCAAGCATGTTGTTGATAGAAAAAATAATACAGCATTGACGTTTTATGTGTTTATATGATTGATTAAAGCATATGTTAGGTAGTTATATGGTAGCAGAATACAGAAAATGGCTACAGAATACCCCTAGATAGAAGTGTAATTTAATTCTAAATAAAGGTCAGAATTCAGAAAAAAATATTGTCCTACCTATCGACCCGCTCCTAAAAATTCAGTGGTGATAAAGAGCAGACTAAAAGATTTTTTAGGCCTAAGTCTGGAGTTTAAGATAGATGTAATTATTTTTCTTATAATGTTAATAAATGAAATTGCATTGTAGTTATTAGGGTCATCGATTGAACATTCCTTATGAATTGGACATATGATACTTTGAGATCAACTGGTTGGAAAGTCTCCTAAACTGTATATGGCATTAAAGATTTCCGCCCCGATACCGCCCAGGACTGGGGCTTTCGAAATATTAAAAACTTTATTCAGCAAATTCTGAATTTTTGAACGAAGAATCATTCAAATTTTGAGACATTTCTAATTTTTTACGAGAAATGTGAGAAATAGACAATAATTGTTAATAGTTAATTATCTGCTGTTTGTACACAAAAAGTATACTTGTGACATTTGAAGCGAAATTTTTGTTCTTTCCAACTTTACAAATATCATACAGGTAAGTGTTGTATTTTAGAAGCTGTAATAAGTTAATGAAATGAAGTGAATAATTACCAGAAATAATCGTGCTTTATGATATTTATTGTACAAATGAAACTAGAATAAATACAGAATTGAACTGAACAAATATATTACAATGCCAAACACTATAATGTAAGTAATAGATAAAGGATTAATCCTATGTTCACTTCTTTCCGGGTAACTAACCAGAACAAAAAATACATCGTGTTTACCAGCACTGCCAGCTATTCCATTCTTCTTGGGCTACTAACAAGAAAGTAAGAATATATCAGGCTGCTGTCGAACTGAAAGTAAAACAATCGTTGTTATTAAGTTTTTATTTGACGCATATCTAAAATAATCACACAGCATATGCTTGACACTAGTATAGTATATTCAAGAGCTTATTCCATTTGGTCACTAATGGATAAGATTGGTAAAATAATCTATATCAAACTTGATATTGCTGGGATTAAACCCTGAAAAAATCGCTTTTGCAGTCGGACATAATCATTTAGGACGGTTCATAAATAAACCGCAATAAACTTGCGGTATTTGTTTTACCATTACTTGTACGTCACTAAAAAAATACCAACAACTTCACTCTTGTGCAATACCGGACGGGCGGTGTCTATTTTTGCGACCAAGAAATAAGTATAGAATATACAAACATTGGCGTTAAAAAGATAAACGTATAATTGAAAAACTCATTGAAAAACTCAGAGTGCAAACTGAATGGCTCAAGAACAACCAGAGATTAAACCGTGTGGGAGAAAAAATGCTCCTGAAACCTGTACCATAAGTCAAGTTTAAGATTGCAGAGCATATGGGGCCGCCCTCTTAACAAATGCGAAATTATAGTACAATAGTATGATGAATATCAACGAACGAAACTGTTCTGAAACAAATAAATGTTAACGAAATTGTACCTGTGGAGAGCTGTCCGGTAGAATGACCAATTACACATCATACCACAGTATTAAAACATTACGCGCACGATCCTTTCGTGCATTATGATAGCTATAAAACACTCTTTGTAATATGCTACGCGAAAAGACACACACATTTCACGCTATAATATAGAACCTCGTGAAATTATTAATCTATATCAGTGCGCAGATTACAGACAGGTACGATATGACCTCAAACCTAAGCTTAATATTATTAATTGACCGTTGATTGGTCACCTAGTAATAATATATATGCATATCTCTGTTTCCCCGACTTATATACTTCTTTTTTTAATGCAAACTTTGTCATGCGTGATCAGTTGTGTATATTAATCGGCAATTTATTCAAAAACTTCAAACAGGAACCCTACGGTTTTAATACGCAAAATATTTAAATAAATTTACGCAACAACAACAACTACTTAAATTTTGATGTAAGTACTCTTATAGAGGGCACGCCGGATTTTATGACAGAATGCTTGTATTCAGATTAATGCATAATGCAATTTTTTGCGACAATTTTCGCAAATATGCGAGATTTTCGCAAATCGCATTTCAAGGTAGTGTAGTAGAACTTTACAAAAATTAGTTTTTTTTTCAATTTTAATTCTGATATCTCATGATCATCTTCCTCAGAGTCGGAAGTTTCGGCATACCGTAAAACATTCATGATATCCGACAAATACTTACTGATTCAGGAAATACTAAAAGGAAACCAGAAAAATACTGGTACCTGTTTAATATTTCGGTTTCCATGTCGATTAGTGAAGAAAGCCGAGGAACGGTAACTGTGTGACGTCATACAGAAGGTGCGCAGATTCCGTTGTATGAAAAACTGCCCAGAACGCCATGGTACACCGTTTTACTAATGCTGTCGTACATTGAAAACTGTGAAAATGCAAAAAGGAATCCAACTTTCAACTAAAGGTGACTGGTTCTAAATCGTCACTTCCTCTCCCGTTGAAAACGATCCTTATTTTCCGGTTCCCGTCCGCAATGACCATTCCAACCAATAAGTGTTGTTGTAACAGAAACTTCCACTAATCATACACGTTTGTACAAAAATGATCGAGGCAGAAAGTAAACTGGTTTTCGTTGACAATGTCTGTATTGTGGCATGGAACGGGAAACGAAACATTTTAGTCAGGAACTACATTAAGCTGGTTCTCGCTGAATCTGTAGGTATAGAACCCTTTAGCGCAGTGCGACATTGAACGGGGACCAATTCAGAATTACATTAATTACTAAATCGGACTTGCGTTTGTTCTTTAAGTCTGCATTATGTTATTGTGATAAAAATAACGCTAATTCATTTGTGGTCTACAACTTATTTTCGTAAAAAAACGGACATTATAGAAACATAACGATTTAGAACTGCAAGATTTTAAGATTTTACGGTTCGAAAAAGGTGATTTTGTATAAAATAGCAGTTTCTATGGTAACTGTATATGTCAAATTTGTACTCTCTAAAATATATCCTGCTTCCTGTGTCTATTTTTTAATTCTTTCATAACATTCTATTGTTAACGTATATATTTTTGTAAATAAGATGTAGATGTTTTTGTCACAAACTTTCTCATGCAAATGCATTAAGCAATGACGGTTTCTAGAGTTTCATTCCTTCCAAAGAAATAAGTTGTTTATTGGTATTTGAAGTAGAATTCAAAAATTAGAATGTTATAGTACTTGAGAGTTTCCGAACTCAAATCTCAATTCCATTCTCATGGTAGTATGGTTGAAAGGATAGAGCTGATTACATACATATTCAGATCAACCATGATGTCAGAATAATGTATCAGTAATTTTATTATTGTCTGATCAAAATTAAATGTGAACATTAAAAGACAAGATATGAGATTTGAGCTCGGAGACCAATCTCAAATTTTATAACCTCGGCCCCAGCACAACATGTGCTTGATCAATAACATACCATAATACAGTCTTCGTGAAACTGTTGGTCACACCAATTAAACTTAATACATGTCCTATGTGTTCTAAATTCTCATTTACGTATTCAGACAACGAGTGACCTATTCAGTATCATATGCTAGCATTGTACTTTCCGTTCAGTTGTAGATTCTGCTATACATCTATTGAACCTATCTTCCCAATTAGCAATGATAACATAGGCCAAACGATCCGTTGTCTAGCTATTCTAAAAGCTAACCCTGTATATCATTATTTTATAATCAACGACCACACTGTGCGATGGATCAAGAATTGAAAATTTTACTCGATCGAGCGAAAATGAATTTTTTGGTCGCCCAATATATTTTTACTCGTAATGCGGGCGAGTGCTAATTTCGAAGACTGTACAAATACTTAGCAAAAAAAAAAACCTGAAAATTTGTACAGGCTAGCCGCTATACTCAATATGTACGAGGGTTGTACAAAAATAATTCGTATAATTCCTCTATAGAGATTTACAATATATATATTTTCAGGATTTTCCGTGATTTAGAATAATACGTACTAGTATGTCACTAAATGTAAAAATTTCATCAGTAAGTGATAAAATGCAACGAAACTATACAACTTTACAGATCCATATCTAAGGCGTTGCGGCCCACACAACGTTAGCGTGAGTTATTACGTTCAGTTTTTAGTGTTAGGGAAATATGCGCAGTCAAGGGGAGCTAAAGCCGGCGAATAGGGCGGATGCGAATTCCTTGAAATCCAAACATGTGTATGTCGGGGTATTATCGCGATGATAAATAAGTTTTTCTTGTCTTTCATTTTATAAAAGTGAACGCAATTATTGTCCATTGTTATGATTTTGTTGGATTTTTTTACATCGCTACTTTGTTTGTTATCATTATTATCGTTGTCGTCTTCAAAACTGCTAAAATGATTACATGTAGGCGACATTATGCAATAAAATCAGAGACAAAACAAAGCGTTCTCCCAGTGCTTTGATTCTATACATTTTGTAGAAGCTGTATATATATTTATGAACCTAAATATGGGTCATTGTAAATACCAGGCTATGTCTAGACATAATCTTGTTGTGAAATTCCTTTAATTGCTCTATTTGAAGTGTGATTGATATCACAACGGGACACGCGTTTCTAGTGAGTAAAATTATAAGCTGTCTGTTCCTTTGTGAGATAGAAAAAACATTTCTTTATATTGTATAAACACGTGTATTATTATTATCCATTTTTATACTATAAATACATTTTGTTGTTATATATATTGACGTCAGCAAATAATTGGTCAATTAAATGATTAAATGACAATGGCGATTTTGTGAAGCAATATACGTAAGTATTTACATATATTACAAGAAACACGAGAAAACTCGTGAACTTAAGCTCAGTTTCTATGCGGATATAATTAATCGTTTACGTCATACGATAATTCCTATTACATAATGATAATTTGAAATTCGATTGTATTGTGTTTGTTTTTATGTGACTTATTGTCACTAATACTTATCTTTAAAGTTTTAATTTCCAAGCTTCGTATATTGCGGTACGTGTACAATGAATCTGTGCTACGTTATAAGTCTTCTACATATGCTCCACAAAGGATAATATCACCTGTTATAAGTAAAATATAAACCAGAGGAAGTGTCCTTTAGGCGAAATCAATGATAAACCTGATGTTAATAGGGCAAAAGTGTTAGGATTTTTAACGCCCTACCTCAAGTGTTGTCTTATACAATTTCCTGCGATCAATTCAATTCCTTCAAACTTAAATCTAACTGATAGCATGTTAGTTCTTTCCAACATCATCACTGTCCTCTCTGTGACATATCTTGTTTAGGCTTAAATTATAATTAGTTTGTTCGTCATTTGCCTACCGACCGTAAAAATGCCGATTAAAATATATTGCCGAAATCTAAAACATATTTTTTTAATTTTCATATTTTCGCCAAAATGATATTTCCGTGTTTTATCTCGCCTCAGGTCCCGAAAAATGGTCTCGATCATTCCGACGCTTAAAATAAACTCTAGGGTTCAACAGCTTCTGACAGACTTTCAACACCCTCAAAGAAGAAAAACTAAGTTATCTATATTTCATAAAGTTACATTTAATGAGTCATATGTGAAATATTCTCTGAATAAAATAAATATTTTTTTCGACAGACCGACCCTCTCTTAAAATCTAGGGTCGGGATAGGGCAAACAAAGTATTTTTTAATTTCAGCCTTATTTGAAGCGCTTAAATATCCGGAATTTGGTTAAATATCTTTATAAGGGAATATATATCCAAATAGACCATGTTTACATGACGGTTCCCAAAATAGAAGTCCTTTGATTTCGCGTACTTCATATCTAGCACTATCTTTTTTTCACTGGAGTTTAAACATAGCACCAACAGAGAGAATCTCCAGCTTTGATAGTGAAGGCGTGCACCTGGGTAGAAAAGTCTAGGGTCGCGGGGGGGAATTAATGTAGTTCGGGTAGTCAGAATCAAGCATTTTTACGCTTAAGCCGTATTAAACAAATAAAAGATAAAACAAAAATGCATTTTCATCCATGTCTAGGCTTTGCAATTATAATATGGTAGTAATTATTTCTAAATCAAACTTGCAGAAAATAACGATGTGTGTCGTGATACTCGTGTAAGATGTACACCGGGACCTTTTGTTAACTTGTTGTCCCATAATATGAGATTCAATCAACTGAATACTTGATGAACTATGACCATTTTACCCTAATAATAATAATAATAATAATAATAATAATAATCCAACTCTAACTAGGAATATTACTTGTTTGTTCATTCGTTTGTTTGTTACTATTCAGATAACTGTGCAGAAATGATAAAATTAGAAAGATTTAGTATAAAAACAATTTGATATATAAACACCAGGAGAATCTCTTAATATATGAACATATCAATTGTACTTCCATCCGACATGCAGCATATTTTGTGACTGATACTGCGGTGCGAAATTCATTTTAACATAACATGGGTAAATATTTAATGTGATCTTTATGCTAGTGGAGTTTAACGTCGTACCGACAGCCAGGATGACACCTGGGTAAAATCACTGTCCTTCTGTAAGCTAACTGGACAGCTTCCTCACATGTGAAATTTGGTCCCGGTGTGATTTTTTGTGCTATGCATATACATTCGTTATGAAATTTAGGTTTCATAATTTCAACGTCATTTCATCAATATTTAAGGTGCAGTTGATGTATTAGTGCTGAAATGTGTCATTTATAGTGCCGATCAAGATGCGGACTATGTTGATCCCTGCATTTGTATTTGTCAATAGACGTTGATAATACCTTTACACGGTTTAATTTCATTCATTGTATTTTTTCACTGGCGTTGAGGGTCATTTAGCGACTTTCCAGCTATAACCATGAAGGATGACCCAGACCCGGGTAGAATCATCGACCTTTCGTAAGCTAGATGGAATGCTCCCCACATATGAGATTTGTCCGGTCCTGGGAGGGATTCGAACTCACAGCGGTGAAGGATTAGTGATCACTATTCTGAGACAATAAACTCAATTTCATTTTAAAAAAAGTTTGTCAGAAATGTGTGTTTTATATCTAGGTTTTACTACACACTGTTGAGTTGAAGCGAAACGATGATGTTTATTTATTAATGTAGAAATAAGAACACTTTTAATATATGATCTTACGTTTAAGTAGTGTACAGTAAAGCTGGTATCAATTTGTCGGGGTATCGCTGTATCATCAAAGTTTAGATTGGGAGAATTTCATTCATCTTTGGAATCACGTGAAAAAGACGGGTATTTGTGTATATATGTACGGTTGTAATTGCGGGATTTCATTGACTGGTTTGTGTGTGTTGTTGTAGTAAAATCAAGTAACAGACGATATATCTTTCAGTTTGATAAATCCTTATATTCTACAGTCAAACTTGAGTTACCGACCATTTTCGAAAAAGAAGAACCAGTCATTTTAATCTATGCTAAGTGAACGTTTGTTGATATTCAGTACTCCCCCCCTCTCTCTCTGATCGGCAAACGTTTACAGTGCCTCAAACAGTGGTAATGATCTAACAATATGCGTGCGAATATCATAATTTTTAATGTGATTCTAGTGGCCGTAGTTTGGTGTAGCTGCTAATCTGTATGTTGTAATGATGTTTATATCCAGCTGTTGCTGATGATAGTTGTTCTGAATGTTGAGGATTGAACACAAAGTTATATCTATAGATCTTCAATATGATTTATTTAATTGACAACAACGATTTATTTTCTCTGAGTTCATTTAGTAAACTTCAGTGACTGATTGTGCGCTAAAGTGTTAACAACTAGCAAATAAGCGCATTTCAATCTGAAATTCTAGAAAAAAATAAATGCACTGTATGTTCTGTGTCATGTTGTATAACTCGTACTTTCTCGAGTATGCAGTTCAGCTTCGGCGATGCGAGGTTATGTCCCTTGTTTTATTTTTCACATTTAATTGATGATTTAACGTGATTCCTTCTGCATTATATAACTGAACGGATGTCTCTCGAAAATATAATACTTATTTGATACTCCACAGTATGACAGTGACAGACTGTGCTTGGTTCACTTGCGGAATAAAACACAGACAAGATATTGAGTGAATATGTCATTTTATTGCAATTAAAATGGCGTTATGTTAAAAAACAATATTACAAACAATGAAAACAAATTATTAGTAATAAATAATTCCTGATTTTGACGCAAAGGTGGGTATAACAACCGCCGCTGGAAAAAAATGGCAAATCAATTGTTTACAACCACCCACCCCAAGCTACTGAAACTAACCTACTATAGTATAAATGATTACACTATTTCATGGATTAGAGATTTTCTTGGAAACAGAACACAGAGAGTTGTGGTTGATGGTGTAACATTTAGTCCAGCCCCTGTCATATCAGGAGTACCACAGGGATCAGTATTTGGGCCTCTTCTGTTTTTGTTCTACATTAATGACTTACCTACTGCAGTATGCTCCACTATCCGTATATTTGCTGATGACTATGTTATTTTACAGATCAGTTAAATCAGCAGTAGATGATGCATAACAACAAGAAGATATTGACAACTTGTCAGTATGGGAGCAAAAAAGGTGGATGTCATTTAACATTGTAAAATGTCATACTATGAATGAAAATTCCTTTAACAACTGTTTACATTGTACATGGTCAGCCTTTGTCATTTGTTAATCAAGCTATTTATTTAGGCATCAAATTAACATCTAACTTATCCTGGTCCCAACATGTTAATAAAGTTACCAATAAAGCTAGCCAAAGTCAAGTTTTTTTTAAAAAGAAATACACTCTTCTAAAAGAATTACAAAAGAAGCTGTCTATAACACTATAGTAAGATCAACGCTAGAATACTGTGCGAGTGTATGGGACCTATACCATCGTAACTGCTTTATTTTCTATTAATTAATTAATTAATAAAGAAAATGTTCAATTAAAAAATCGTGGTAGATACTTTGAATATGTGATTTTAGTAGAACGTCTGTGGTCGTAGAGATAGCAATTACTAAGTCCTAAGTTATCACGTATGTATGAACACAAATAGTTAAAAGTTTACGGCAATTTCTTAACGATCACAGATATAAATGTTTCGTATTGAAATGCCATATGTATAACAGATGCATGTGGAGTCGTACATGTCACAAATCGAATATGTATCACGAGTGAAAAAATCGACCGAAATCTAGATCAAAACAGGTAAATCGAGCCTCATGAGTTTTATATTGAATACTTGATATTGTAAGTCGTTGAGAAGTTTTTATATGAATAAAAATAGGCAAGTGTCCGGTCTGTAAAACATATGTGTTATTTATACGCATGCTAAATGTGGAAACAATGCTACGAGATATTGTTAAAAATAGGAAATTGTGTGCAATCATGAATCATTAACTGACTTTCATATAGATTTACTTCACTTTTTAAAGTTCACATACCACTTTTCTCGTTATTATCGCTACCTGTTAATTGCCGTCCGCCCACTCATATAGAAGTGGAGTGACTACTCTAGTTTTGCTGCTTATAAAGCCTAACGATGATTTACGCACATGTGTAACTATGAGTTTATGATCTAGCTGTAACTATCAGCTAATTATATACAATTAGCTATCTGACTTCAGGTTAATGAAGTAATGTTTGAGTTGTTGTTGTTTGTTGTTCAACTCTAAACACTTTTGAATTTGTGGGAAACTGGATCGACTTAGTTACAAATAAAAACAAATCCATATATTGATAGTATAAGATGTTTATTAACACATACAAATCCATAGAATGAAGTCCATAATTTCTCTAAACATTAATTGTAAAGTTGAATATAACAAAACATATCTATCACTGATCGTAAGTCTGAGTGAGAATATTGATTAAAATTTAACTCTAAATTCCGTAAGAATAAATGGATGAAGTAATTGTATGAATAATAATTGGAATGAATCGACTCGAATAGACGGACGGACGGACAGACTGACTGACTAGTCCGGCGTGCGAGTCTCTTTTATAACCCTCAATGAATATATACGCCCTTTTCATTACTTTTGTGTGTTCTACGGACATGTTTGAGCAGCGCAAGGACAGTATTAACAAAAAGGTCACAAGATCAAAACCTAACGCTATGACTGCGCTATATTCACCTGTCTATGAACTTTTCACGCGTAGTGTGATTTTGTTATACACTGACCTGGATATACTTAGTTATTTAAACAGGTACACTTGCATTACATTGGTCCAATATTGTTACTACATTTGTTCAACTTAAGAACTGTATTTCTCTACAATACTGTATTATGTTTGTGAAATTTTACAAAATAAATTGTTTCACTGTAAGAAATTCGAATAAAAGAGAAGTTCTGCGTCATTAAGATAAGATGAATACGACCGCTTTTTCAGTCCAATGAAATAAGGAGACATCTAACATGCGCTGATGATTAGTATGTTTTTAAAGTTGTCCAGGATAGGATTGAAAAATACGTTTGTTTCTTGTAACATGCTGACAAAAGATGGGTCGGTAGGTAGGGATTGTACTTATGTTTTTAGGTGTCGTGACATCTTAACAGTATAAGTAACATCAGTTTAACGGAAAACCCCAGTCAAAAATGACAAACAACACTATTTTTGAAAACTTCTTAGTACACTTTAAAGTCACCGCAAGTCGAATTTTCGCTATGATCGGAAAAAAACACTAGTTATTTACTAAGCGACGAGATCAAACATGACTAAATTAACGTTCTCGTCCACAGGTTAAACACAACTAAATATTTGGTAGAAAAAACATGCAGTCAGCAGTAAAAAAAGACAATCGGTCGGGTTACAGAAAACTAACCGTTTTTAGACCTTATGCAGATAAATACATGTATGTAGAAACACGTTCTGCACGAATTTATTATTATGCTTCTAATCTGTGAAATAATACATGCGTACATAGTGGATAAAATTGTTTTTATGATGAATTCGGGGTAACGCTGTGGTCGTTAAGTTTGGATTACCTATATAATTATTATAATGTCTTGAATTATGCACAGCCAAGTGATTTATGTGTTCAAACAAAACGCATATCAAACGCAACAACGTGGCGATGGCAGGGTGCAAATCAACTGTAGGCGAAATGAACGCTTTGCCGACTATAGTGTTGTTGAATAAGATCGTTTGGGGGTGTGGGTTTTGCCATGGTCTAGGATGCCATTTCCTGTGGTTATCGTTCACCATTAGTTGTGATTGACGGCAATTAAAATGCCCAACGTACCTGCGATGTCATTCTCGCGCTACCAGTCATTCTTCTTTTCAGAACAACGCCGACATATCGATATTTCGATACAATAATGCAAGATACAGGACAGGTCGCGGCAGTGGTCCAGTGGTTAGTGCACTAGACTTGCAACCCGGCGATCGGGGTGCAAAGCCCGTTCGCGGCAGGTTCGACGGGTTTTGTCCATGAACTTCACAGTCCCATCTTTCGAACGCGTACTGGTGTAGTGTCCAGGAGGTGGACTCGGACATGCTTGCCATAATCAAAATTGCTTGCCCCGCAATCGAGCTAAAATATTGAATATAAACTAAAATATCTGCATTCAATCAAAGGTTTCGGAAGCTCCTATTTTTGCTCAGTGTATATATCCACTCAGACTCTGGTTATTGTACCTGTAGAGCAGTCAAAAAGGACAATTTCAAGCAAAATTATTTTGCTTACTACATGTACATTGTTAACCATAGTATTTGTAATACACATTTGTAGTTCTATGGACTACCAGATCCAAACTTAATTGAAATTAAGCTCGTTTTCAAGAAATAAGTAATTGTTTTTTGTTCTAAATTTGTTCAATCCTTTCAACACAAGTTATTGACTTCATTGCGCACGGGAAGCTTCATGGTCCAGTGGTTATGATATAGTAATACCAAAAAGCTCCTCATCAATGTGAGTTCGAATCTCACGTGGGAATAGATGAATTTCACATATGAGGAAGCTGTCCGGCTAACTTTCGGTCTTCCTCCACCTGTAAAACTGGAAAAAGTCAATAAACGACCCTGACTGTTGGTGTGACGTTAAACCCCAGTGTACAAAATGTGCATGTATACAGACCGAGCTTACAAATCCTAGGAAAAATGTTCACGTTATACTTTACAGGGGCGGATAGAGTTTTTTTACCCCCCCCCCAACAAAAACGCGCTTGCTTTATTCAGGCTATATAAGTCTGTAATGATTTTGATAGGGATTTGGACTCAGACTTGTGGCTGAATTCGAAGCGAGTAAGAGGCCATCTGTGTACAATTGTCCTCTCCGCTATATGTAAAATTTATACACGAACCACCCCCTCTTGTAATGTATGTGTAGAACACTAAAATACAACTGACAACGGAAACTTCCCTTGACGATTACATCGATGTGTTTTATTTCAGAATCATGTGTCCTGTTAATGATGACAGTATGGTATAACCTTACTGGAGGCATTCATCGACATGCAGAAATTGGCCTTTCTTGGTGCGCTATGCAGATGCCGTCCTGGTGAAGTGTAAGCAGTCTATTTTCACTCAGACTATTCCAGCACCGTTTTATCCAGGTTCGGACCCTACTGGTTTTTAATGTTTCCTCGGCACCGAGGTTAAAGCGTTTATTTTTTTTACCTTGTCACGTATATAAAATGTAATAATCCCTTTTGCTTATTATGTTTCATAACCATATTATATATCTCCAGAAAACGGAGGCAATATAGTTATATATATGTATATATATATTGCCCGGTTACCGATATTTTATTCATTAAATTCGAGCGATACTGCGTTATAGCATCTTTCTAAGATGAGTATCATTGAAGTGTATTTTATGTTTCTTTGATCTTTTGACAATTGGCTACTCCCATTGATTTCAATGCAAATTTGAAGGGACAATCTCAAAGGATGTTTATTTTTAGGGAAAATCTCACGGTAAATGTTTTTTCTATAAAAGAAAACGTAAATTAAAAATTTTCCCAAAATCTGTCCGCTCCATTTTGAGCTAATGATTTTGGACATTATGGAAAAAATCCCTCAGGGGCGGATACAGGATTTTTTGTGGGGAGGGGACGTAAAGTCTAGATGTTTATGTAGAATATGGACACAATCAGCACATAACTGACGTTTTTTTACTCATGCTTGCCATAGGGGAGCTCGCCGGCACCGACCCCCCCCCACCGTCGCCAAATTCCCGCATGAAACTTAATGGCCCAGTAGACAGACATAAGTACAGTATGTATACATATTAATACATAGAAACTACCAAGTCTGTGAACTAACGTTGTAAATAAACTCTATACAAGACTTATACGAACGTAAAAATACTTCTATAAAACATTAATTATGATCTGTTCCTTAAACAGTCAAGTAATATTACTCTGTTACAGTGCTCCCTCCGAAGAGTGTCGGAGTCGAAAAAAAGTGTTGTTGTTTGGAGATAGTTGTTGTTCGAAGGGAATTGATACATTCGCGACAAGTTATTATTATGTGTATGTGTGCCTTTTACTGTCATTTCTTGGAGGGAATCGGTCTTTAGAGGTATATGTTGCGGCAGGGAACACTGTATTTTACCGTAAGACCTACGAACATGACATGTGATGACGATAGTGGTATATTTCTACATCAGATAATCAGAATATTATTGCGAAAATCTACCAGAACAACAACAGAAACAGCAGCAGCAATAACAAAATTATTATCATCAACAACAACAAGAGCAACAACCAACTATAATACCATCAAACGACAGCAGCTGCAGCAGCAACGACGGCAGAAAAAAAATCATAAAGCGTAAATTTATCATTAGCTTTTCCATCTCTCCATTACTTAAGTTTGTTCGTTTAAGTTCTGAACGAGAGTCTGTAGGTATAGTCACTTATTGAATAACGATGAATGCTACACTAATTATAATAAGTTCATGATCTGATTCTGATTACCTTATTTTTGGACGCCGCTTGAATGATCGATGGTTCTCTGAAAACCGAAATTCTCAGAAAACCGGCCTTTTGGCCCAGTCCGGAAGAGGCCTGGTGTTCGGGGGTTATACTGTATTAGCTTATCACGTGTATCTAGTACGACTTAGTGTACAAACAACACAAAACAAAACTGGAAATATTCTATGCATACGTTTAAGGCCTGAACATAAAAAGTTTTGTTTCCGGTTACATGCCGAAAAAATATGGGTCGGTAGGTAAAAGATTGTGTGGGTCGGGTAACCGAAAACAAACATTTTTAAGGCCTGATCAGTTTGAACATATAAGTTTCCTTGAAAAAACGTTCTAAATTTGCAAGATCTATATTTCGCGATTTTTGTTATGGTTACTACGAGATATGTTTGAGGTAAACTTTATAAATTAACCAATGTTCATCAAAGTTAATCATACTGGTTTGAATAGAATGCAAACTCAGGAATTCAATCGCAAATTTTTCACATTTTTCACGTATAATTACCGTAAGATTTCAACGTCCAGTTCGTAGAATTGCTCAATAACCAGGGCTGGATTTATTTTTAAGATTCGTATATTATACATTTAAAGACGAAATCTGCATAAAGTCATGACAATGAATAGATATACTATCAAACCTGTGAACAAAGGACATCCTTGGGAAAGACAATATGTAGCCTTTATTGACAGATGGCCTTTTTTCGGTCCGTTTGTTCTAAATGATCAGCGACGGCGTTTCAATGACTTCTTTCACGGGGTGGTCTATATTCGGAGGTGGCCGCAAAAACAGGTTTGATTGTATCTGTATCATGAAAAAGCGATTCCTGAAATTTGAATTGTAATATATCTATCTCACATTCAGTGTGAACTGACGATATGTATCACACGAGAGTATGTGTTGAATATAAAATACCATCCGATGATGGCCCGTACCTTTTATCTTTTATTACGGATTTAGTGCTAGCAGGATATTGTAGCATTCCATCTCCACCAGTTTCCCGACGTAGAATTATTAAAACAATACAATAAATGTTGACCATCTAAACAAGGGATACAACTGTCTCAGGCTATTATCAGACACGGTCATGTCCATCAACTTAGAAACTAATTATATGTTCTGAATAGACAAATAATACCTAATAAATGCTACAGGCGAAACATTCCACATTATCACGTGAACACAGAGACTTTATAGCCATAAACCAGTCATCAAGGCTCAAATGAAGGTCGCAAATCGCGTACAAACCCATCAAACTTAAAAGCATGATTTGAAAAATGTCCACTCGCATTCTACATGATTAGCCTAAACAACTATTGTGATCCATATAAAGATAATATCGTTATTAAAATTTAAGCGTTGATATGAACGCTTTGTTGGCAATGGTTTTAGATAATAAGTCTCAGATATGTTTCAGACTGCAAGGTGTAATATCATTTTAAAAGTGTTGTACGTGATACACGCAGTCATAATACTGGTCAACAAGGGAGATAATCGTGGATTTTTCGTCATACATAATTGGTCTCCCTTCAAACGTACGGATATCAACAACGTGGATGTATAAGAAAGAATTTGTATCAGCCTAAGATTCAATGGTAAAATCACCACGAATTTTTTGTTGTAATGTAACTAAGATGTCTATTGAACAAGAACATGATTCAAGGTTACCAGATACTATCAATTGCTCTCAAAAATCATTTCAAATTTGATTCATACAATTCGGTCACATTATGACAGGACTATGTTCTCAGCCATGTGTACGTTGGCATTCAATGGTTTCCTACAAATCGGGGAATTTTGTGTGAAAAATTCACAATCAGTGGACACAGTAATACAATACAGCGACGTGCACTATGTTACTCATTTAGGTGCTGTAATTGGTGTGGAATTGCGATTAAAGAGATTTAAACACAGCAAACATGTCGTCACTCACTCACGCCTATCCGGTTGAAAATATGAAAATTTATTTATCACTCAATACTTTGAAACAATGCTCTGTGTTTAAATGTTTGAATGGCTCCTTTGTCTCTTACAGTTTGTTTAAAAACACTTTGATAACGTAATTAAATTCTTGGGGTATGATAAAACAAGGTACAAATCACATTCATTTCAAATAGTGCTGCTACCCATGCTGTTAGTTTAGGTTTTTCTGGGGATGCAATAAAAATGGGGAGATGGAAGTCTAATGCCATTCAGAATCATGTCAGACTGCCAATGTTGTCTCTTGGAAAATAAAAACCAGATGTACTCTATATCATTGTTTCAACTAAAACTTAACTAGAGTTAATACAATGTCTTTAATATTTTGTTAAGCTATAGCTGATCAGATATGTAGGTTATAGACCCACCAATGTACGTTATATGCTCACTTGTGTGTACCTGTGGCTCATTATCATGACTATAAAACCATTAGTAATTAGCATGATATGTCTCTATTATATTACAGCCAGAAATAGCTGCTTTCACTGTTGTAAATATGTGTTTTTACTATTTTCTGATTGTTTTGTCCTATTTGTGTCTGTTATAACGTATATATGAATATATATATTCTAGTCAATTATGTATTTAAATGCTTATCACTGATGTGTTCCATGTTGATGAATATCAACTGTAGGTATACGGAGGAAATTGGTGTTGATGTATTGTATTAGAATTTAGTTATTTAGTTATTAAAACAGTACAAAACGTAAGGATCAATGTATATATTAAGTATTTCAATAAAGTATTCAGGTTTTACTACATATTCAAAACTTATTTCTGATCAACGGGTTTAAATTTAACTTATGATATTATATACGCAGCCAATTCACCTCGGTACTGGGTGCTAATGTTGACAACATACATAGTAGATACTCATAACATACCAGTAGAAAGGTCCAGCATATGGCTGCCTTCCTGGAAATGGGAAACAATGTAACTTACACTTGTGATGTATTATTTAATTTTGAATAATGTACAGTAAACGGCTGTCTTAACAAACCACTAAATAGGTGCCAATGCTTATAATAACATGTTTAATTGGTTCATATTATTGTTGATATTTTAATTTCATAAAGCTGTTAGGCTTCTTCTTACTTTGTACCCTGTCCACTAATACTTTATACATGTGTTGTGACATTATACTTATAGTTTCATTACGAAGAGGTCCAGTAAAAGTTAGCCTCAAATTCCTTGTTAAACACACAGTAATGATGGCGATTTGTAAGTCTTGAAATATTTTTATGTTAATTATTTTTGCTTTTTTAAAGTTTTAATTTTTGTTGGTTGCGTTTTATAATTTCCATAATGTGTCTTCACTTATGTAAGGTAATTTTGATTTCATATGTTGGAACACCTGTTTCGTTTATCTTATATTGCATACAGTCAATACTCGATGTAATTCAGTGTATTCATTTATTATTATTAGCTAATGTAATACATTACTTGTGTTATTAAAATTATATAAGAACGATTGTACTTTGAGATTAGTAATTTTCGGCTTGCGCTTGGGAGAGGCAATTTTTGGAAAGCTTGCTGTTGGATATTTGACTGTATTTTCCCCATCTATGTGTGGATTGATATAGTTATTAATGTTTTTTTAACTATTTACATCGTCATTTAAACTAAATGACATATGAACATAGTCAGTGTCTTAGTGTTATTTACTTCACACATATGAACCAGCACAAGCCTACATCATATCAGTGGTTGTGACTAGGAGGATTCAAATCATGAATATTACTAATGTAGAGTGAATGTATTATGATAAATATACTTTACCGCATTTCCCTACTGTTGTCGTAATTTTTAAAGAATAATATCGTACACCCCGCTCAGAAATTGAGATAAGATAGGATAAGAAAACATGAAATTATTAGACGTGTTCGCAATCTAACATAAAGCAGCAGTTCAAACAATGTAAGAATCAACTTATGTAGCGATAATGAATACAAACATCTGGTGTTTTTTTCTGAGTCAACCTGGATAAACTAACATGTTTTACACATCCTATTTTCTGTACAAATTCATTCAAAATTCAAATTCATTTAATTCAAATTTGAAAATTAAATTCATTTAACATCTGTGTATTTATTGCATGGTCTACTTCGAGTGTATAATTGCCAAACATAAAACAAGCAAGTTCGTGAATTAACATCACAATAAGAAGTCAATGTACATTACAACCCCAGAAAACCGGACTCCGTGTAAATCGGTCTCCATGAAAACCGCATTCCAAGAAAACTGAAATTTTCGGAAAATCAGACGATTTTCAAATCCGCTGTTTTACTCTTCTGTAATCAATCGTTCTCGAAAAAAACGGAATTCTCAGAAAGTCCGGAAGGGGTCCGGTTTTCAGGGGTTATGCTGTACATGTATATATAACAACTGTCAAATTCAGTTTTGAGTAGACAAAGAAGACATACGTGTGAAAGAAATATACATGTACACATTATTTCATTCAGATTGTTCAGTAAGACCTTCGGACCGGCATTAAGTGGTTTTAATTTGAAGTTTGTCTTCATAGTGAAAAATAGATGTTGATGATGATGATAATGACTATAGTAATACGTAGTTTAATCATGCACGCCACTTCGTGGGTTTATTTCTACAACCTTGTAACTCAATTTTTGGTAATATTGAAATTTTGGTATCATTTTTTTCGTTTTGATGAGCTCTTTACAATGATCATACTTATCTGCTTGTAGATCTATCCTAAATAGGGTTAATCCCAATTCCACAAACCCGAAACTCGCTTAAAGTTATTGCAGTTCTTCAAATGCGATTTTCTCAAAACGGGGAAAATTGACATTCGGGTTTGTAGAAATAAACTGACGACTTCACTTGTATTATGTTCCTTGTGTTTATTTGTATTTTTTGCATGATTTCTTTATATTGGTTTTGTAAAAAATGTATTACAACAATTTCATCGTGTCAAGTCATTTGTTTTTCGCATGTCAATATTCAGGTGTGTGAACACATATGCGATTCGGGTTAAGTACAAAGTTTAACAATATAGTACATAATACATAATCATCTTACATAATAATGTCTGATCTGTCTTTGTATGTCATGTCTAAGAAAAACCGCTTGAATATCACTATCAGCCGGGAGAAAACTATTTCAAGCTTCTTCGATTAAACCAGTCGTTACTGTTTATATAATCTTTGAGTTTTAAACATCATCCAAAACTTTGGGATTTATAGAAAGCAAACACCATTTTCTAATTTACATTGTATACATGTATTGACAATTTAAATAGTTCCAATCAGAAACTACTAAATGAATGTGTAAACTCGGGGAGCGCTTGGCAAACTTATTCATCTTGAATCTTACGATTTTCATCAACAAATATTTAATACCACACATCAATGAGATCAATATCCATATATTATTCAAGACAATACATCAAATACTTAACTTCACTAACCTGTCTTATATTAAACTGCTTGTAGATAATAAAAAACTAATATAACAAAACATGAGTGTTTAAATGTTATATCATAATCAAATATGCACAAAATTAACAGGAAAAAGAAAGAAAAACATGTCAGCATAAACTATGGAATTATGCCTAACAAAAGTAGATGGACAATAAACAAAATAATGTAACACTTTGAATACACTTTTTAGAAAACCTTTAAAACATCAGTGATACAAAATCAGTGCAAGTTAAATAAAACAGTAATTATTATGACAATTCAACAAGTAACCGATCTAAGTACTAACGTACATGCGAAACCTCTGCTATCTACAGAGTACAAAAATAGTCAAAATTTCTGGTTATGCATTATAGTATTTTATGTGCACATAATCACAAATCATACGCTTTTCATTCAATATTTGACCATTTAACATCCTTTCTTTGCTTTTGAGGTTTTCCAAACAAGTTTTTTTGCCTTTTTTCAAAACTTGAGACTTTCCGTTTCTTACTTCATGACACATCAATATCTTCGGATAGTTTACTAATAGAGATCTGTATATGTTGTGAAGATTTTCTTTGTTGTATTATCTGGTTGACACCATCATTGATGACAGAACACTCCTTGAACCACAGTGTACAATATGCATAATCATTGTTGTCTTTAACAGACTTACATCACAGTCCCACACAAACACCATCACTGTCTAACTGATCCAACCACTTTTCACTCCATTAAGGCATGCTGTTGACTCTGTTTTCTAGATGGACAAAAGACATTTGATATTATATGGCATGATGGGTTATAGTTTAAGCTAATTGAAATTGACATTGACCCAATTACGTAATTCTCTCTATGTGACTTAAATAGGGGAGCCCCAGATAGAGTATAGGAGCTCGTGTTCAGAACCATTTTATAAACGACAAGGTGCGAGACAAGGAGGGAAAAGTTCACCTCCAAGGGCGGGTATAGGGGGTGCAGAGCCGGCGTGTGCCCCCGCTAAACTCTGGCAAGCATAGGTAAAATAAGTCAGTTATGTGCTGATTGTGTCAATATTATACATAAATATCTAGACTAACCAAAAATACTGTATCCACCTCTAACCTCTACTGTATCTGTTTTATAAATGGACTTATAAGATAATTAGAAGAGAGTGAATTTTGAATGTCTTTATTTTAAGATGTGTTCACCAACAGCTGCTGACAATATGGTTCTATATACGTGATCTTGATAATTTTGATCTATTATGTAATTTCTAAACGTGTACTGCATGCATGCGACATTATTTTGTGGTTATAATACGGCTATGGAATCGTATGGAGTTTTCAGGTAACTGATACTGACTTTTATTACATTATGCAATTTACAGTCTACACAAAATACTACTCAACTTTGTACGAGCGATCAATCTATATTAATCTACACAGCATTATGTATCCAGTGATAGGCTTCTACTTCCTCAAACATTTCATAATAAGGCTAATATCTACATGTGGATGACTTTAAGATGTTACGAACGACTTTCGATGGTCAACTACTAAGGGATCAAATTCAAACGACGGTTGCTACACAACAACAAACCTGTCCGGTAGAACTATGATGAAGGAACAGACAAATGGTTCTAGTTTGTTGTATAGAGTGACTTGTAGCACTCAAACTCAGACATTAATGTCAATCTTAAGCCGACAAAACTAAATTAATGTATGTAAAATATACATGAATGATTACAATATGTCGTCTGCAACTAAAAAGAAACAAAATAAAGCCTGTGGTTAGCGAAGGGGAGATAAGTCAATTTTCTCAGCATGTTTATTCTAAACAATTGCCTCCCTTGTTCATTCAATACTGAGTGTACATGTTTAGAATAATGAATATACATCGAAATATTTCAGCCACTGATCTAAACATTAAGCTCAGAAGTTCGATATAAATATAAAAGTAAGAAAATGAAGAACGTGTATTGACCATGCAGCTATTTCTGCGCAAGCAACTGATGTAATACACGTAATACATTAACATCAATTTACGCAAAAAACGTCAAAGGCGCAAATAACGCCTGATAGAGAGACTACATACCGACTGCTGATGAGCCATGTTATCTTTTGAAACTTGAAATAACATCATCTGACTTACGCTTACTGTGTAACATAACGACTTCACTGTCTAAACAATTTCACAGAGGTTCAAGAAAACTGTACAAGTTACAAACATATACCTGAAAATACAGTTGATCGTTTGTTATCGTTTGTGCGTGAAACATAAAAAACGAAACAGTGTTTTACTCTGAGGATGTTCCATTGTATTACTTCCTTAAATAACATAACATACTTTTTCCAGATTTTACCTACAAAAACATCAACTATGACTAATGTTTTACTTATATATAGATACATCATTTTCTGAAAACTCGTCGGAACAGCTTGAAATCTGAGAAGATAATTCATTGTTTGTTGAATGGGACTAAAATAGTGCAAAAAAAAATTTTCGCCCCTATACGATACAGAAAAACTGCACATAACGTGGTCTTCATATGTATTCAATATAAAGTGATAAAATCGAAACATGTTTCTAACGATTTGGTAAATTCATGTTCTCAATTCTGAAACGCTAGGTACAAAATCCTGATCAGTTTTAAGATTCAATAATTAGGCCTCAAATTGTCTATTTTGAAGCCAACTGTCTAATATAAACTTATAAACATACAAAATCAGATAAGTATGCATTTTCTTTATCGTTATGCTTATAACAATTTCAGATGGATGTGTTTCTTACATTAAATGATTACACGTGTACTGTGAACAGATCTTTAACTCAGAGTATGAAGTACTTGTAAATGTATTATGCGGATATGAGTATATTCTCGAGTGCCATAAAAACGGAAACCGGGAAATCTGGTCAGGTGAACCGGCGGTCGCGGTGTATAACTGAAAAAATATTGAAAAACGGCGTTAAGCACAATTAAAAAACGGAAACAAACAATACGTTGTTAATACTCTGGTGAGATAGGTTAGTGCAATCTGAGAAACAGAAATCTCATGATATGTTTGTGATATCATCCAGTATGGTTGAAACTATAGAAATTTTGTGTTTGATTCTTATAACACCTCCAGCGAAAAACTAAGATATCCAAGTTTCACAAGTAGCTTTAAATCATAGTACACGTAGTACTCGTATATAACTTTTTAATACTGTTCCTTTCTTTTTAGACTTTTTCACAATATGTATTTGCATGAATGAAAGATGACGTACATGTTTCGGTATCTAAAATTAAGCTTTACCATCTCAGGTCCGTGTGACTGATTTACGTCAATGCATTGAAATATTTCTTTAACCAGTTTTGAAGTAATTTTTCAATTCTCTTTTTTCACAGATTATGATTGATTCATTGAAACTTACAGTGGAATCACCTTCCTGAGTCCCGGAAAGGGACTAAATATGGCAATATAGTTATTTCCGGTCGATTTTCGAATCTGCTGATAAGCCCAACCTAAGTCGTATGATGACTTATATGGATTGATTTTACCTTTCTGGGCCACGAAAATGTATCAAATGAGATAAAATTGTCCTTTCCGGTCGAATTTCGAAGCTGCTGATAAGCCCAGCCAATGTCATATGATGACTTATATTGTTTGATTTTACCTTTCTGAGCCAAGAAAATGTACCAAACAAGATAAAATTGTCATTTCCGGAAAATTTTTGAATCTGTTGATAAGCCAAGCCAAAGTCATATAACAATTTATATTGATTGATTTTACCTGTCTTAGCCAAGAAAATGTACCAAACAAGATAAAATTGTCATTTCCGGAAAATTTTCGAATCTGCTGATAAGCCCAGCCAGAGTAATGTTATGACTTATATTAATTAATTTCATCTTCATGTGCCACTATAAGGCACTAACATTGAACTAATATTGATTTTGAGTAGATCAGAAAATGTTATTTCAAAACTGGTTAATATCGAAAAATGAAACGTGAAAAAAAATTCCAACGAGTTTTGAAATACAATGTAATTTTTAATTCTCATTTTATTTCAAATCTGGTTGGCAGAGAAAAACGAAAGGTGAAAAAACGTTTCTTACGAGTTTTGAAGTACGTATTTCAATTTTCGTTTTATTTCAAATCTGGTTGTAACATAGCACTATATGTGGTTATTCGTACATTTTCACTACATTTTTTTCTTGCGTCAATGTTTATATGAGAAATTTATAGACGGCGGGAACATTCTACCATCTCGTGAGAGAGCTCGGATTATCCGCGGAGAGGTTTCCTACGTACTTCAGATTAAATGAAGAACAATTTTGGTATGTGCTGTTTCTTACAGAACAAAAGTTATCTTTGAGCGAGACATATTTCCTTTAGAATCACCATTCGGGATTTGTCCATTTGCGTAAGATTTCGCTCCTCGAGTAAAAAATCGCGGTGACGGACGCGGATATGGACGTAGATCTTGCATCGCGGAACTATAGAATAACCTAAGAACTAAACATATGTCCACCATTTCCATTGAATAATTTGAATGACTTTCTCCTCCAATTGTTCATGTTCTGCTTTTTTCCTCCTGTTCTTTAAATGTATTGTTTTATTATCTACATGTGCATATTTGATGACTTGGAATAAATACTAATATGTTTAAAATAATGATTTAATCAAATCATGTTCGCGAAATAAACAAACATACGGGGCGGTGTGATTTCGATTCATTTCCGGAGAAAAAGTCATTTATACGGGCATTTATTAACCAGATCATGTTCTAAAAATGTTTGCGTAAAATAGTCCGTGAAAATACCATTTTTTTCAGTGAATTAAGACGTCCTCTGCATACAAGCGGTATAAGTTTTTACAAAAAAGTTTATCGGAAATGAGAAGATTTTTATACATTAATGTCAAAGTTAACAATAACTACAGAAATATTCCAATATTTTTCTCCTAGCAACAGCGTCATCGCTTTGTAGACAGGATCCCGGCAACACAAATCGATCTTATAACACTTTCGGCGAATATAAAGTATGAGTGTCGGGGTATTTTTTAACAAGTAAGCAAGACCCACGACCTGAATAAGTTTCAGCTTTCGTCATAGATAGTGACTAATTTGGACGTTCTTCAATCGAAACAACACAAAATAAATACATATACAGCACCCGTGATATTTACTAACCGTCTACAACGTTATTTTAATCATTTCGTTCGGTATGTAATCAAATTATTGTGTATAAAACAAACAAACGTAAGATGCGATATGTTTTATACTCATGTCAATATGTATATTGATAATTTAGTGTGCTCTTAAGAAATTATTGTCCATTAAATAAGAAAGCAAAGCCGCGATATAAATAGCATTCATTTTGACCTTAGATGTGTACTAAGTTTTGTTTTCAAGAAGCGCACCTCACATAAATTTATACACATGTCGTGCGATATGTATACTGTTGGTGAACTAAGTTCTCAACAATTATTTTCATCAAATAAGTTCATTTATTAGGGCGTTTAGTTTAAATCGCGCGCGACAAAGAAATATGCGTACCGCGATTGTGTGTACAGTTTATTTTTCCGAATTAACTCATTAATAATTTATAATAAATTAAGCATTATGATAGAGCACACCGTGCTCATAAAGTCTGTAAACGAGACCCGGACATATACAGTATTAATCTGTATCTTAGATATTGATAATTTAAGTGGTTTGGAAACAAAATATTGCCGATAAAATAAGTCATACTATTTATTTCGATTTAGATTTGTAAATTATAGCACGTTTTTCAAGCAAAGGATCTCGCATGTGTTGATTTCAAAATGTCGATTGTTTTTCAATGAAATCTTGATGTAATTAAATACACACCACTCGCGTCTTGGACACATTCCGTGTCATCAAAATCAATCATGTTGATTAGGGTATATTTGTCGAGGTCATGATCATCAAATAGATGTTGATAGATATTTATTTATATGTTTATACCATGCCATTTACAAGACAGAACAACAGCTTTTGAAGATGCAGTATTTTCGAATCATAAAATAACCGCCCGGTACCGATGTCTCATAGACAGTATACAGTTCCTGAAGTACATTTGAGGAATTTTGTTCCATTCTTAAACGATACGGTTTCGCAGCTGCTGTAGATCATAATACTGAGGTGGTCGCTATGTGAGGTTTTACTGTACTCTGATTTTTAGCGTTTTACCTTGAAGCAGAAATGTATTTCTGCATATGTGCATGTGTTAAGTTTACTTAAGATTTCTAAATGATCCAGATGGACTTGATTAAGGATTAGAAAGCGATCCTGTGGTTCAAACACTTTCAGATTACGGTAGGATAGTGTTCTTTTCCCTATTAATTGTATGTTTATATGTGTTAGGTGAGTTTGGATTGGTGAGTTTTGAGGATGAAAAAACTGATGAAAAAATGAACAAAATATACATTGTTGTTGGACGTTAAGACAATGGGGAGACAATGTGCCGTTGTATTTCTAACTTTTACAATTACAAATTTATTTTTATTAACGGCTTAAGCAAATAATTGAGACTTCTTTCAACATTGAAAAAAACACCATTTGTCGCCTTTAATAATCTATCTTTTGTTAAAATCATACTTAATTATCGAACTCACCTGTTTTCTCGTATTTACGTACCTGAAAGGACCAAATAACGAAGTCTGTCTGTTTGACGTCATAAAAGTTAATTTGAGTAACTTTCAATTTTCAATACAATGAAAACATCAATTTTCGCTTTTTAATCTATCTATAGTTAAAATATCAGTTGCGACAAACAAACTCACTTTTTGCTCGTGTCAGTTACAGGAATTTCAATGATTTCTTGACGCACATTGATATATATACGTCATAGGATAATTTGAGTGAAAAGTATTATTTTTAAATTTTATAGCATTGAACAACACACCGATTATCACCCGTTAATCCGCCCATCATTAAAATATGTCATGTTACATTGGTGTTCACTTTTTTCTCGAGTTACACGAATGTATGACGTCAATGGAGGTAATTGGGTAGCGAGTATAATTAACTGTACAAAGAAAATTTGTAGTGTATTTGAATGGCCTATTTTACAAGCTAAATCATCAATTGTTCATCATGAATAAATATCATATTCAAAATTTATCAATTTGTATAGGTTAAAGTATTGATAATTACACGTCTCTATCATATTATATTCATCGCTTAACATGAAACACCATTCACACAAATAACAATACCAAATCTGAGATCTTCGTATCAATAATGTCAATAAAGCTGCTGGAGTTATCTCCCTTTACACATGTGGTCGTTTGCAGTTAGCATGTAACTTAGTAGACCAAACTCATTTTTATGAATTTGCGTTATTATTTTATTACGATTTGATTTCACTGTAGCTTAATGTATCAGTAGCCTTTGTCTTTTAACGACTTTTTCAGCTTTAATGAGGAAGAACCAAGGCGTACATCTGTGCTAAACCACCAACCTTCCGTAAACTAGTAGGACAACTTCCTCACAAGTGAAATTTGTCTGGTCCCAGGTGGTTTCGAACTCACAGCGGTGAAGGATTTGTGATTACAAGTCAGAGACCTTAACCACTCGACCACGGAGGTCCACTATGATTTGTTTAGAGAATGGCAGTGTAAACAATTCAGACAACACTGTATCTCCTAATTAAGTGTAATCTATATAAAACCATGTTCTGTTATTGACAAAATGTTACTATTTATTTCAGTTAGTGACCATGCTTAAAAAATACAAGCCGCGGCCGTGGTCCAGTGGTTAGTGCGCTAGACTTGCAGCCCCGAGATCCGGGTTCGAATCCCAGTCGCGGCAGGTCATAGCCTTCCATGAAAATGTGACAAACATCTCGATTTTCTTCCATATGTGGAGAAGTTGCCGGCTCCTTGTGGAAGGGTAAGTTAGTACTGGTTAGTATTCAGTCCAGGAAAACTGGTTAGGTGAACCAGTCGCCGTATATAACTGAAAAATTGTTGAAAAACGTCGTTAAACCCCAATACAACAACATCAAATAATACACAAGACACCATAAAACAAAACAAAATCAATTGTTTTCTGTAAAATACATCTACGTACGACAATTTGATACCTGAAAGATCGGACGATACGACAGGCTTTTATTCATAATTATTATAATTAGTTTATTCGGCGATGTTCCCACGTTATCGATAGAAAATTAGCAGAAAATCTAGGACATTGACGAATTTCTTACAGTGAAAATAGATTTTCGGTAAACCTGTAGGTTTTCCCGGCAAATACTGCAAATAAATTAATATCTAAAATTTGATCCGGTGTAATAAAATTGTGTCCATACGGAAATTTAAATTAGGAGTCATTCGTGAAAAAATGCGACAACGACACAGAATTTATGCGCCAACTCTTAAAAAATGCCCGTATTAGCGGAGTGGTCTTAAGGCGGGGTTCAGGTGTGTATACAATTAATTCTTGTATTGTTAAATGCAAAGTTTAACAAACATACTCCTCCGTTGAATAAACATTCTGATTGGTTTAATTTTGTGAAATTTATTTGAGATTATCGGTTTTGTACCTTATGAGCAAAATTACCAAGAGTCAGAAAATTCCAAGTGTTTGACGTATTAAAGCTAGGGACACAGAGTCCCTGTTGGGTACAGGGCATAGCACTGGTGGGGGGTACCGGGGCCTCTGAATCTCCCAAAATATTGCAGAGTTTTGAAATTGCATATTTCATAGGTACTTAAGCATGTGAGCGTGATTCTTTCTATGCTTATTGTTCTTAAACCAAAGTCGATCATCAAGGACTCTCCAGTATAAGGAACACACACACATATACATATATATATATGTGTTCCTTATATATATATGTAAGTTCATTTCTGAATGGAAACATATGAATTGAGATCACAGCTACCGGAATAAAAGTTATTGAAAAATATCATTTTGGGCAGTTATTTGAAATTATATGTGTCATAGTAACTTAAGCATGTGAGCGTGATTTAGCCTGAAATACTCGTGGTTATGTTAGTATGTGTATCTCAGTTGTTAGTATGAAGTTTATGCACTGACTGTAAGTATGCGTATATTATAAATAGTTAACTGTCCGACTTCCAGTTACCGAAGTAATGTTTGAGCTACTTTTTGTTGTTCAATTCTAAACACTTGGCATTTGTGGGGAATCGACGTACAGTCAAACCTGTGAACAAAGGCCACTATTTGGAAAGGCAAAATGTGGTCTTTATTAACAGATGGCCTTTATTTGGAGGTCAATTTGTTTTAAATAATCATTCACGATTTTTCAAATACGGACTTTATTCACAGAATGGTCTTTATTTGGAAGTGGCCGCAAACACAAGTTTGACTGTATTTACAAATATAAAACAACTTCACTTGTTGATATTATAAGGTGTTTATTAACACACAAATCCATAGAAAGAGGTCCATAGTTCCCCAAACATTAATTTCAAAGTAAAATATAACAAAATATCTATCACTGATTGTAAGTCCGAGTGAAAATGTTTATTAAAACTAACTCTAAATCCAATTATGTAAACAAATGTAGTAAAAATAATTGATTTGAATAGACTGAATGAACGGATTAATAAATGAACTGGCGAGGGCTGCGTACGCGCCTCTTTTATATCCTCCAATGAAGGTACACGTTTTTTCATCATTTTTGAGTGTTCTGCGCACATACGTTAGCAGCTCACGGACAGTATTACCAAAAACGTCTAAAGATCATAACCAAACGTCATGAGTCAGGAAAGTTTATTTGCCTGTGACCTTTTCGCGTGTGGTCCGACTTTGCCATACCCTCATCTGACCCGGATATATATATTAAGTTATGAACACAGGCAGAAATACTTATGCAAGTCATGTGACTTGACAGTTACCAATGAGTCTTCAAAGTTATCATGTATTTATGTGCTCAGCGAGATGACTGTACAAATTCAGAATATTAATTTTGTTATTGATACATGTATATCTATGTGATCATTAATACATGTATATTTATGTGATCATTAATACATATATATTTATGTGATCATAATTTAGTTTATCTTTTATTGGAATCAATCTCCTCTATCTATTTAATAGTCGATTAATTCTCTTATCATCAGATACAAAATACTGGTCAATTTGTTTTAAATATTCAGTGACGGTCTTTTAAAGTATGACCTTTATTCACATGCTGGTCTTTATTCGGAGGTGTTCGCAAACAAAGGATTAACTGTATTATGTCAAGTTGATTACCTACTCTGTCCTCTGTTAAATCATGCAGGTGTAGTTTGACGCTATTATTTTGGCGATTGATTCTGGTTTTATTGATACAACATACTCCAACTGTTACCTGGTGAACAACATTCTACATAAATCACAAACAACAGTGTCACTTGCATTGAACGATCATCTACACGAAGAGCAAACTTGGTCTCACAATACTTAAACTAGCCCCTAAATACAATATACGTGTAAATTGCTCTTTAACTTAATTGCTGATTAGAAATAAAAAAAACATGCTGGCGGTCTTTCAAAAATAAGGTACTTTTGGCCAAGTTGGACGATAAACCAATAATTTATTATGAATCAAACTACTCGATATCCATGCTTGTTGTTCTCAAATCAGAGGTAATTATTAAGGACATCCCAGCGTAAGGAATATTTTATATAGGACCTTAACTATCCGTATTGTAAGAGGTTCACCGTAAATTGATAAAAATACCAGTCTCACACATAAATCGTTCATTGTATTTTTCTCACCCCGATATTGTGTTATATAAGTTGTCAAGAATTATTGCCGTTGTTCCAACGAATAATAAAGTAGGCGGTTTTCAACATTCTCTCCGGAAATACGTATTTTCACTACGTACCGAAGCTTCATGTAACCTTCCGACTGAGAAAATAGCGCAGAAATAGTTCCAATTTTACAATTTAATGGAAATTCTAACTACATACCGCAGCCTCCTGCAAGCTTCCGACGGAGAAACTAGTGCGAAATAGTTTCAATTTTACAATTCATGGCATGGCATGTATACACCCAAAAAACAAATATCATGTGCATCCAAGTCAAAATCAGGTGGTTAAACTAGTTCGTAATCGCGTAATACAAATCAACTGCAAAAATAATGCCTTTAACGCGATGTAACAGGAAACTGTTAATATATTTGGCACTTAACACTGTAAAATAGTCGCAGTGTAGGGTTGGGTTAGGTCAGGGTTAGGGTTATGTTAGGGTTAAGGGTTAAACTTAACTTGTTAAATGAAACAAATAAGTCTGTATTAAATGAATTCTGTAGTTTTGTATTAAATAAGTAATCTATTTAACACATATGCACATATACTTGTAAGTATATATGTATATTTTATGACAATGAGCTATTATGCTTAAGTCGTAATAAATTGTTTGTTCTGTTCTGATAATAACCACTTTTATAGACAAAATATGTAAAGAAATATCGACATTTCAAAGTCTGTGCTGATAAAAACCGGTTTCAGACGCATCTTGTCGCTGTATCGTAAGAGTGACGTTCTCGACAAGTTTCTGGACAGATCGTTTGGGAGTGCGATATTTCCTTTCTCACTTACCTACAACTCAAGGAAAATCCACGACTTAAGGAAAACATACTACAGAATTGTTTTTTGTGATCTCCATTTACGTAATACAAATTTTACGTAGCGCACGTTCGGTCAAAATAGTCCTAAATTATAGTGTTATATCTATAAGACTTAAGTAAGTAATAAAATATATAAGTTTCTTCACTATGGTACCAGAACCTACTTATTATTTTATGCCGGCCTTAGTGGTTTAGGATTAATACCTAACTTCAAATGTACGACCACAACCATGATACGATCGCCTTGTTATAACGACCACTTATTTTCGGACCAGCTTCCAATAACTCCCATATAATTCAGCTTGATAAACGAGACCACCTCATCATGACGCCGATTTTCTGGTCCCGGGGATGGTATTGTTAATGTTTTACTGTATACTGTTTCAAGGACTGTTTGTAACTAGATTTGAATGTAACAATGCGGCTTTGTTTGAATGAATATTTTAGTTATCACAATTATTTGTTTAGAAAATTGATTTGTACAAACGGACACGTCGTCAGCAGCTAAACAGCAACAAATTAACCATGTGAATAGTCAAATGTCTCAACATTTTTATTGTTAATACTTACCTCGCTTGTTTATTCTATATTGAGTTTAAATGTTTAGATTTTGAGTATATGAATATACACTGGGATATTTCAGCCGCTCGTGTACACATTAAGCTCAGCAGTACAATATGAATACGAGGGTCATTCAATAATTAATATGTATTGTACAGTATAATATACTACTGTTTCGATTTGAACAAAAAGCACTTATACTCTCAGTATTGTTTAAGTAAACTGCTCTCCTCAAGCACAAAAGAAGTGTGTTTAAAAGAAACAAACATGATATTAGCAGGAAACCCCAAATATGTTACGACTGCAAGGTGATTAAAACGAAGCTCTCAATGAAAGATTTCGAACACTGCACGGTTTCGCTAATTTTTAGATGATCCCCGTTAATCAAACCAATCGTCGTGTTGAACTATTCATTGCTAACTCACCATGCCAAGAAAATTACCCATTCCCAACTATGCGTTATGCTGATACAATTAGTTTCACAGTACCACCTTGGGATGGTCTACAGAAAAGCTACAGGGGGGAGTAACTACATGCAGTTTAGATAGATTCATCATATCCTTTCACGTAAATGTTGTACGAATTGTGAATTAATTGCAATCATTCATCTATTGAACAAGGTCTTAATAAACAACATTACGCCTATTATACACACAAAAATTCGACTTGGCTACATTTACGCGAGCATAACAATTATCTGAATTTACCTTTTAAAAGCACAAAACGTCTATAACACTTTATCTTACATGGCGACTCATAAGTTTTTACGGCATTCAAATCGTAGTGCTGTATTGTAATTTTCACGACTTATTAATATTGCGGCGCACATATTCCCATACAGTGTTGCCGATATATGTAAAAAATAATAAAAAATCCCTACCTACCGACCCATAATTTTTAGGCATGTGACCGGAAACAAATCTTTTTTAGGCTTAATATAATATAATGATTTTCCCTGCCCCAATAGGTGTGGGGAAAAGCAATCTTGATGATTTACCTTCACCATTTCTTTAAAGTGGAATGTCCGCTTCATGTGGAGGTCGACAGCAACATTTAACCGATAAAAACTCATTGATTTTTTGATCATTGTTCACATTACATAAAAAGGTTCATGCAGGTATTTTTGGATTATTGTAAAGATTTGCCCTTGTATTTATAAACATGCAAATAACGCTATGTTTTTTTTCACTCACTTCTTCTCATTTACGTTATTTTCAAGATCAGAATTAAATTTGTATATTTTATTTTAGGCCTAAAAATTAGCTTGTTTCCACTATCCCGGCCGACCCTATTTTTTTGCCGCCGACCATATCATTTTTTGGTCGAATTGTAGTTTTATAAAATAAAAAAATGTCAGTCATATTCTGGAATTAAATTTAAATAAAGAAAATAAATCCCTACCTACCCACCCTATTTTTTCAGAGCCGGTAGCGGAAACAAGCTACTTGTTAGACCTTATTGTCTTCCACCGATCAAATTGTGTACTTTGGTTTGGAATAAAAAAGCTTGATTGTTATAGAGTCTACGGTTAATAGCTAATTTGGACAAACATAATTTTAGTGAAATTTTCAACAAGTTTATATGTGGTTTACTGAATATATCATACATTCACATGGTGGTGTGTCTAAAAGATTTCTTATTTTTATGTTGATGAGAAAATAACAAGTAAAATAAGACGCGGAAATTCCATGAGAAAAGCAGGTTTTCCAAAGCACTAGTTTATACTCATTTCTTTACCTTAAACATGTTTTTGTAACTTATATTTATCATGCTCAATGACATGATCGCAAGAGTTGTTTCCCTTGGATGAGACTGGGATTTTTATTTTACTTTTGGGCAACAGTAACCTTGACCTTGGACCAAGAACCACTAAATACAGTCCTAAAGTAGGACTTTATGTAAGCAAGCTACATATAAAATTTGGTGAGAATCTGTCAATTAAAACAAACGTTATCGAACGAAACCAATTGTTGACGCCCGCCGCCCACCCACCCGCCGACGTGCTACAATCTGATAACCAGTTGTTTTCCTCGGAAGCTTGTCACAGACAATGCAGCAATCCCCTACCAGTGTAATATTGTCGTACGCCCTACCTCCAAGCCATAAAAATATGGAAATTGAGTTTAAAGAATTTGTCTCAGACTTTTTAATTGTCGTCATATAACTAGGGAGGAATCATGTCTGTGCAATTTTAAGGAAATTGATATGAATTTAAATAAAACAAATTTATATGTCTTGTTTAATGTGTTCAGTTGAATTCATGTATGAATGAGTTTTGATTCAATAAATGACTGAATTTAGTTTCAATGAGTTTGTAATTAAAGAATGATTCACAATAGAGCAACTTTCTATCTACATACAGAGTTTAATCAACCTAGCGTTTGTGCTTTTTGAGTCGTCACAGGATCCTGCATATGATCAGTTTTCATTTTTTTGCCATTTCCGTAACCATAGCAACCACATTTTTGTCCAATGAAAAATTATTATTCATCAACCTAGCATAACCACTCATTGAGTTATCACAGGATCCCAAATATAAATTTCCAATGATTTTATCTTTTCTATAACCATAGCAACCACATTTTTATCCGATGAAAAAAATAAAATAATGTGCTAAATCTTCAAATGTTCCTTTATCCTCATACCAAGTATCGTATCATCAACCTAGCTTTTGTACTTTATCAGTAATCACTTGTGTTTAGTTTTCATTATTATTTTTGCCATTTCCGTAACCAAAGCAACCGCAATGAAAAATAATATGACGTTCTTAATCTCCATATGATATGATCTTCTATTCACATACTAAGTTTCATCAACCTAACTTTTGTACTTTTTGAGTTATCACAGTGGAGTTCAGTTTTCATTGATTTTACCATTTGGTTACCATAGCAACCACGTTGAAAAGAATAAAATGATGTGCATAATCACCATATCCACAAACCAAGTATTATCAACCTGACTATAGTACTTTTTGAGTTATGGTAAGATTCTAGATTTCTTCGTACTGACTGGTGGATAAACCTATACTCCCCTAGCTATATAGGGTCAGACAGTTCTAGGAATATGATTTTAAAGCTAGGGGTCAGGGGAGCGGGCACAGGGCCCATGGTGGGTCAAGTCAAAGCCCTGGGCGAGGGTACAGGGACCGTAAGCTCCCAAAACATTACTATTTTAGTATTTTTTATAAGATTTTTCAGAGAGATTCTCAGCAGCGGACGACAATATTCCAAAGTGTATGTAAATCATTTATAAATCATTAATTATTCGGCAGATTATTTAAATTACGTGCGTCCCTGATACTTATGTGTGTGAACGTGATTCAGACTGAAAAAGTGTGTGACACATAATGCGTGTGACTTGTAGATATGAAGTCTCATCGTAATAAAGGAATAAAACTCTCAAATATATTTTGTGAATGTTCTGTGTACATCTGAAATAGCTTTTTCATTTCAAAACCATGCTACGTTCGTGTTGTCATTAAATTGATGTGCGAACCATGGGCACAAATCTGTCTTACTTTTTGTTGAAAGACGAATTTAAAGATAAAGTGAGTTTGGCGTAAACTTGCCTTTGTGCGTGTCTAGCTGATTATGTATCAACCAATTAAATTGTACACACGACAAGATTATGCATAAGGCAATAAAAGGTTCGTTTCCGGTTACCTACCAAAAATTATGGGTCGTTAGGTAGAGATTTTTTATTTAATGTATTTTTACATATATAGGCCATACTGTATGGAAATATGTGCGGTGTAATATTAATGAGTTGTAAAAATACAATACAGCCCTACGATTTGGATGCCGTAAAAACTTACGAGTCGGCAGGTAAAATATTAGGTCGATCGGGTAACCAGAAACAAACCTGTTTTAGGTCAATTTAGGTTTAACGTACACGTTTTGGCGCACCTGTTTCTAGTGGAAAACGAGATTTACCGATAATCACATGAACTGTATTTAAATATTTCGAATAATTTTTCCTGTACACATGTATGTAGATACAGAATGGTATGTCACCGTTTCCAGGTTAATTACGACAGTCCTGGCGTTTCTCAAGTTTGAATTTGGCGTGCTTATTGCCAACACAGCAAGACCAGATCGATTTATAGAGGAGCGATGCCTTTGTGATAAAATGGATGACGGATATTTCTTGTTTTTTTTCTCTTCATATACATGAGGTTAGTTGATATTTATCATTTATCTTATCTATGTTGAGTTTTTCTGTAGTTATGGTATTTGTCAGAATATACTAGGGATGGTACCTAATTGTAATGATAGAATATTCTTATAATTGAATGAGTGGTCAGACGGTTTACATTGACGACGTCATTTCTTCGGACTTTAAGTTTTAACATAACATCACTGTATAAACCGTCTTGACTGGACTTGTGTACTCGACGACATTTGTATATACATGTAAACAGTTTTTTCTGATAATTTTCAACCTGTATCACACAACGACCCGGTTAGAAAACTTTGATACAATAGTGATTTCATGATAAATATATTTTGTTAAAAAGTATATATCTGGGGCTAGGAATTCTTTTTCATCTATGCTCCTATTTTCGCTTTTTAATCTTTATAAACATTCAGTAAATTAATTATATACCCAACATATTAAATAATTCTTTTACAAGAAGTTGATAGATTTAGATTTATTTGTTCAGTTATCGAAACTGAAATTTTTACCCTTGTAAAAGTTGACTGTTTTGTACTCCGTATATTAAACATTCTGTTTTGACATTTTTAAACTACATTGAATAAATGTCATATTTAAAATTCATCAATGTTTTATAGATTAAAGTATTGATATTACATGTCTCTATCATGTTGCATTTACCGCTTAACATGAAACATCATTCACGCGCACATAGTACCAAAATCTGAGATTTTGCGTCAATAATATCAATAAAGTCACTTGAGTTATCTCCCTTAGTACATATGGTCGGCTGCAAGTTAGCATGTAACCTGGTTGCAGAAACTCACTTTTATGAATTTGCTTTAGTATTTTATTAAGAAAGAACCATGTTTCATAAACATTGCTGTTAAATATTTCCAGTTTTAACGGTGGAGGAAGATCCTAGGCGTACACCTGTGGACAACCACCGACCTTCCGTAAGCTAACTGGACAGCTTTGTTGAGCCGTATATGTCACAAATACGACCTAATATGTCACACGCGTCATGTATTCATATATGATACGTAAAATGTTAAGTACTCGTCTGGCTTAAGATTTTGTATGCACACTTAAATAAATACGGGTATATTACAAGCACAAATAGACGTAGGAAATAGAAATTGGCAACGAATACATCACATTCGCCATCAGTTTTGAAAGAAAAAAACAGAATATTTTAAACAGTCACATTTTATTGATCATCTTATTTATGCCACAGAGATTTTATAGCTGGCCAAATGATCAACACGATCATCATTATCATCCTCGCTATCATCATCATCATAATCAGTATCATCATCATCACCATCACGATCATCATCATCACGATAATTATAAATAACGACCGTCATCACGATCATCTTCAGCGTTGTCATTTTCATTATCGTAATCACAACAAGCACACGATCACCTCAATCATCATCACCATCATCATAACGAGGACCATATAGTATTAATTAGTATATTCATTCTTAAACTGAAAAAGAATCTCTCGATTTTGTATAATTATACTCCCCGTAAAACAAAGTTGTAAGTTTATTTACTGGTTTAGTTCGTTCGTCCGTTCGTCCGTCCGAACAGAGATACATTAGGCGGTTAGGGTTTGTGTACAAATTGACATTGTGAGGTTCATTCCGTACAAACTGCCATCGTGGGGTTAATTTTTTCTTGTCGCGTTACAAAATTTCTGATGTTGGGATAAAACATCAAAGGAAAATCAACGGGAATAACCTTATACTGTAGCTCTCGTAAGTACGTCCTTTCGTCTGTCTACCAGTGTGTCTTTTTGTTCGTCCGTCTATCTGTCTTTTTGTTCGTCCGTCTATCTGTCTTTTGTTCGGCCGTCTATCTGTCTTTTTGTCTCTCCGTCTATCCGTCATTTTGTTCGTTCGTCCATCTGTCTTTTGGTCCGTCCGTCTATCTGTCTTTTTGTTCGTCCTTCTATTTGTCCTTTGTTCGGCCATCTATCTGTCTTTTTGTCCGTCCGTCTATCCGTCATTTTGTTCGTCCGTCTATCTGTCCTTTGTCTCTCCGTCTATCCGTCATTTTGTTCGTCGGTCTATCTGTCTTTTTGTCCGTCCGTCTATCTGTCTTTTTGTTCGTCCGTCTATCTGTCTTTTTGTTCGTCCGTCTATCTGTCTTTTTGTTCGTCGGTCTATCTGTCTTTTTGTTCGTCCGTCTATCTGTCTTTTTGTTCGTCCGTCTATCTGTCTTTTTGTTCGTCCGTCTATCTGTCTTTTTGTTCGTCCGTCTATCTGTCTTTTTGTTCGTCCGTCTATCTGTCTTTTTGTTCGTCGGTCTATCTGTCTTTTTGTCCGTCCGTCTATCTGTCTTTTTGTTCGTCCGTCTATTTGTCTTTTTGTTCGTCCGTCTATCTGTCTTTTTGTTCGTCCGTCTATCTGTCCTTTGTTCGTCCGTCTATCTGTCTTTTTGTTCGTCCGTCTATCTGTCCTTTTGTTCGTCCGTCTATCTGTCTTTTTGTTCGTCCGTCTATCTGTCCTTTGTTCGTCCGCCTATCTGTCTTTTGTCCGCCCGTCTATCCGTCATTTTGTTCGTTCGTCCATCTGTCTTTTGGTCCGTCCGTCTATCTGTCTTTTTGTTCGTCCTTCTATTTGTCCTTTGTTCGTCCGTCTATCTGTCTTTTGTTCGGCCGTCTATCTGTCTTTTTGTCCGTCCGTCTATCCGTCATTTTGTTCGTCCGTCTATCTGTCCTTTGTCTCTCCGTCTATCCGTCATTTTGTTCGTCCGTCTATCTGTCTTTTTGTTCGTCCGTCTATCTGTCTTTTTGTTCGTCCGTCTATCTGTCTTTTTGTCCGTCCGTCTATCTGTCTTTTGTTCGTCCGTCTATCTGTCCTTTTGTTCGTCCGTCTATCTGTCTTTTTGTTCGTCCGTCTATCTGTTTTGTTCGTCCGTCTATCTGTCTTTTGTCCGTCCGTCTATCTGTCTTTTTGTTCGTCCTTCTATTTGACCTTAATCCGTCCGTCTATTTGTCTTTTTGTGTATGTCCGTCTATCTGTCCTTTTGTTCGTCCGTCTATCTGTCTTTTTGTTCGTCCGTCTATCCGTCTTTTTGTTCGTCCGTCTATCCGTCTTTTTGTTCGTCCGTCTATATACACAATCTTGAGTGCGCTTCTAATGAATGGCTCGACAACGATGATGATGATTACATTAATTATGATTGTAGTGATGAGCGTGATTATTTGCATGCTGCTTCAGATGACCACCGTAATCATAGTTATCATGGTCGTGATAATGATGATGATGATAAAAATAATGATGGTCGACATGACGATAATGATAATTGTGGTGGTCATGGTGATGATAATGATGATGGTGATGGATGTCATGCTGCTACTCATCGTGATGATGATGATGACCGTTATATAGTTAGTACTGGTTAGTATACAGTCCAGGAAAACTGGTTAGGTGAACCGTTCGCCGTATATAACTGAAAATTGTTGAAAAACGGCGTTAAACCCCAATGACAATAAGTCACATAAAAACAAACAAAACAAAAACAATAATTATAATTGGCTCCGTAAATATTCAAATAATACATTGTAGTACTCTGTTATCACGCAGTAAGATCTTAAATCGTGAAATGTGATGATGATAAAATTTTCTTACATAATGAATTATAATAAACATTCTAAACGTTTTTCACAAGACATGATTAAACATAGCGTTATCCACCACTAGTTCAAACAATTCATGCGGAGAAGTTCGCAGTTATTTTCGGGGGACAGGGTGAATATAAGTAAGAAATACTTGGCGCCTAGACATGCGTCTTATCAGAAATATGGCACCGAAAGAGTTCATCTAACCGATTTCAAGTTTCTGCGTATCAAATCGATTCATGCTATTATGATGCCGGTAGAATATGAATCTAGTGGAATTTTACATCAATCTTTTCATATCAATTTAGGCAAAAATATAAGTTACCTTAATTTGAGCAGACCAAATTCTGGATATTCACTGAGGAAACTGGCCCTTTCAGAAATACCCGAAAAAAAGTAAAAACGAAATATTGATATCACTTTTCATCTAGTTTTGATTGGTTTTGTTTGTTCTGGAACAATCATGAATCCAAATCTAGTAAAACATGTAATAACAATGATACTAGAGTTTATTGTTGATACATACTCGTTCATTTGTAGACACTCTAAATGTGCAGATATTCTAAATGTGCATTGAATGAATATCGACAGGTATAAAATATAATGGTTATCTCCCTTATATTGACATGTTTAATTCGTCATATTCATGTAGAACAAGTACACAAATATCAGCCCGTGATTCCCTGTGTAAAAAAGTCCGTCTCACTTATTTTATTGGTAATTAACATAACGTTTCTTTACTTTAGAACATTCAAACAAAAGATCGATTCTTCTCCACTAGTTAATTCATCATCCATTTATCGAAAATTGTCGAAATTTGGCATTTTTTCTCATTCTCAGCATTATTTATGTACAGTTGATTAATGACTCCCCATGATGTTGTACAACAAAATTCGAGAGTCTATCTCTATGATTTGTATTACCTTATGTACATGAAGTAAACATTTTAAGTGTTCTGTTGCTTGTTACATTGTTCATTTGTAACAAATATATAATGTACTAATATACAATGTATATCATTATATTTCAGGATCAACATGAAGTATTACATATTTAATGAATGGCGACTACTTCATAGATAATACAGAATGATACAAACTCAAGTTCAACCATAATGACTGCATCAGTGTCACCAATTAACCACACTCGGTAGCTGATGGCCTGATTCGAATCCGCAACGTCCGGTCTAGGAGTCCGGTTCAGGAGCCCGGTTCAGGAATCCGGTTCAGGAACCCAGTGTTTTTCTATTGGTTTTGGAGTAAATGTTGTGTTTTAGTGTTAAATTTGTGTTTAAAGTGTGTTAGTATTCGTTATGCTGTGGAATTAATGTGTGTGTTTCTACATAATAGCGCTGGAATTATGTATTTTTATTCCAAAATTTAGATTACTATACAACATCAACATCTGAACTCAAGGTAGGCAAGGATAATTTAGACCTTGTACCGTAACATTCACTGTTCCCGTTAATGGTCATTTATCACACTGAATTAACAACAGTAAAACCTCTCCTAGATCTATACTACTTCCACATTAAGACCACTCGGTGTCGTGTAATAGACAATTAATGATGGTCTTAATGTTAAAGTTTTACTGTGTACATGTATTCAATACAAAGAGAAACAATCATTATGTTGTGAAATTTCGAGTACCGACTTATGTACATATTTTTTTACAAAGCGTAATAACAACAAATGCGGCTTTCTTTTTGTGATGATAATGTATTCAAAAAAATTAACTGTTTTTGTTGAAACTCATTTTCAGTCTACTTCGAAACTAAGGATAAGAAATTTCAATATAGATAGATTGGATAGAACCACCGAATTTCAGTAAACTAGCTGGTCAGCTTCTTCACATGTAAAATTTGTCTGATCAAGGGTTGGTTAGAAGGGATTTATTTTTTACATATATCATCAATACTGTATGGGAATATGCGCGCCGTAATATTTGTGAGTTGTGAAAATTACAATATAACACTACGATACGGACGCTGAGAAAATTTATTAGCCAGCAGGTAAAATATTGGTTCAGTCGGGTAACCGGAAACGAACCTTTTTTCAGGGCTCATTATCAGTTGTTTTCGAGCCGGGTGAAATATTTTTTATTGAACGCCATGTCGATATAAAGTCATATGTTATATAATTCACTCGTACTCCATTTTTATAAAGTTTTGATTAACATTTTCCTGATCATCGAGGTTTTACTGCATATTCAATACAAAACAGAAACGAGATCGCTCGCAAAAATCAAATTAGGTAAATAATTATTGGAATATATCTATTTATTTACGTACAAACCAAAAAGTACGCACGCCATATTAGCTTTTCTTTTTTGTATTGGATATGTATTAACAAATGTGTAGTTATATTCAGTGAATTTATTATTGCAACTGTTTTTATGTTCTTGATGTATTATTCATTTAATTTCCTCATTGAAAAAATAAGCGGTTAAAATTGATTTTCTTTGGAAACAAAAAAATCTAATCTCATTATATAGTATAACTCCTGAAAGCCGGACCCCTTTCGGAACTAATCTAAAAGTCCGGTTTTCTGAGAATTCTGGCTTTCAGAGAACTATTGATTATAGAAGAGAAAATGGGTCTTGACAGATCGGAGAATTCCGGTTTTCAGGGGGCCCGGTTTTCAGGGGTTTTACCGTATCAACAATTTAAGACTTAAATCATATCAAGCTAGAAAACAAAAGCCTCATTATGTTATAAACAATATATACCCTGAATCTTATCAAATTAAGAACTAGCGAACAAAGTATTTCTGGGGACTGATATTTTATGTTATTTTGATTATTTCATATCACGTGTACTGTCTTTGATAAGGTTTCCAATTGTTATTTTAGAAGACTTTTTCATAGAATTAATGTTGCCCGCTTGGTAAGGTTCGAACAATGCGTGTTGTGTATTCTGTGTATTACTAATGTGACAAAACTATTGAATGATAAAAGATGTAAAGGTCCTTGTCATTTTCATTATTTTATTTTGAACCTTCGTCGTTTTATTGATTGACATCCCAGTGGTTTTCAAGACTTAATTTATGTATTTTTGAACAACTAAGGTGAATTTCTGTATCAGTATTTTGATTCCTGGATGACACAATGTCTGATAGGTGACAGTTGTTGAAAAATGAGTAACTGTGTAATTATCATTTTGTATTTCGGAATTTCACAGATGTTCAAAATAATTGTGACAGATGTTGTTTTTCATATGCAATATCGATATATAGTATAGTTTTGAATTTGTAGATCTATTTTCGGAGTTACAACTACTAAGTGAGTGACTAAGTGAATGACTGCATGACTGAGTGAATGATTAAGTGACTGAGTGTGTGACTAAGTGAGTGACTGTGTGATTAAGTAAGTGACTAAGTGACTAAGTGTGTGACTAAGTGAGTGACTACGTGAGTGACTGTGTGGTTAAGTGAGCGACTAAATGAGTGACTAAGTGAGTGACTAATTGACTGAGTGTGTGACTGTGTGGTTAAATGAGTGACTAAGTGAGTGACTACGTGACTGAGTGAATGACTAAGTGACTGAGTGAGTGACTAACTGAGTGACTGTATGGTTAAGTGAGTGACTAAGTGAGTGAATACGTGACTGACTGAGTGACTAAGTGAGTGACTGTGTGAGTAAGTGAGTGACTATGCGACTATTGAGTGACTGAATGAGTGACTAAGTGACTGAGTAAGTGACTGTGTGACTAAGTGAGTGAGTGACTGAGTGAGTGAGTGACTAAGTGAGTGACTGTGTGACTGAGTGATTGACTGAATGGGTGACTGAATGAGTGACTAAGTGACTGAGTGAGTGACTAAATGAGTGACTGTGCGACTAAGTGAGTGTTTAAGTGACTATGTGAGTGACTTAGTGACTGAATGAGTGACTGAGTGATTTTCATTCAAGTACCATGAGTACATATATTGATTTACACATATATAAATATACATTACTTAGCCCAATGAGCTTATAAGCCACACTCAGATGACAATTAAAGAAAATCACGTGATTTAACGCATGAAAAATGTGATTAACAAACACGAAAATTGCGATTTTTACACCGGTACTGTGATTTCGATGTTAATAATAAAAATAGTTCATAGTAGTTGATGTTAAGTATGGAACAATGATGTTCATTTGGCGGATTTCACTGTATTTAGAAATATTTAGGTAGGTAGACTGTAAAGTAGCATCGACAACAAAAAATGTTCGTTTGGTTTGAATTTCATTGACGGGTAAGCGTGTATTCGAATTGTGAATTTTGTATTGCGGGAGTCTTAGTTCTTGCTGAATTCTTTCTGAACATCCTTCATCAACTGAGTACAGTATAACGGGTATCGATTTTCAGGGTTATACTGTACATTATTTAAGAACACAAAACTGATAACTGAGCTAGATGAACAATCTCATTCATGTAGCCTCATATCTTGTTCTGGACTTCTGTAACAAGTACATTACATTACATCGAATGTTTGTCTACTCGTTTTTTTTCAAGCACCGGGATCATTATTCTGGGCGTACCTTGATGCAGGCCCTTTTAGATCATTTTGGGGTCCGGTATGTGGCCCCGTTCCCCAAATAAGAAAGTATATATTTTCCCCATTGAAAGAGAAAAAAATCCTCATAGTTAAAAGAATGATACTGTATCATTATATGCTTAAAACCATTTTTCCATGGCATTAATCACGTAAATTATTTTATGAATAAATACTTTGGTAAATATAATGGTTTAGACATAACTTAGTGTGTTGTTCTTTCATAATTATAAACCTTTAATAATTTCCCAATTCTGGTGCTTCATGGTGCTAATTTCACCTATCAAGGGACCTTATACATGTCCCCAAAACCATAAATGGGCTGCAATGCCATCGGCGCTGAGGCGTATAGATCCCTAATAACCAAACTTTTGAGTGGACAGTTGTCTTTTCTGGTTTCGTAAATATATGTTTGTTAGTTATCTGCTGCTTGTTGTTCATGGTTAAAGGTTTATCTATAACTGAACATCAAAAACCTGTTGTGAACAGAATATAACTGTATATTCAGTACGGATATCATAGAACACTCCAGTATAAGTCGTATATATGTGTTCATATCTTGTAACACTGAACATTACAACATATAAACTTTCACAATACATATCGTTATATATGAGTCCTGGTAAGGACATATCTAAGTTCTTAGACTTTGACTACATTTATTTCTGTTAATTGGTGTGTTTACTGTATAAACGCTGTTTAAATATAATATTCATGACATATCATTATGATATTGTATGTATTGGGACACTATACTACATCCTGTAAATATCGTTAATATCTGATATTACTTTACCGCTTAAATATCACTATCAACCGGGAGAAAACTATTTCACACTGTTTTCAAGCTTCTTCGATTATACTTGTCACTACTGTTTAAAACTCAAAGATAATGAATACATAACAAAAACATATGTACTGATAATGATGCTGATAAGCCGCGACCGTGGTCCAGTGGTAAGTGCACTGGACTTGTAACCCAGTGATCCGGGTTCGAATCCAGGATGGTGTCTTTGCGATTCGCCTTGTATTTGATACTGATATAGTGTGATGTACAGTAGAAAATAGATTGAAGTCTTGCGATGATTAAGTCTCGTTGACAGTTGTTGGTTTTTAAATTCGAATTGGAATTCTTTATGGATTTGTTCCATAATACTTTTGAGTGGAAAGCACCAGTGTTCTTATAGTCTTCTAAGAAGTTTTGAAGATTGTATTTTGAGAGTATCCGAGTGATGTACTTTATGAAACCAATAGAAATGTTTGATGGACGAGAACTGTATTGAAAGATTCTGTATAGCAGTAGCTTGTTGATAGGTTCATTCTGGTGTGTTCTACACAAGGATCCAAGAAACTGAAGTTGTTGAAGATCAATATAGGCCTTGATTGATGTAAAGCCAAGTAGGCCGGTAACCATATCAGATCTCGTTGAGAAGGTAAGCCTTGAGCATGTTTAAGGCACACTTGGTGTGACGATTCTAGCTGTCTGATGTGGCTTATAGTTATCGAGTTCCAGGGTTCACACACGTTGAGCTCGTGTGAGTACACATGTCCTGTATATGTTTACTACTATTAGGGGGTTCATTCCGGTGTAACTTGATAGCAGACTCGAAGTCCCGAAGAATGTCGATCTGATTGACTGTCTAACAGCGTCAATATATTCGTAGTTAATAATTTCAACACGCGGACGAGACCTTCACGATTGTATAAACAATTCAGTGATTATCCACGTCTTGTATGGGGACTGGTAGTATTATCTCTTTTGATCGCTCGCTCACTAACAATTTCCCATACAGTACTATATCATGGTTACCAGCGTACATGGCTTATTATTCTATCATACAAAATGCTGTCATACATGACATGATAATATTATGCAGGTCTTCAGTCGTTGTAGATGGTCATATTTAAATCCCTATATCTTTAAAGGAGCGCTGTATAATGATTCTACCGTATGAAGAGACTGCGCTGAAGGTTTCCTAGTATTCATCTTTTCTGGTAAAACAGTGTAATTCTCAGCTTGTAATGTACTGTTCCGTCTGGTAAGAATCTTAGTTCTCTTGCATCAAACACTACCTGATCCCCGGCCCGTCTCCCTGACTTATTTGTATCAAACACTACCTGATCTCCGGCCCGTCTTCCTGACTTATTTGTATCAAACACTACCTGATCCCCGGCCCGTCTCCCTGACTTATTTGTATCAAACACTACCTGATCCCCGGCCCGTCTCCCTGACTTATTTGTATCAAACACTACCTGATCCCCGGCCCGTCTTCCTGACTTATTTGTATCAAAGTAATTTAACGAACTAAACTTTATGAAAACCCATGATTTAAGTACTTAACATCATACGGTAAATGAGATCTAACCTCTTGCATATCTAATCTAATATAAACGTAGTTAGTTGATGAATAGAAAGATCTCTTCCGTATTTTCTGTTCTATTGAACTATGAACAGAGTATAGTTCAAGGGAGGTAATCATTCCGACAAATACCATTGTTTGTAGAAGAATTGTTTCTCATTAAAACCCGTTTCTTATGCATAATTGTTATACATTATTTGTTTCTGATATCATAATTAACAGTCTTTATATACTTTTTATGTTCATCCTATAGTGTCTTATACATGGAGTTACATATTCAGACATATTTACAGGACATAATACAAAACAGTATACACAGAAATAGTATATACAATATACAACTATAGACTATACATAAGCACAAAAAATAAACGTATTAAGACAATAATTAAGTTAATTTAAGAAACAGATACAATGTTTAGGACATTAAATCTATGTAACATAGACAATTTTGATAAATTTTGCAACATCTATCATTGTTCTCAACTTAGTACAGGTCATAGATATTAATACAATGTGGAATATAAACATGCGAAATAAAAAAAAGTGTGACAAAAATACAGGAAAGTGAAACATTATGACGAAAATTAAATATATATGAGAAATAATAATTGATAAATAGTAGGTGTGAGTGTTTCATAAATAAATAACATTGCTGAAACTACACCAAGGACACGTAAAACAAAAGTGTTGATAGTTGCAAAAATCTGTGAGTTGTCATCGTAACATGACAGCAATGTAACTATAATAACGTATTGATTGACAGATTAGTATGTCGATTGTCAATTAAGCTTTTAATTCAAATTAGTGAACGGGAAGAATTATGTACAGTTAAACTTGCGTTTGTGCCAACCTCCAAAAAAAAAACATTTTTGAAAAAAGGTCATTCTTTGAAAAATCGTCACCGATTATTTACAACAAACAGACTATAATAAGACCACCTGACAATAAAGGCCACAGCGTGGATGGCCGCATACGTTGATAAGGGTCCCGGAATGTTGAAATCTGGGTCTCCTGTAACACAGATACGCCACTGGTCGGTGTGATACTGAAAAAGACGAATGTAACTATTTTCTGTGAAATGCTCCCTAGGTATGTGTCTATGTAACGCGGAAAATTGTACTTTTGAATAACACATAATAATTATGTTTGGTATAAATCCCATTTGGTTCGTTTGTACTCACAGAGTTTCACGAACAGTCCATCGAAGGCCCCGGATGTGTCGAACATCGCCACGTGTGTCGCACTCCCGTATTCATGATTTGTCGCAACAGTCTCTTGTAGGTTGACTGATAGCCTAATGGCCCCTATCTCCTTTTGATACGCAAACTGTTGGGCATTTTGAAACTGTTTACTGTGTATTTTAGACCATTTTTCTAACCTCTGGTGCGTAATTTTCTCGACAGCTGGCAAAAGTGTACTGGTCAGTGACCCAGACATTTCAGTCTTTGACTTTCTATCTCTGTATATTGGCACTATGATTCCTAGTTCTCAGTCTGCCGGGACGTGCAACTATGCATTTTGAATCATGTTATTGAATAGGACTCACACAAGTAGTTGATCATTGTTGTGTCCCCGTATATTAAGTGTTCATTCATCTGTTTGTCGTGCTCAGGTGCTATGCGTCTTTTTAGGTGCTTTACGATTCTTTCTAGTTCAAAATTAGTTATTTCTGAAATAAAAATATCATCATCACTAGAGTCATTAGAGCGAATAAAATCTTCGCCAGTATATAAATAGCCATGAATCTAAATATGGGTCATTGTAAATACCGCACTATGTCTAGACATGGTATTATCATGAAATTCCTTTAATTGTTCTATTTGAAGTGATTGACGTAAAAACAGGGCAGGTAATGCGTGTTTTAGGTGAGTGAAATCATGAGTAGTCTGCTCTTTTGTGATGTAGAAAAAACATTTCTTTATATTGTATTAACACGTGTATTATTATCAAATACAGATTATTGTTATATATTGACGTCAGAAAATAATCGGCCAATTAAATGATTAAATGACAATGTTAAATTTCTGAAGAAACACACGTATTACTTATTTACTTATAATTATTTCAAGAAACACGAGAAAACACGTGAACGTAAGCTCAGTTTCTATGGATATAATTAATCCTTTACGTCATGCCATAATTCCTATTACATAATTATAATTCTAAAGTTTCGATTGTATTGTAAAAAGGGGATCTATGTAATATCTTATCTCTCTGGTTTGTCTGAAAACACTTAATGTAAAAAAACAGTGATATATTATAATGTATCTAGAATCGTCGTATTATACTAACTGAAAAGTGAAAAAAAAACAGGATTCTAAAGTCACGTACGAAATATCCCATTTTAAACCCAAACTGTCATAAACATAAACCGCACATCACGGTTCATACTGACAAATATACAAAAAGAATATTGACTTACACACTGATAATTTTCCCTTCTTTTAAATAACTATAAAGAAAATGAATAACACTGTAACATGGAATTAAAGTTATATATATGGATGAAAGGGTACTGAAAACATACAAAATCAAAATACAATGCAAGGAAGTTAAGCAGTTTAATCAGAGTACCGGAATGGTTGAATACAGGTCGAAGTACAAGAAATATTTACCAGAATACTTGACACAATTGATACATGTTTATATCAACCAAGCATTTAGGTGAAAAGGAATAAAGGAACGCATGAGAAACTATAATGATCCCCTTGTATTTTGGAGGTTAGTCATCCAGTCACGTGCACAGCCTTTAGATGCTTCCGAGTATTTGTTGTAAATTACCTAATTACATGTTTATTAAGTAAATGTAGTATATGTATAATATGTAAACTTATGATGCCTTTATAAGAAAAAACACAAGCACACATTACAAATATTCAACATGTCTACTGCTCGTGTTTCATTTTTGCGTTATTCATATTTGTTCTGCACAATGGATTCGATGTATTCTAAATATTTGTCATAAAATATACGTTTGATAAATTTCAATTTGACGCCTTTAAAAATGAGCGGTTGATATATTTACCGTGTTCATCAAGATGCGGACTATTGTAATATAACATATTATAAGCCACGCGTTTTTTGTAAAACTTTTACTCATTATTGTGATAAAAGAACTCTTCTTATTACCCTACCTCAAACACAATTATCCCTACAAATCTCAATAATTGTTAATAAAAACAATCATTAAATAAAAACAACTAAATTGAATTTATATTCTTAGATTTTTTGTCTTCTGTGCTATTTAGAATATTCCGAATCGGGATGATGATGATGATGCACTATTGGTATTTTTTTTAGTCTGTTTCTTGTTTAAACGAAAGAAGCATGATGATAACAATGTCACTGATAATGCCCGGTTTTTCTTGACGTATGATTGAATATTTGTTCGGAAGGACGACCGAATATTAAAATGTTGAAATTGGTAGTCGTTGCCATCCCTAGTTTTTACAGATGCGATACAATATGATAATTACAGTCAAACCTGTAAACAAAGGCCACCCTTGGTAAAATACAAAATGTGGTCTTTATTGACAGGTGGCCTTTATACGGAGGTCAGCTTGTTCTAAATAATAATTGTCACTGGGGTTTGACGCCGTTTTTCAACAATTTTTCGGTTATATACGGCGACCGGTTCACTTAACCAACTTTCCGGGACTGTATACTAATCAGTATTAAATTAATAACACTTCCACAAGCAGACGGCAACTTCCCCACATATTGAGGAAAATCGACATTTTTGTCCACTTTTCATAGAAGGGTATCACCTGCCGCGGCCGGGATTGTAACCCGGATCTCCTGGTTACAAATCCAACGCACTAACCACTAGACCACGGCCGCGGCTTCTAAATAATCAATGACTTTTTTTATCAAAATATGGCCTTTATTCACAGGTGGCCGAAAACACAGGTCAGACTGTACTACATAAAGAATTGTTAAGATAACTGAAATAGCTATTAAAATCATTTACCGGCAGTTGACACTGGGTTGGATATAGTATAAAATACGTTCCTATTTTCAGAAACAAGAATACTGTATAGTAAAAACTTATTTCGAGATCATTTAAATATCAGCAACACCACATTAAAACAGTCCGCATATTTTCGAACTGGTTTTCAATTCTTATTCCATATTTCGACCTCAATATTAAGAGCGGCTTTTTAAAAGGTGGTCTTTACATCGAGGTTTTGCTCACACAGTTAATTGTAGTAAACTGATGATATTTATTTATTAATTATAAAAGAAACAAAAAACACTCCTAATACTTAAGGATCTTACGTTTAGATAGTGTACGGTTATATTGTTGTGTCAGTTTGTCGGGGTATCTGTATCATCAAAAGTTTAGGTTAGGAGAATTTCAATTACTTTTGAAATCACGTGAAAAAAAGCCGGTGTTTGTTTATATACGTACGGTTTTGTAACTGTGGAATTTCATTGACGGATCTGTGTGTAGTTGTAGTAAAATCAAGTGACAGACGATATATCTTTCAGTTTGATAAATCGTACTATTCTACTGTCAAACTTGAGTTAACGACCATTTTCGAATAAAAAGAACCAGCCACATTAAACTTCAGTTGATTCTCGTTGTCTCAAATTCATACTGACCAAATTTTGATGTCAACTGCATGTCCTAAGTCCGCGTTTATTAGTATTCAGTACACACACACACACACACACTCTCTTTGCTTTTGTTTGTCTATGACTCCAAATGTGACCAGTCACGCAAAAAAAGGTCCTTCAGGATAAAAAAAACCTCGAAAATGAGTTCTTTGCTGTAAATTGCACCTATATACATTTAGTGTCTGGAAAAAAGCATGGTTTTTTTTTTCGAAATATGTTTTCTGGGTGGAAAGTTATTTTTTCATTACCCCACCCCACATTCGTAAGCTGGAAAAATTACAACATAACTATATATGATATTTTCCGGCATGATTTGAATATAATTGTGTTTTGTGGTACACTACCATTACTAATTACATTAAACAATTCATGATGTCATGATATAGGTGGGAAAAACACAAAAAAACTGAATTACGTGTGAATAGAATGTACTGCTTAAATTGTCAGATATAGAATTCAACATCATTACAAATATACATATTATAATATCAAGTATAAAGGCGCTGACAAGAATATTTTGTCATAATCTTAATAACACATTTAAGCAAAACATATAATTAAAACAATCAATTCAGTAATAAAAAACATTAGACATAATGGTTACTATGGCCACAGAATCATATTCAGCACATATTTATAGTTAGTCTATTTTAGTCTATTTTGTAGCCTTTTGCTTCTTTTCCTTTGAGCTGTCATTATCAGCTAACCCTTTTTCTTTGTGAAACGGTACAGAGTTCAGATTTCATTCCTACTGGTTTCGGGCATGTGATGTCCATGTAACTTTAATTACAATGTCTACTAAGATTTTCATATAAATACCACGATCTCTCCGCTGATAAGCCAGGAGGTAGAATGACCTGTGGATAAATTGTTGGGTCAAGTAATTCCTGGTCAGCTTTTTAAAGTAAACCTCAGCGGAGGATGGATACTCTCTGAGATACACTAAGCCCGGATTTATATGTGTACATCTAAAATGATGGTACTGACTCAGTTCAGGAATAACTTTAAAACAGCCACTGAAATACTGCTTCCAGCTGTATGATTTAACCATAATATCATTGGTTGACAAGTTTCTGATCATCTGAGGAACATTATTATCTTTTGTTTTTGATCATTTAACAATGTCTGCTAACTTAGCCATTGAATAAACAAAACTTCTATATTTCGTTTTTTTTTCTAAAACAAAACACCAATCCAAAACGAGTCTAGTAGGCCAACATAAACGATACTTCAATGTCATCATTTAATCCATTCATCACTCGTCAACACATGTACTCATCAAATAGTTGTTCTTATTTTGTCCACCGCAATCGTCACAATGAAAATTTAGCTTTCTGCTTGGATTAACGTGATTTGATAATAAATGATTTAAGTAACTGATGTCTCATTAGCACCTTTACCAGTCAGGTCACTTTCATCAATTAGATAGTTGACTTGTTTTGGTAGATGTTCAACACAGACACCAAAGATTGAGCATTTTCTGGGAGTTTTAAAGTAAATTGGCCCTACTTGTTGGGGAGAATACGTATATATATTAAGGAACTGTTTTCTATTACACGGGAAATTCCTTAAAGAATCAAACTAATTTGTCGGAAAATGCTGAAAGCTCTTAGTGTTCTGTTGATTAAGTGTAAACAATGTGTTAAATGTCAACTGTTTGATTAATTTATAGGGTTCATTTTAAATTACGGTTATGAGAGGTTAAATTGATAGTTAAATCGCACAGTTGGGAAAATCATGCTGTTATTGAAGGGAGGTTGTTGCTCAAGAGAGGGCCGCTCTGGATCCGTGGCGAACGTGCTTAAACAGTGCATTCACGCTGCACAAATGAGAAAATGGCCCTTTTTAGAGCCACAAATCTCTTAAGAGACTTCTACTTCTTCTGTCTATCAGTCACGTAAATCCCATCCCACCCCCGGCAATACTATTACAAAATATTACTAAAACGTACTAAGTGTACCTATAAATAAATATAATATAATATATATATATATATATATATATATATATATATATATATATATATATGGACATTGGCCCAGCACGATGTCCGAATGTTAGGTTTTATTTATAGGTCTCATGCTTATTTTTGCCCCAGAGACGTCAGAATATGTCGAATTATGGCGTATAATATCTCATTAGATGCGCCGCGGCGAGAGAAATCCAAAACACCCCCACATTGTACATGTAAGACGAAACGCGAAAGCGCAATCGGCTAAAACACGATATCGCAACTCGCCAATTTTCTATGTACGATAAGAGCGCCTCGAATTTCAACAGCCTATCAGAATGCAGCATTTGTGCCCATTGTGTGTAAGTAGGTCAATCCGATTTTTGGGCACCTAGCTCGTCATAAATAAGGGAAATTTTGTTTAGGCCACCATTCATTCCTGAATAATCATGGTTGCTAAAGGTGTTGCTAGTAAAGGTTCCAAGAAGGCCGCCACCAAGGCAAAGGCCGCAAGGTCTACAGACAAGAAAAAAGGAGGAGGAGGAGCGAATCTTACTCTATCTACATCTACAAAGTGTTGAGACAAGTTCACCCAGACACTGGCGTGTCCAGCAAGGCTATGTCCATTATGAACAGCTTTGTCAACGACATCTTCGAGAGAATCGCTGCCGAGGCATCCAAACTGGCTCACTACAACAAGTGATCCACGATCACGAGCAGAGAAATCCAGACAGCTGTCAGGCTCCTGTTGCCCGGCGAACTCGCCAAGCACGCCGTCAGCGAGGGTACCAAGGTTGTTACCAAATGCACAAGCAGCAAATAAGCGCCGTGGGTTGAGACTTGATAAAAACGACCCTTTTTAGGGCCACTCAATCATTTTCGACCGCTAGCTTCTACGAATTGTTAAGGGTCCAGTTTTAGAACGTGCATAATTTCTACGTATGGCCACGTATCGAACTAAAACAAGTGTCTTAACACAAAAGATAGTCATATCTTTTGGAAAATATCCACATTTGCACGATTCTATCGAGCCTTCACGGAGAAAACTCGAAAAAACTTCAAAATCGCCGTGCCGAAAAGAGGTTTGCAAGCCGCTCGCTGATTGGCTGGATTGCCCTAGTCTCGCGCGTTGTGATTGGTCGAAGCGTATTGCTCTTTGTTCTATAGTAAACACCTATTTCGAGTCTGTGCACCACGTTCGGCGACAAATCGGCTCGAAATCGATGTTTTTGCACAATACATAGACATAATTTGTCAAAACACAACATATTTGAACCAAAACGATTTCCAAGATTGAAAAAAATGCAAAACACTTGGCAAAACGGCGTCCGTGAGGCTGATTTCAGTACATCTTTGAAAGCGTCGAGCTGTGCCTCTTGAATTTAGCAGGGCCTTCTGAAATAGATGAAAACTAGCATAAATGAATGCATACCAAGTTAAAAGGTCCCTGCATTAATGTTTTGTAAAGAGTTGAAACTTCGCCTTTTTCAGCGAGTTTTTCGAGCCCTGACGCTACCATGTAGCATGTATCGAGATGAAATATGCGCCCTAACACAATAGAGTCCCGTATCTTTTCGAAATGTCCATATTCATGCTGTCCCACGAAGCCCTCATGGAGAAAACTCGAAAAAACTGCAAAATTGCCCTGCCGAACTGCCGTTTGTAAGCCATTCGCTGATTGGCTAAATTGTTCTAGTCTCGCGCGTTGTGATTGGTTGACAGTCGGTGCACTAGGGTCCAAGTAGGTCAATCCGATTTCTCGGGGGGTATATAAGGCAAAGAGAAAATCGACGTTCATTTTCACAATATCCCCTGAACAAATAACTACAGTGCAGTCATGTCTGGTCGTGGTAAAGGTGGAAAGACAAAGGGCAAGGCTAAGAGCCGATCCAGCCGCGCTGGACTCCAGTTCCCTGTAGGCAGAATTCACCGTCTCTTACGTAAAGGAAACTACGCAGAGCGAGTTGGTGCCGGAGCTCCCGTGTACTTGGCCGCCGCATTTGAATGCTTGGCCGCTGAGGTGCTCGAACTTGCGGGAAATGCTGCCAGAAACAACAAGAAGACAAGAATCATCCCACGTCACTTCCAGTTAGCCATCTGTAACGACGTGGAATTGAACAAACTTCTGTCCGGAGTTACCATCGCACAGGGTAGTGTTCTGTCAAATATCCAGGCAGTACTCCTGCCCAAGAAGACCAAGGCCGCCAAATAAGTGTCTCGTCTTCGACACTTAACATTAAACGGCCCTTTTTAGGGCCACTACGTACTTAAGAAAGTCATTGATGTATAAGCAAGTCACCCCCTCCCTCCTAAAAAATACTAATTACATGTATTGATAAATACATATATAAATATAAGAGGCGTGAGTCCTTATGTGCACGTGTGTGTGTGTTTATTATCATGAGATTATTATTAATTCCCCATCCAATTGCTGGTACCGGTTGATTTTGGGTATACAACTAAGTGTGAGTTTTTTGTCAGTGTCTCTTGTTGCCCGTATTTATTATTAATTACTAATGCAATTCGATGAGCGCTTGTACTAAGTACTAACAGCATAATAATTATACTGTTTGGTTGTGTCAATTATGTGACATTAGACAAAAACGGCGCGATTTGTGTGGCCTTTCATCGTTAGGCAGACACTTGCAAAGCTGGACTTTTCACCGGCCCCTTTATCATGATGATTTATATATTGGGCCAAGGTTTAGCGGGTTTTCAGTGGTCCAGCCTGCATACGAATAATAAGAAAAATGAGAGAATTTTGTTCGTATCCTGTTCTTATCCCGTAATGTCGAGGCACGATTTCGTAGTCAGTAACCGTCTTCTGGCCCATAGAAACACGCGTCCACTTCGCTCGTTGATATTTAGATCGTGTTTCTTTGCCGGCCGAAAAACACTGATAAATCCCGTTTCGGGTCCAAATTACTCATTATTTTTGTCATTCATGTCTACAATATTGTGTCGATTTTCAGGGTATTTCGGCGCAAGCAACTGGTTTTGCTGTAAATATTAACGAAAATGCATGGCGTAGACCATGCCAGCAGTGCGAGCCGCTCACTGCAAGGGTCACGTTTATGCGCGTAACTTTTTCAAATCAAATGATAGAGACAAAATGTTATTAGCATCTTGTAGCGACATTCCTAAGCTTCAAAATGGTATATACTTTGTGTGGTTTGAACCAGTATGAAGGTGACAATCTTCCGATAGGAACGCTAGAGACAACACAAAACGCAGTACGCGTGTTGAGCACCTGCGGTATTTCTGTCAGGTCCGCGGGTACATTTTTTTCAGGGACGGACTGACCTACTTACCGATATATTGTTTCCTGTACAGTTCTAACGCACTCCAGGGTAAACAAACTCAAACTCTCTAACGCACTCATTCTGTTCTCGTGAATACGAAAATGACTGACGCTGTCGATGCTGCTCATGCTAAGGCTGAGAAGGCTTAGGAGAATATGTATACCCTCCGTCTGTCCGTTCCGCGATAACTCAGTAACTAAAAAAGCAAGCTTGATGAAAGTTGGTGTGTGAATAGGTGGTAATGTGTTAGTTATGCACGTCATTTTGTTTTCTCCATCGCGAAAGAATTGTGGTTGCTATGATAACAGAATTAGTAAAAATGTGGCTAAAACTTCTGGATCCTGCGGTAACTCAAAAACTAAACAACATAGGATGATGAAAGTCGGTATTTGAATAGGTGTCAATGTGAAGATTAAGCAGATTAAAACTGTAGTTACCATGGTAACGGAAATAGTAAAAATATCCACAAAAGTATAGATTCTGTCGTAACTGTTCACTGTTCAAGATAGGTAAATGAAATTTGGTATGAGTTAGTAATATATTAAATAATTTGTTGTCTCCCAGGGTTACAAATCTGGTTACCATGGTAATGTTAATACATCTTGCAAAATCTGGATACTGCAACAACAAACTTTATTCAGGCCAAGTGAATGAAATTCTGTATTGATTATTTGATGGTGTTGTATTTAATACATACGTGACAATTATACAGATTAATTACCATATTGAGTCAAGGCGGAGCCAGTAGGGGACATTATGTGTATATGTTTTGTATACATGTGGTTACTGTCATAGTATTATAATATTTATTGGTGTCATGATTACAGTACAGCGTTATTTGTTCCGTACATTTGAGGATTATAATTTTGTCTGTGACTGCAAAAATCAGGCCAAATCAGCAAAAAATGGCGTTTTGATTTTTTCCATTTTTTTAAATAAACATCCTATAAAGGACATAACCTGAAATTTTCAACTCTCAATTCACAGACATTATGTATCCATGGCAACTTAAAAGACCACTGACATCACAAAACATCATAAAATGACAAATCTTGAAATGTCAGGATTTCTTTGGACTTTAAATTAGCACAAAACTAACAAATTTCGATGTTTCCTATTTATTTTTATACAGTGCTCCCTGCATACAGCAACACCTGTTGGAGTTGCCATAAAGTTTTCTTCTTTGGAGGAAGTTGTTGTTAGGAGGGAATTGATACATTCGCGACAGGTGTTTTGTTATATGTACATGTGTGCGTCTTACTGTAGTTTCTTGGAAGGAATCGGTCTTCGGAGGTGATGTTATGGGAGGGAGCACTGTAATTGTATGTAAAGAAGTTAAAATGATGACTATTTTGAAACATTCTATCTAGGTAAATCACGAAATAATTATTTATGTTGCCTAGCAACAAAACTTATAAAATACTGTAGCAAGATGGGCAGAATAAGTAGCGTACTTTAATTAACAGAGAACCATCGAAACATAACAAAACATTTATTTCATAACATTTTAAACATTTATTAAAAGGATGAAATGATGAAAGAAAGAAAGAAAACGAACAAACAAACGAACAAACAAACTAGCAAACTAACTAAATAAACACATGAATTAAAGAAGAGAGAATTTAAACTGTCTTTTGTTCAGTACAATAAAATTACTACTGTCTACAGCTTGTTACACTCAACATTGTTAAACACAAAACAAAGTAACTTCCTAATAAATGTACACATAGCTGAGCTACTTCAGCTCTAGGATCCTCCAGGAGTGGAAAACTGCTCTGCCTGTGTACACAAAAATATCATTCTGTCTACATCTGTGTACAACAAAATATCATTCTGTCTACATCTGTGTACACCAAAATATCATTATGTCTACATCTGTGTACAACAAAATATCATTCTGTCTACATCCAGGTACATCAAAATACCATTCTGTCTACATCCAGGTACATCAAAATATCATTCTGTCTACACCTGTGTACACAAAAATATCATTCTGTCTACATCTGTGTACACCAAAATATCATAATGTCTACATCTGTGTACACCAAAATATCATTATGTCTACATCCAGGTACATCAAAATATCATTCTGTCTACACCTGTGTACACCAAAATATCATTCTGTCTACATCGGTGTACACCAAAATATCACTATGTCTACATCTGTGTACACCAAAATATCATTATGTCTACATCTGTGTACACCAAAATATCACTATGTCTACATCCAAGTACATCAAAATATTGTTCTGTCTACATCCAGGTACATCAAAATATCATTCCGTCTACATCCAGGTACATCAAAATATCATTATGTCTAGATCTAGGTACATCAAAATATCATTCTGACTACATCTGTGTACAACAAAATATCATTCTGTCTACATACAAATATTGTGTATAAGCTTGAAAAAAAACCCACAAGATTAGTGTATTCTCACATATAACTATCAGATAAAGTAACGTCCTGAAGCACACTAAAGTAAAATTATGCAAAAACTCTCAATATTATCAGCATTTAAGTGTCACAATGTCCCAGTGTTACAGAAATATTACAGCATCTCTAATTCCATATTGTTAAATAGTTGATCAACTCTTTGTAACATAACACAAATTTAAATGAATGAACAAATGGATCAATGAATAATATTTTCATTACCCATAAAACACTCCAGTAAAAAATCTACAATGCATACAAACTATCACATCTAGATTACTTTTGCTCTGTCTGGAGAAATTGAAATACTGGTCTTACAGATAGACTTATAAAATTTCAAAAACGTGCATCAAGAATTATCCTTGATTAGAACTTTCATACTCCTTTGAATGAACTTTTCATAAATCTAGACTGGCTGACAATTACTGGCTGAATTAAGTACAAAATATCTGTATCAGTTCTGTATACAGTGTCTATGTGAATAAATTGTCTGTGATAGTACAAGCCCAAATAACTCAATTGGTAGAGCAGCTGACTTGTAAGCAGAAGGTCGCGTGTTTGAACCCCGCATCAGGAACTTTATTTTCTGTCTCTTATTACATATCTACCTTAATAAATAAATCCCTAAATAATTTGTGTCCAACTTATTTCATGAATAAATCAGAATTTACTAAGAAATCTCTTGATTATTCTGGACCTACTGTTTAGAACTCTCTCCCTGAAGATAAACATAATACCCAAAGTTTAGGTGCCTTCAAGAGCAAATATATTTCTTATGGAAAACTCAAGCGCAATATCAAGCAGTGTCTTAATCATTAACACAATAAAACAATAACAGCAACAACAAAGTTAAAATATACACACACATATCTGAAGTACATAAAAACTGAGTGTCAGGGACTACAGCAAGTCAAGTAAAATATTAATTCACGTTGCATGTCATATTTAGGTGTAATAAACTATTTGTCAGCAATGTCTATTTATTCCTCTTTTCGTCCACATAAAATTAATTCTTAATACATTAACTGAATAAGGCACTTTTTCTTTTCACCATCTTAAAAACTTCACGTGTCTCATCATCAAGAATTGTCTCCCTTAAAGCAATACTGGTTTGAGGCACCTTGTCTGCTTTCAATTGTAAAACAAAATTCTTTAATTAGTTCAAACAGGTACCCTTATCTGGCTGGCTCGATTCTGGGCTATGCTAGTTCATTCAGAATAGCTGAAGAGTCAATCACTGTATTTTTTGTAACAAGTTATACTTTACAGCTGGAGGATCTAATTCTATTTTGCATGTCACTACACTTAGCTTAGAACTGACAAATGAAAACTCCAGATACTGAAATCGATGCTTCAGTGACTTAAAGTACAGTTGAAGAAACTGCCTCCAATCAAAGAACTGTACATCAAGTATCTCCTTCATGTTATTAAATTTGCTTTTTGGTTTCTTAAGTTTAGCATCATCTGAAAATGCAATGACAAATAAATATTTTATTTTCAAATATTATAAAATGTACTCACTTTGTTCTGAGGTAATTAAAATCTCAAAGTCATTCTCAGCATTGTCTGTACATACTGACAGAAATATTATATAATAAGAATAATTTCTAGGAGTTTTACTACAACTGCTATTTTTCACTTACATATTAATCGTACACACAAGTAATCAAGAAAAAAATATACGTGAAAATTCATCATCTTAGTGATAACATTTATGTTTGACAATGTTCAGATATAATAACTGAGTGTATGTTTCTCCTGCATGATGAATGATGAATTAACTGATGACAACCATAAATGTAAAAAATACTAAGATTATTGTCTATATCATCAGTAAAAAACTTTATACAAAATGTAATAAATAGCAGGTGATTTATCAGTGTTCAGGTGTCAAAGGTTCTACATTAACTATTGGTAACTTTTATACAATGAGAAAGATTATTTCATAAAGCACAACTTACCATCAGTGTCAAACCGTGTGGTTATGCCAGAGACACTTGGCCTTTCAGCTACTTACTAGTCACAAATGTTTTGTGTACAAGTTAATTAATACAATCTGATCATATGACTTCATCATACTGATAGACTGTTCAGTAAGCAGAAAAATATGCAACATTCCATTAATGAAATGAACACACTATAATACGTGGATTGAAAGACTGTAAATTTTGATAAAGGAGATAAACGACAATTAGGGAAGTAATTATTAATTACTAAACCTTCGCAAGTTCCAGGGGTTCTATAGGGGAACCAAAATTGTCAATGATATTAAACTTGTTTTTAGAATTTGTGGAACATTGTTGAGTGCAGACATCCATTGATGCACAATTTTGATCACTATTAGTTGTGTCTAATAGTCAATTCACATTAAATCTCAACAAAAACCATTCACATACCTATCCATAATCTCTGCCCAGCACCTTATCCATGACCGACAAATACTCTCTATATTGGTGCTCTTAATGGCAAGGAATCTACAAACATGTGTCTTCCTCCCGAGAAGTCCATTTATTTTTTTTTTTATTTCAAGCAGCGGCTTGTTTTTCCATTGTACAGAGTATAAGTGCAGACAAAATGTCGACATCTAATTGTTGGGCCCCTTACGTATTTAATAAATGCGCCTCAAATTCAAGCTCAGCAGAGAACGAACTCAGAAAGTTTTATAACCTCAGCCTGAGATGGAATCTCGACTGAGCTGGGAGGTTGAGTTTGGAGCTGAGTTTTTATAACCTCGGGGGCCAGCAATCATCAAGCTACTTAACTCACTGTCATGTAGTCCTGAATAAAAATACATCATACGGTTAAACCCCAATTATTCAAATATGCTTGGGTCCGAAAATATCATTTGGATAATTCATGATTTCGAATAATCCATTTCAATATAATAATACTGGTTTATGGTGCAGACTGTTCATTACAGGGAGTTAATTTCTGCTTTACTTGTTCACAAAAATGCGTCATAGTGTTTGAATTCGTTTTCCAATTTAGAATGATGTAAGCAATGAAATGTGTATCATTTTATACAGATCACACTAAATATTTGTAGTGATTAGTATAAAAATTGTTACAAACAGTATGAACAACTTGAACAATGATGCTTATTTTTATAACAACCCATTAATGATATGGACAATTAAGCAAACACACTGGGTTCTTTAAACTATGTAGGAACAAAATCAGGAAATATTTCAGATAATACCAGGTATTCAGATAATCAGTTTTTGTATAACCAATGTTTTACTGTATGTAAAGAGATTAAAACTAAATCAATGTGATTCAGTAAAGTTTCAATCATTCTTCAGTTGTGATATAAATTTGTTCCAAAGAAAAATAATGAAGTATCAGTAAAAAAAAATTAACTTCACATAAAAATATGTTATTAAATCTACATTAAGAAAATAAAAGATAATTCTGACCTACTCTTCAATGCACATATCAGATTACAACATTATTCTTGTTTTGGCCCCAAAATTGTCAAAATGGCATGGAGCATTTTTTTTCTAAAACCTTTTTGTCCGAGATAATGATGAACTAGACTGACAACCAAGTTTGCTCCCTAACCAATAGATTTCCCTTCCACAGTCAAACCTGTGTTAGCAGCCACCTCCAAATAAAGGCCACCCTGTAAATAAAGGCCATTCTTTGAAAAACCGTCATTGGTTATTCGAAACAAATTGATCTCTGAATAACGGCCACCTGTCAATAAAGGCCACATTTTATCTTTCCCCAAGGTGGCCTTTGTTCACAGGTTTGACTGTAGATTTAATGTTTGTTTATCTGAAAATATAGCAGATATAAGTATTAGGTGAAGACTTAAAATTTACTGCGTAAATGAATGTATGTTTATGAGTAAAACATTCTCAATGTCTCAACAGAAAGGGTAAATGTTATAAGAAATGTATAGTATACTACACCAATGAGATAATGACAATTACTGATACAAGACCTCAATATCTATAAATATACTTCAAAGTTATATGTAATATTTCTTCTAACAAAGCTTATTCTAGGCATGTATAATATCAAAGTTATCTATGCTAAGAAGTTCTCTATTTATTGTGATACATTTAGAGTGTTGTACAAAATTACCTGAACCCTCACAGCATACACCAAATATGTTGTACCTCTGGGGAGTTTTGAAGTAAATTAGGCCTGTTTGTTGGCTATGATGAGGGTAGTGTACCTGCTGTACAAAATTCCACAATTAACAAAATGTTTCTTCCACTGTACAGGGATAATTGCCTGAAAATATAACATGCATTAATAAAATAATTCTTCAATTGGACTGACTTGAACCCAAACTTGTTCTTCAGCATTACACAATGCAATATTAGAATTATTTTAATATACTAGCATCATTTTGTTATCAGTCATGTGTTGACATCAATTTATAAAACATTCGGGTTGTGATTCATTTAATAATTGGTGAGAAAAAGTGTTGACATTACAGACACAAGTCTGTACAAGGTTTACTGATTGTAATGTGTGGACATAGATTATTCTATAGTTTTTGAAATAATCACAAAATGACACTTCTAGAATCTAGTTCTAGTGCATAGGCGGATCCAGGATTTCTAGTAAGAGGGGGGGGGGCGAAAACTGAACAAGTAGGCTGGGGGTCCAGGGGGGGTGGGGGCGCTAGGATCCCCCGGTGGGTCCATGGCGAATTGTACATTATGTCATTGTCTTACTGTACTCGCAACTTATTGCATGTGTAATGTGTGAAAATTTTTTGACATTTATATATATTCTCATGTAAATATCATATTTCATGATATAAAAAACCTTTGCTTTGGCAATTTTAATGCGGCGTACACGGGGTCCAACCCCCCCCCATGGATCTGCCTCTGTAGTGCCACATTTTTATACATTTGGTATATATCAGACACTGTTTAATTAGACGGTAGCAACAAAACGTGGATCGAATCATTTGTAATTAGCATGTCACCCTGGCTGTCCCAAAGCGTTATCTTGAGCATTTTGACAAATACATGTTGTTAATCTTTTCCCATCAGTAAATGATTGACTGTTTGGTGACGTCTTAAAATTTTAGCTGAACCATGCATTTGTGGTCATAAATCTTCATTAATGAGAGATTTTGCAATGCTTACAATTTCTCCCCATTAATGTCATATGCAAAACAGAATAACCTTCTGCAGACAGAATGGCAATGAAAATAAATCATCTGAGAAGATCTGTCTCTTATGTAACAATAATGAAATATACCTTCAAGTTGAGTTAAACCATTTCAGTATTTTCTGAATTCATAATATCTTCTCTTTGCTTCAGTTGTGAAGTCATTTTAAATGCTCCATAGTTATAGGGTAATTTAAACGCTATTTGGCATATTGAAATTTTATCAATTACATTTCATCCAATCAAAATTCACTTTCGCATTATGTTTTTAGCAGGAGTTAAACGACTTGTTACTCTGTGGCATAGCAACCCATCATAAACAGTGTAATTAGTTCAACTAAATTCTCATCAGACTCAATTATCAGTAATAACAGTAATGTTATAGAATTTTGAAAATACAACTCATCAACATAGTTCAGTTCGTCCACAAAACAACGTTGCTAAGGATAAACAATTTCATTACACATATTATATTTCATTTTAATTTCGCCGATTCCCTGCAATTCCCGTGTTGCTATAAACACTCAAACCTCAGGCTCAGTCGTAACCACTTCCGGGTCAGGTCACAAATAAATTACTAAATTGCATTTTTCAGCATTTTCAACAATTATTACAGTAAAGACAAAACAACTTACTTGTAATGTAGATTCAGACATTCCCATCAAAATGTAAACCACGACACGCGCTGACACAGTCGAAATCGCAATTGAAAACATCCGTGTTTGTAGTACAAACTGAGTCTAACCCACAGGTCAGCATCTTCATCTTGACCCTTGACCCCAACGATATCTGGGCAGGTGTAATCCGCGGAAAAGCATAGGAAATGCGGAAGAATTCCGTGACTCCCCGAAAAAGTAAAAAAAACTCTATGAATGCATTATTTTTGTTCCGACCAAATGAGATCACAATGATTAAATTGTATATGTTCTAAATTAATATATAATCGTACAACAAGATAGCAACAGTTTATTGAACTAATACAGCAATTGATGTTACTGTATACAGGCAAAAGTGTATTCCCCGGTCCTAAAGCTAATACCAAAAAAAAATTGATTTCACGGCCCAAGTGTTTTATTCTTTTTTATTTTAAGCCGATTATATAAAATATATATAATATTAAAAATAAAGCTCTCAGCTTTCAGAAAATGAAAAATATTCAATATATCTTGTCCGAAAATTTGTTTTTGAGCCATGCGAATTTCATCAAAATTTCGACAAAAATTGTCGCTTAATTTTAGGTATGAATTCCACGGTCTTAGGGTCTATTTTTCAGCTCATGTTCATTTTTGCATCACATTAAAGTTAAAGCTCTCAGCTTTCAGAAAATGTCAACTTTTTGAAAATCGGTTCATGATAAATATGTTTTGAGTACTTAACAAAGTTGCAGAAACATTTTTAGCTGAATTATTTCCAAACAATTAGACCGTTTTATTAACACTACATGTAAACGTTGAAACTGTTTCTAAATTCAATAGTTTGTAAAAACAACATATTTTTAATTCCTTACCAAAATATTTTTGTCAAAATACGAAAAAGTTTTGAGATACAAAATTTTGCGACAATGGGCGAGTTCGAATTCAGATTCCCCAGTTTCAAAAAAAGTGATTTTGTGGGAAAAAAGAGTTACGAGGTTTTGAACCCATTAAACAAATAATCAAATTTTTGGTCATCTACCAATATATTTATATGATAATCATAATACTCAAATACATTTATATATATATTGTTGTATACTAATATGGTTATGTAAACTTAGTACAAATCTGAACTTAACTTGCACTCACAAGCTGCCTTATAGATGACAACATGTGAGAAATGTATTTCAAATACAGCAATGGATACATAGTAGATCTCAAGGACGGATTAGGGGGCGGGGGCACACTCTATAATCTGGCAAGCATAAGTGAAAAAACGTCAGCTATTTGTGTCCATATTCTGCATTATTCTGCATAAGCATGCTATTACTCTAGACATCACGCCCCCCTCCTAACAAAAACTCCTAGTTGTATCCGCTTCTGGAATATGATGAAAATACCCTTTTTTAAATAAACTTCAATTTAGAAAGAGAAAGACTGCGATCACGGTCCAGTGGTTAGTGCGCTGAACTCAATTGTAACCCGGCGATCCTGGTTCAAATCCTGGTCTCGACAGGTCGTACATTTCCATGATAATTTGACAAAAATATCAAGTGGACAAGTTTTCGGCTTTTTGTGGAACGGTAAGTTATTACAGTCTAGGAAAACTGGATAGGTGAACCGGTCGTCGTGTATAACCGAAAATCGTTTAAAACCGTTAAACCCAATAGTATTTTGTCTAACATCATACTCAACAAGCATTTTCACAAACTCATGAAAATTTTCATCGACGAGCAAATTTGTAGCATCTTCATTCACTTTGTTTTCTTGTCAATGAATAGTTTGTATCGTTGTTAAGCGTTTATGTATGTATTTGTTTCAATAAATGTACCGTGTTTGATCGAAGTTTTGTTTGTGTTCTTAGTCTGTTGTGCAAGTTTTAGATTGAAGTTTTAAGAAATTTTCATTAAACACAAATTTTGGCCTTGTCGAATTAAATTTTCGTAAAAACTTGTTAAAAACCTAAAGTAGGGAATAGTTGTTCCTGATGTAATAAATATATATATTAATGATATAAGAAAAAAGTAGTTGATTAATTGTATATATTATATAGTCTACACTAGAAGCAAATCGAAATATTGCTAGGAACAGCATGTACAGTTCAAGGGAGGTAATAAGTTAGATGGTCTTAAATGTTCTCGTGAGAGTTACTTCCGTATATATCAGGTTCCCATTACGTCGTATTATAAGTTTCGGAAACTTCAGGCGACAGTTGTACTGTTTTGTTACAAGTGTCGGAGTATTGTATTAAATACATGTATACTGAACTGAGAGGATCCAGTAGTTTTTTGTTTTCTTTTAAAAATACTTCGTCAAATTGTTGAGTTCTCTCAGTACTCTGATGCCAGACATCTTTTTCAAAACATATATTTACTTGTCTATAAATAGATAGAGCAATGACCATCTTCACGAGTCATTGTAAATACCAGACAACGTCTAGACAGAGTATTATTATAACATTCCTATCATTGTTCTGTTTGAGGCGTGATTGACGTCAATACAAAGCATGTATGGCGTGTTTTTTTCACGTGAGCAAAATTTAAAAAATAATCTTTACACCGTAAATGCCGGCGAATTGTAATAACCTATTGTTGTACATTTACGTCATCAAATAATTGGACATAATTCGATAATGACCATAGCGTAAGATTTGTAAAAAACTACGTGACCATTGACGTATGTAGTTTCGTGCATTTCATCGAGCACGAGAAAACACGTGAACTTCTGCTCAGCCATATCGGTCATCGTCAATTGATGACCTCATTCGATAATTAGTTGTTAATAAAGATTTTAAATGTATTGAATACAAAGAAATGAGTAACATGTGTATATTTCCTTCATTTGAAATCATAAACAACCGTATAACTGTATGACTGTATAACTTTACGACTAAAAGTTCAGAAAACGTATTCCTCTACTCATACAGATTTTTGTAGATCATGTATGTAATGCTATCCAGATACCATTAATATACATATCTACTGTTTTACTGAAAAACAGAACTCATTTTAACTTCTGTAATACATCAACAGTAGATCATTTTGGATTGACACTTTTGATACTCAAAATAGCAAATCACACGATATTTATTGTCTTGCACTTATGGGACATTTTTTGGCTAGTGTTTAACATCGCACTAACAACCAGGGACATTAATCGACGTTTCCAGCTTTGACCGTGGAGGAAGACCCAAGATGTATACCTAGGTAGAACCATTGATACACTGTAAGCTAACCAGACAGCTCCCTGACGTGTAAAATTTTGTCGCAGTCACAGCATTGAGGGGTAAGTGAATAAAGTTAGATACAACAACCACTCGACCAAAGAGGCCCCTCACTTGTGAGACAAAGGATGTCCATAGACTTTTGATTTACATGATATGTATGTATGCATGCAAATATGAATTTCATAACATATTCTTCAACTTATTTGTTCATTCTCTGCAGGCGGGCATTTAGTGTTTACCCTGTCTGCGTGCATGCGCATTCGGGCACATAAAATAGATGTTCATGTTCGGCTCATAACTTTGTCACATAAGATGGGATTTCGAAATAATTTTGGCTTAACTGATCAGCATATAAACACGACGTGTCTCGTGCAAGAATCATGTGGCATGCTGTGGCATGCTCAAATGTTAAGGTCACATTGGACGCTTGAACTTGTTTGTGTCCGGCTCATAACTTTGTCGTGTGTGACAGGATTTCGAAATAAATTGGCATAAATGATCAGCAAATAAAGATGATGTGTAGCATTTAAGAATCATGTCACTAGCCTCATTTACCAATTCTATGTCCACGGTTATTTAGTTGGGGGCATCCGCTATGGACACATTTCTAGTCTAGTTATGTTTTGACCATGACCCGATCTAAAAACGCTGAAATAACAAACATTCTTATGTATCAAACGTTCTTATCACAGACTGTGACAGTTAAATGTACCAATTTGTTGTTACTGCCTAATAAAAGCTACGCGCCTGAATTCTATCTTTATCTGAATTCGGAAATATAAATTTTGGCTTCAGATTTTCCATTGATGTAAAATGTCGGGATGCTGTGAGGTTTAGTGTCCGAATGATCTCTCGGTCTTTATCTTCCATCCACAGGAAACTTTGCTATATGTAAAATGGACGTTCTTCTCTTTTTTACTTTAAGGTCCTTTGAAAATTAGCTGACAATTTTCACAAAACTTCTTCCATGCGTCTGGAAGATTCAAACAATTTCTGTCCATTGTAGGTGCCACTATAATCCATTGTTAAATTCAAACAAGTAAATTATTTCAAAGAATATTTACAATTAACAATATCTAAATTAAATGTATCTTTGAGCTACAAGTTCTTCTAACACAATGAGCACTATGTAATGTTTGTTCGTGGTGATCAATGTTTAATATAGAACGGAAAGTATCAAGTGATCTGAGATATTTTTCAGTAATCTATCATAGAGTGTTTATCAACGACTGAAGCTGTAGTATCATAAAAAAATTATATTGTTTAATCATGATTGTCCCATGATCATTTATGTTTATTACTACATGGTATACATGTACATTATTTAATCTAGATCTAGGTAGATTTTGATTTTGTATCATTCATGATTGTCGCCGTATTTTGTATATTAAGTAAATTACCACGCGAGTCTATGACTTTCTGGTTGAAATGAAATAAAGCTTGTCAAACTTGTCCATTAAAATAAATGAATTAACTCGGAATTTCGTACTTGATTGTAATAGGGTCTCTACATTGTACATAGACAGAGTAATAAACAGCATTTTTCACTAGCATTAATTAAAATTAGCTTAATACCATTAATCATAAAAATATCACTTGTTTTCGGTTATCTGAATTTGTTTACGTTTGTTTCCGGTAAGTGTTTAATTTTGGTATTCGGTAATACTCAAAACTGGCACACCCCTTCCGGTCGGCATGTTTTACGGTCACACTAAAAATCCAAAGAGTTTTATTCGGATTTTTGCGAAATACTCCAAAGAGTTTACAGACCCTGCGTAGGAAGAAACGGAAAACAAATTTTCGGACAAGTGAATAATTAAAATGTAATTAAATATGAAGCATATAGGTAATTCAGAAAAAAGAAAGAAAAAATGTGAACATTGTAGCTTATTTACATTCAACTTCTCTGCTAGAAAATGTGGACTTATTTTTTACCGGTTCACATAAATAAAAGTGATAAAACCCGAAATGGCGTTTATTTCACGAAATGGGAAAATATACTAGGATGAGCAATATTAAGAACTTATTTGAATTACAGTCTTGTGATTTATAATCGATTTCTACTGAACATTCGCATTTTAATTCACTTGCCAAGTCCAGTTTGGTTACTTCAATATATATCCAAAGAGTTTCTGTGTACTATTTGTATATTATCTATCCATTCCAAAGAGTTTCTGGAAGCTATTTTATTGTTATGTATCCAGTCCAAAGAGTTTCTGGAAACTATTTTTATGTTTGTATCCATTCCAAAGAGTTTGTGAATACCATTTGTAAGTTGCATATAGAGTCCAAAGAGTTTCTGTTTACCATTTGTATGCTACATATCGAGTCCAAAGAGTTTCTGTATACCATTTTTCTGTTATATATCGACTCCAAAGAGTTTCTGTATACTGTACGTTTGTTATTTATCCAGTCCAAAGAGTTTCTGTATACCAATGTTCTGTTCTATTTAGAGTCCAAAGAGTTTCTGTATACAATTTTACTGTTATCGATCGACTCCAAAGAGTTTCTGTATACTGTATGTATGTTATTTATCCAGTCCAAAGAGTTTCTGTATACCAATGTTCTGTTCTATTTAGAGTCCAAAGAGTTTCTGTATACAATTTTACTGTCATCGATCGACTCCAAAGAGTTTCTGTATACTGTATGTATGTTATTTATCCAGTCCAAAGAGTTTCTGTATACCAATGTTCTGTTCTATTTAGAGTCCAAAGAGTTTCTGTATACAATTTTACTGTCATCGATCGACTCCAAAGAGTTTCTGTATACTGTATGTATGCTTTGTATCCAGGCCAAAGAGTTTCCGTATACCATTTGTATATTCTATATAGAGTCCAAAGAGTTTCTGTATACCATTTTACTGTTACAGATCGACTCCGAAGAGTTTCTGTATACCATTTGTATGTTCTGTATAGAGTCCAAAGAGTTTCTGTATACCATTTGTATGTTCTGTATAGAGTCCAAAGAGTTTCTGCATACCATTCTACTGTTCTATATAGAGTCCAAAGAGTTTCTGTATACCATTTATATGTTACATATCGACTCCAAAGAGTTTCTGTATACCATTTGTATGTTCTGTATAGAGTCCACAGAGTTTCTGTATACCATTTTACTGTTACAGATCGACTCCAAAGAGTTTCTGTATACCATTTGTATGTTCTGTATAGAGTCCAAAGAGTTTCTGTATACCATTTGTAAGTCACATATCGAGTCCAAAGAGTTTCTGTATACCATTTGTATGTTACATATCGACTCCAAAGAGTTTCTGTATACCATTTGTATGTTATATATAGAATCCAGAGTTTCTGTATAGCATTTGTATGTTATATATCGACTCCAAAGAGTTTATGTATACCCTATGTAAGTTGCATATCCAGTCCAAAGAGTTTCTGTATACTCTATGTAAGTTACATATCAACTTCAAAGAGTTTATGTATACTATATGTATGTTTTGTATCCAGTCCAAAGAGTTTCTGTATACCATATGTATGTTCTGTATAGAGTCCAAAGAGTTTCTGTATACCATTTGTATGTTACATATCGACTCCAAAGAGTTTATGTATACTATATGTATGTTATTTATCCAGTCCAAAGGGAATATGTATATTATTTGTATATCATCTATCCAATCTGAATAGTTCCGGGAAACTATTTATGCCATTCGTCCTCCATCGCTGTTTCAAATAATTAATGCATTTCAGTTGGTAGATACTTGCGGAAAAACAAGAAAATAATTTTGTTGTCCAAAGTTTGTTGCTAGCTTTTTCTATCGCTGTTGCTCACATTCAACAGACTGAATGTTTTCCTGAATTATTATTTGCTTATGCGAAGTGTTTGTTGCTATATATTGAAACAATGTAGAAGAAATTTAGATGATCTATTTGATATGGATATTCAATATTCAGATATCTTCAACTGTCATCTATAAATAAAACTTCTAGTATCATGTTTAGGTGGTGTGTGTCATAATTATAGGAATCAACTACAAGCAAGACTAGAATGCAGAATTGATTTTATTTTTATGTATACAAATAATTTGAAACATACTGCAATCATAAAATCTTTCATTGATATAGTTTGTATGCTATCATGAAAGCATGGAAGTCTGTCTGAGCTCCATATTTTTCAACGAATTCCTTTTTCTTGGTAGCACCTGAAACATTAGTTTGAAACAAAATATAATAAAAAAACACTGATGATCAGTTTAATTTAAATGTCATATAAACAATGCATATCTGAACTCTTTGCTTTAAATTTAATATGTATTAATTATAAGTGTGGTACTTACTGAAGAAGTCAATGAATTTGTATTTAGTCATTTGCATAGAATTACATCTTGTCCAAAATTCTAATGTTACATCCTAGCCAAACGTTTATGTATTTAGGTACATGCATTGTTTCAAATTTGAATTGAATCTATAAACATACATATAAGGAAGAGATTTTGAGTAAAAGACTATAATTACATCATATGCAGGATTATCTTTATATCTGTAATATATATATATATCTGCTTTATATAGAAAACACAAGGTACAACAAAATTCATTACTCATTTTAATGCCATCTAGAATGGCTTTGTTTCTAGACTTTTGCTGAACATCACTCAACTGTTTCAGATACACACCAAATGAGGCTCCAGTTACATGTTGAAAAATTGCAGTCATTGCCTCCCTTACCAACACTTCTTCAATATATATCTAATCAAGGCTGAAAATAGCAAAGAAATGTACCAATAATCACATATTATCTACTCAGTAAATGCCAGGGAGTTAAAAAAAAAATGATAATTGTCAACAAGATGAGATAAACTGGAACTGTGTTGACAGGACATGTATTCCTCCACCTTCCCCAGCTATTTTATCTAAATAAACATTTGTGAAAGGTTTATATAATTTTCCGTCATTCACATAAGAAGCAGTGTATATAATTCTGGTACCTTAATTTTGACTAAGTCAAGGGCCTTGACTCTTGGGTTACTTATCAGTGATAAAACTTAAACCTATGTGCACAACATCTTATCCTGATAAACTAAAAAATTACCCTGGTACTAAATATGGAGTATCTGTAGCCCTACCACTGTCTCTGAAACTATTGTGGTTCAACTTCCATGCTGAAACAATAATATCACTTCAATATGAACATGTATTGAACCTGGTAAATGACAGTGAAGAATGAAAATGGAAACAAAAAGTATTCGTGATTAAATCTCCCTAAATGCTAAACAGAGACCCCTATATTGATTACCTTTGTCACTTTTTCAATGGGATGGAGTAATAATTAACAATGGATCAGAATTTGAACATTCTTGAAAGATACCATCTAGGAGAAGCACTGCATTAGAGGAGTGAACATTGTTGATCTATTGACAACAATTCACTATGTACATGTAGGTATTTTCTCGAAGTAAGTGTTGGTATGATTTTTGTATATATTCCTGTTAGTTTTGCAGCAAACGAGTTTATATAGTGACTGAAATGCTGTGGTATTCAATGTTCTTAAACATTTCTTCTTAATCTAGATCCTAGCTTTCAGTTATTTACTGCGCATGCATTGGCTGTCAAAGATAAATACTTCAACGATTTCAGTAACGGCTAAAGCCATTGTAAGTTTTGTAAGAATATTTTGCATATTAATGCTCATGTCCTCTGTGTGGCACCAAATTTACCAAGGGGTAATTATTTAGAAATCTTTATAAAATTCATGCAATCATACAATAAGTTGCTAAAACATGCTTCTAGGTTATGGAAACCAGATAGAACTGCATTCATTATGAATTCCGACACCAAATCCACAATTTGAACTTTACCATCTACACTGAGCTGAAATATTTAAAACCTTCAGAAAAATTACATGAACCAAACATAATGAATCAACATATACTACTGAACACATACCATGATGATCCACTGACTATACATCATACTCTTTTGATGGCTTTCTCCATCTGCAACAGATTATTATTCGTTATTAACCATTTGTCTCATTTCATGTATCATAGATGTCGGATAGGCATAGTAAAATTTATAAATCACAAACTTTATTCACTCATTTGATTAACGGACATATTAAATATATGTAGTGATGGTCTGCATTTAACTTACATTTGCATAATCTAATTTTTACATGTATACAAAATTCATTTAGAACAATACAAGTTCCATTAAGCATTATCATTTTATGTGAAGGACCAGTATCAAACCAATATCATTCATGACATACTTTCAATATTTTGAAATTCATTAAACATAAGCCTAACTCCAGAAGTATGATTAAGTGATAAAACTCAAAGACCATAACAACATTTGTATTTCATTATGTAGAAAATTAATGTAAAAGGTATTATCATGTAAAATAATATCATACTCCCAAGAAACAGGAAATGGTTTCACACACCCATGCTCTCACACTCATTCATGCATGTATACTTACATTTCTGCAAGCTCTTTCCGCATCAATATAGAATGTATGTTCATCATCTTCTGATTCCTCATTTGTATCCTGTTAAGAAAAGTATAGATAACTGTTTGAGGATCATAAAAAGTCTTAAGATCTTCATTCATACATTTTGTGGAAACTAATCAAAGAATATTATGCCTGTTAATATCATATACAAAGGTGTTGAGCCTGTTTTTTTCTACCTTTCCACTTCTGTTATCTGGGTTTCCCTTACTTCATAAAGTATGGGGGTTGAGACCCTAACTTTTATTATTTTAATAGAATTCATCCACCTTAGCAAATGACAGGCTTCTCAGAGTTTCACAGACTGAAAACAGACTCAAAATTTTGTCACCTCTATTTTTAATAACCAATTCACAAGGGAGTGCATCGTTTTTCTGTTTCTGTTTTTTTGCACAGATTTTTACCATAACATTGTAAATGTATTACTTTTGGGATAACTTTAAAGTCATTATAAAAATTAAGAGCAACTCCTCCAGATGAGTATTAGTTTAATTAATGTAATGTTTTTGAATGATAGTGCAGAGTACAATTTCTGTGTTCTAGACGTAACCACTGGTTCTTTAACGTGCATAGATGTAAAGTAACAATTTTTGTGACCTCAGTTTAAAGTCTTGTCCAAGACTATTAGTAATTTTACTTAGAGTTACAGGGATCCAACTCATGACCCCTGGATTTATAGTCATACAGTGTTACCACTGGACCACACACCCGCTTCTGTTCTGTCTTGTTACCACTGAATGATAATGACACAATATTGACCTGTAAAGGCACAGTAAGCACTGAGTTATGCAAGCACAGTATCAGTGAGACACTATTTTTGGGAATATGAACCATCATCGGTCATTCATACTCCATCCTGATTTATCTTTTTCATTATTGATGGTACAATCCAAACAGAATCCATAATAAATCTTTTCAAAGAACATTGTATTTCCACCATTGCTAATAAAATGCAATTATGTCATTTTTCTGCAAAAGGAAACTGCAGGCATGAAAAAAGCTCAAGACATTGTTGTTCATATTATGCATAATATATACTTACTACCAATGTACCAGCAGCTGTTGCTCTGAAAGATGAACTTCTCCAAGTGGATTAAAGTAAAACAGCTTCTTCTCCTTAGGTGAAGTTATCTGTGAATGCCGAATTGGACAATGTGAAAATAGGCCAATAAAGACTGCCGACTTTCTTCATCCTTAGACAACTTTTTTACAAGTAGGAGTGTACTAGTGTTAAAAGTTGACATGCTTAAAAAATAGTCTTAAATGAAATCACTTCCATCTAAATGATTGCTTTCATTAATACTAACGAATTAGTCAAAATATCTGTAAAAACCTTTGTAGTCATTTTTTATTTACTTAGGTTATCTAGGTATTGAAACAGCCAAACTCACAACAAGTGTCCAGTGAAAACCTCCTTCATTTACAGCTCCAATTAAGTGGTCATACTGATGAACTGTTTCCTGAAAAAGTGCCCCTTTTAAATTTGGATTAAATACAATTTAAAGTGAAATAGTTCTCCTCCTTTCTAAAGTATGATATTCTATCATAGGATCCTTGATTAGCAGCTTCAACAGATAATTTTCTATACAAGAACACTTTTACATCAAATCCAGCAATTCAGAGCATATCTTAGTAAACAAAGCCATTTCAGCATGAATAAAGAACAAATGGGTAATTTCAACATTAACCAATACATTAACTTTAGGGGTGTTTCTGTACATAAGATAATTCACTGATTTCCTTCTGTCTTCACAACATGTACATTTAGTTAAATGTATTCCCAAAGTTACACTTTTACCCTGTTGTTTACATAAGCAGAGGACATGTAGATTTCAAGCCTTTTTAGAATTGGTACTACTTGAAGGCTATCATTACTGATATTACATATGCAAACAAAGCAAACAATTCTATAAAAACTAAAGTTATAATTTATTACTCTTCGCAGAAGACTATGGAGGTCACTAGGTCCAGTAAAAATTGCTGTCATCACCACTGATGACACACACTTGATATTCAGAACTGACTGTTGTACCAGTAAATGAATACAGGCATCAATCACCTGAAACATACAGAAGATTTAATGAAGTATACATTTCACTGATAAGTATGCTCATTGGAATATTTAGTCACAAAGGGGTGTATCTTAATATTAGCAAATACATGTATAATAAATACACTGTTAGTTATAGAGAGAGAGAGAGAGAGAGAGAGAGATAGAGAGAGAAAGAGAGAGAGAGAGAGAGAGAGACTTTCTTCTACAAACTATTCAGTCCAATAGAGGAATCATCAAATGCATAAGACATTTATTTAAAATCTGCACTCTTTCTGAATCAATTGCATTCTGCAGTTTGCGGAATCTTAAATATGGAATATATGCAGCATCTTCAATGCATTGTAAATATGTTTGTAGACTTTAGAATAGTTATTTTTCACCTCATCTGATAGGAACTCTTGGAGGTCATGGAATGACTGATTCCTTAGAATGTAAGGCCAAACTTCTACCACTGGGTCATGAGAAGGTACTGATCTCAATATATCTGACAGAACTGCAAAATATAACAATATTAGCAATATTAACATAATCTAAAACTATTCCATTGTAGTAAAAGGGCTGATCTTTCAAGTCATGCTAGAAATGCAATATCTTAAAAAGTAGACTGACCTTATTTTGTCTATCAGTTTTGAACAGTATTTCCTGTCCATTGAGCAATAGAAATATCATATGCTGATCATGACATCATCATCAGAACAATATATTTATGTGTCAATAAGGCAAATAATGCTCTTAAAGAATCTCATTTTACAAAATAACATTTTACAAAATACAAAATGTGCCCAGGTTCAAAATTGAAACCAATTTTCTTTATGATTACATTTCCGAAAGTTGAGAGCTTCAATTTTGATTCGACATAAAAGTAATTAGAAAATGTCGATAGATAAAAAATAAATCCATAGTACCTCCAAAAAATGATTCACTGATTGTAAAAATGTATATATGATTAAAGATAAATATGAAGCCATAGGACCGTGGAATTCGAACTCAAAAAATATTTACGATATTTTTTTATTAATCTTCGTGCTAATTATGAGTTCCAAAAACATATTTATGCTTAATCAATTTTAAAAATGTTCACATTTTATGAAAACCTAACTTACAGAGCTAGGTCTGCAGAATACTGTGGCTGAATTGACTTTTATCTTTTTATTTATGCAACTATTGTTAATATATTGTTAATAAGTATATTTATTTTCTACACACATATAATAAACTAAAGGTAATCTTCAATTTACATGTGTTTATTCAAATAGTCATTCCATTAGTGTAACTGTAATAGGAGGCAGAAAATAAAGTTCCCAATGCGGGGCTCGAACCCGCGACCTTCTGCTTGCAAGTCAGCTGCTCTACCAACTGAGCTAATCGGGCAGACAGACATACAAACTACTATAAACACATATATTATATATACAACACTGTTACATTCCTCCTTCCTTTAATCAATTATTATGCGACAACCACAGGTTCTTTAAGCTAACCCAGCCTTTGCTTCACCCTAGCTCTAGGATTCCAAGGCTAGCCACACACTCACGGCACCAATGTAATAGGAGGCAGAAAATAAAGTTCCCGATGCGGGGCTCGAACCCGCGACCTTCTGCCTGCAAGTCAGCTGCTCTACCAACTGAGCTAATCGGGCAGACAGACATACAAACTACTATAAACACATATATTATATATACAACACTGTTACATAACTAACATTAAATAGTCATTGGGGTGTCCAAGGTCTTTAAATTCACTTGATTACTTAAAATCACATTGTTACAATAATCAATTTTGTATTTCACTGCACATGTTTTATTATAACTGTGTTTATTTGAAAAATAGTGTATAATGTGAATCATGAAATTCTCATGAATTTCCCTTCCAAAAGGGTATATAAGGAGACAGAATTGGTCATTTCGATGTTGGCTCACAGACATTCACGCGGTAGATTTTACCTCTTGTTAGAGTCAACCACTTCCAGGCTTTAAACTAAGGGTTATTTTAATTTTGGCCAGGGTTCTAAATTCACAGATTAAATTGTTTCATTCATTTTATCCTAAAATTTGGTCTTCATGATACAATTTACTAGTATTTAGTTAATTCAGAATTGTGACATTCCGATCATCTATTGTCTACTTTGATGTATAATTATATAATTTGTTCCATTTTAAATATTGTGATGACTCTATATTAGGAATCTACAGTAAAAACATCAGTAAACCCTGAAACTGTATCGTTATTAATTCAGTCAGTTAACTAATCATACTCAAATGTAATTAATAACAGTAGAACCTGGGGAAGTTTGATCCAGTGTTCGAGACTATCTTCACATAATAAGATTATAGACAAGTATACAAACCTTGTTCTGCTATCAGGCGTATCGATAAATAACTCTATCAGTAAAATAAATTCAAGATCAAAACATAAAAACAAAAACTGTTACAACACACATTCCCACATTCCCATTCAGCGAAATTGTTCATATTCACCGAAACTGATCAGACGGACTACTTTCGTCACAAAACTCTTTACGGTTTTACACATTAACCGCTTTGGATTTTTAGGGCGACGATGTTTTACGCTTCACCAAGACGGAACGTATTTGCTATTTTTGATATTTACTTTGTACTTTGAGTTGTCATAGTTTCGCTATATTGTAATTATATTTGTTGTGTACTTAATTTAATGAATGTTCACCTCAGGTTATCTTGTATTTTTTAAATTTGCTTTTTGTACCTGCTTAGTTTGATTATATTAGTGGGTGGGGTGCAAACCAGGTGCTGAAATTCCAGTACTTTTTCATGCAGTTGTTCGCACTGATGTAACAATTAGAATTAACCTTTATCGCTTGTCACTCAAACGAAGCTTTTTTCTCACGGTTGGACATGCTTTCTAATGTTATGTTGTTCTAATGTAGTGAAGATTTATTTTGATGCACAGATTACAGATTAGTCTACATGTTAAACTCACGTTTATTGAAAGCCTTGTTCAGATAATCATCATAAAATCTCTTGTTGTTAGTGATTTTGAACTTTCTAATCAACTGTCTCAATTTTTTGTGGTGAACCATGTGTTCAAACTAGAACACCTAAAAGATAATTCAGCCTGAAAATTCTGCTGAATGAACTGGAAATAATTGCACTACATTTTACTGTTTGAAAAAAGTCTTGTTTGTACGTTATATATTGTCTTTTGAGATAACAGTACTTTAAATTAGAAGTATAATACTTGCATTAAACCATTGAATGTGGGTTTTAATTGACTTTAAATTAAGGAAAGAATGCGTATGTGTATTGTATCTAAATATATCATATATTTGATTCTTTTATATGAATTCTTGTGAAGTGCTTTAGAAATAGTCAATGAAATAAATAGAACTTCTATGTGTTAACTACAAAGTGGTCCGTGGACAGTAGAGTTGAACCATCTGACAGTTATATTGTTTCAAACTTGAATCATAGCCCTCCACCATACCATACAATGGTGTAGCTACATTATTGTGTAGAAAAATATTACCACATTTTACTTAATGGGTTCAGTATTGTTGGTAGAATTGTTCCAGGTTTGACCTTTTTCAATGTCTTTTTTTTAGTGTTTAGCATTTCAAAATGTGATTTAATAATTTGAGTTTGCTTAGTCAGCAAAGTTCTGAAAGTTTAGACCCCCACCATAATATAACCTTGTAACTTCTTGTATTTAGAGGAAAGATGATGGTTCAGCTGCATATCACTGATGGGGAAAATGGTTGCATGCATGCTTGAAGGGCTCTAAGTCCAGGTGATAGTAAATGTTCTCCATGCCTGAGGTTACTTGTCCTTATCTTTTAGTGTGTGCGATGTTTGTCAAGTTTCTGATCTTTTAGTGCATGTGGTGTTTGTCAAGTTTCTGATCTTTAAGTGTGCGTGGTGCTTGTCAAGTTCCTGATCTTTTAGCGTGTGTGGTGTTTGACAAGTTTCTGATATTTTAGTGTGTGTGGTGTTTTTCAAGTTTCTGATCTTTTAATGTGTGTGGTGTTTGTCAAGTTTCTGATCTTTTAGTGTGTGTGGTGTTTGTCAAGTTTCTGATCTTTTAATGTGTGTGGTGTTTGTCAAGTTTCTGATCTTTTAGTGTGTGTGGTGTTTGTCAAATTCTGATCTTTTAATGTGTGTGGTGTTTGACAAGTTTCTGATCTTTTAGTGTGTGTGGTGTTTGTCAAATTCTGATCTTTTAATGTGTGTGGTGTTTGACAAGTTTCTGATCTTTTAATGTGTGTGGTGTTTGACAAGTTTCTGATATTTTAGTGTGTGTGGTGTTTTTCAAGTTTCTGATCTTTTAATGTGTGTGGTGTTTGTCAAGTTTCTGATCTTTTAGTGTGTGTGGTGTTTGACAAGTTTCTGATCTTTTAGTGTGTGTGGTGTTTGACAAGTTTCTGATCTTTTAATGTGTGTGGTGTTTTTCAAGTTTCTGATCTTTTAATGTGTGTGGTGTTTGTCAAGTTTCTGATGATGAAAACTATTAGAACTGGTTGTAAAACCTGACATGCAGGACTGATGAGCTCACTGGTATGTCTAACATAAACTTTGTTCAAATTTATATTTCAGTCTTATAGCAATGTCTTTTCTTTATTTCTTCGATTTGCTTGTTAAAGGGAAGTAACTCTTAAGATGAATAATTTCATCTTATACATTGATTGTACCAGGTCTGTTGATAGTTTATTGTGTTATTGTATTTAATAGTAGCCTCAGCTATGTATTTGAATAAATTTTCTGACATTTGCTAGTCTGTGGAAAGACAATCTGTTGTCATTATTATTGAGGTAAGAGAAAAAAACTAAGTCCTAGACTGAATATATTTTCTTTTCTATTTTCAGGAGATGTTTAACAAACTAGTGGGATTAGCCACCAATCATTGTCAAGAAGATACTTCATTATATAAATGCTCTTCACTGGCCTAGATTTCTACAGCTTGTATTTATAATGCTGAATAACCTGGTTAGAACTGTACACTGTCTAGACAAGGGTTAATAAAGCTTGACCTGAATGGCTGGAATATCTGAACTTGGAATTAACTGTCAACGAATGCTAGTGTTTAAGGTAATTTAAGCTGTTCGCTCTTTTTATTACTAATACCTTTTAGTATATAGTCTTAAATATAGATGACTTCAAGGGATGACTTGAAATTTTTGCTCAAGGTAAGTTATATTGATGGGTCTCTGTCCAGCATTGTGCAGTGTGCAGCATAGGCATTCACTTTGTGAAATCTCTAGAGGTTATCTGGGGTTAAAAAACTGGATCAGGTCAAATCACCTGAAAATCTTGTTAATGCTCTGTAGGTCACAGTAATTTCAGTCAGTATGCTGTAACTCATTCAGGTCAGTCAGCAAATTATTGATTATTTTTCAGCAGTACTGTCAAGTACATACTACCAGTATAGCTTTTGGAAACAATAGCTTCCTTAACAAAAAATTATATTCCATGACTATTAAAATGAAGTCTTTTTCTTTTGATTAACTAAGTATGAGATGTCTTTATTGGTTGCACAAGTGCATAGAATGATAAATAAATAGCATACCACTTTATGATGATAATTAATGTCACATTACACTATGTAACATGTGTAGAAATTAATAAAATTTAAATGCCGATGATGTTTCAGATTCAGTGGCTATTGTCAACTGTGGTATACATAAAGGCATTGGATTAAAGTCATTTGATTTAAACTGAACAATTGTGTCTTGAAAAGTTCAGCGCTGGCAGACACAACCCCCAAGACATGCTGCTCTATGAAAAATGGTGAAAGTGACTCAGTAATTCTTTCAGGTACATATTTACAGTTATAAATTATACAACAGGGCTCAACAAAGTTTTTTCAGGCCACTAATCCTGTAGAACAACCAGCTTAGAATTTTAATTAGTTCTTCAACAATTTCAACTCATCCTGTGGTGATTTCTACTTGTAATTACGAGCTGACCAGTGGATTTGTCTAGCTCTGTATGAAACAAAGAAATACATACATTTATAAAATCAATCAGAAAAATGTGAATGTTACTGAATAAAGTTGTGAATGTACATGTACCATTATTCACATTCTCAATCCGATGCTTAAATATCTTAAGTTGCTATTAGTCAGAAAACCTGTCCATGGTTGGTAACACTCAATCGTTTAATTTGTGTTTGTTATAAAAGAATACAACACATAATCAAGGTGACTAACTTGCAGCACACATGAAATTGTTTTGTATGTGATTGGATAAGTGTAATATGTTTTGTAAGGCGTTATTTTTAGCATGAATCATAGTAGAAATTTCATCTTTAGTTAATAATAATGTAACATTTAATGTTCAGTTATGAAAAGCATGGTCATATAAAATAGCTCCATACAAATGCCTTTTCATGGTACAGTGCAACCTCTCCAGAGCGGCCCTCTTATGAGCAACAACCTCTCAACAACAACATAATTTTGCTTCTTCTAATGGGTGTTGCTATGGAGAGGTTGCATAGCAATATCAAAGAAAAATTGACATGGAATTTTCAGTATAGGAATTTTATTGCTGTTTTTATATTCATGTAATTGAATGAGTACCATACAAATCTTTAATAAACACAGCAAAAAAGCATTCAATTGCACATCTGTCCTTACAGTAGACGGAAAAGAAAAAAGTAGAAAAAAAATAAAATAGTCGAATAAGTGTATGAACACCAAGTAATTATATAAATAACAAATGTCATTTCTAACTTTCAGTCACAGAACTGAATGCTTGTTCCAGCAATGCTGTTTTGAAAGAGCAAATGACTTCTATAGAGAAAAATACTGATTCAGGTAACTGGACATGTTATACTACCAAAACGTTAGTATATATAAATAAAAGCGGTATTTTCAAGTAACACAACTACTCTAATAAAAAAGTTAGTATGTACAAAATAGTAAAACTATGCAGTATTTTCAACTACTATTATAGCATTTGGTGAGCAGTATTGATTATTTTCATGAAGGCAAAACATGAACATGTTAGCAGCATGTGAATGAAAAAATGCTTCTCAATTCATAATTATTTATGGTATAACATACTGCAGACACCCAACAATTATAGATATACATGTACTATGGATATTTTTATGAAAAACTGAACACCGTCATCACTGTTCACCTGGCAGTTGATTCAGAAATACTCATAAATACACTTTCAGTATGAGAAGTTTAAAGGACAATTTGAATTTTACAAAGCTGCTGTGAAACATGACAATGAGGCAACAAAGCTTGCTAGAGAAAAAGTTTTACAGAAATTTAAATGAATACCTACTAAAGTTGAATATGTTGCTTGATGGTGTGCTAAGAATGTTTAAAACAGAAGAAGAACACCGGGTAGTTATAATAATTCAATATCTCAGCTAATTGATTTGTTTTTATTCATGTTTGACATTTCCCACATAATTCTTTGTTCATGAAAAAAGACATTATTGCTCATATAAACTTTCATCTTCTTGCCCTTGTTAATTGTCAACATATGGCTGGTCATTCTCTGGGTATACCTCTTAAAGTTCTGCTTCTTTCCATAATATAGTCAAATTGTGCAACACTGTACATATAACAATTATCTTATACTGGTCTTTGCTGGTTTGATGCAAGTCTATAAAAAGAGGTCTGTGTGTTAGGAGTGCCTTATTCACAGTGTTACTTATACTTGTATAGTAACTGTCTATTTGGCATTGTAATGATATACTTCTTACATTCCCACACATGTACTGTAGCTATCTATTTAACATCCTAATGATACTCTTCTTACATTCCCACACATGTACTGTAGCTGTCTATTTAACATCCTAATGATACAATTTGGTTCTTATAACATAAATTAGAGGTAGAACTCAGCAATATTTTCTCCTTGTTCAGTATTAAATATCTTCACTCAGTTTTGCTGAAGTGAAGTCATTTTACAGTACATTAATGAAAGCAAAACTCAACATGAAACAACTTAAAACTGTGTCTTTAATCAGTGACCTCCATGAATATTTGGTTGTGTTAAATTTGACGTTTGTCAGGTTGCTGTTAGTTGCTACGTTTTATGGATTTGACTCTATTTAAATATTTGGATATTTGTGAAATCACACACACACACACACACACACACACATAAAAAACTAAACACTTTATACAGTTTACTTGTTAACAAATTTATAAAACTTTTTACCCTTGATACTATCCTGTATCCATATGTATGTACATTGGTGTTTACATTTTCTTTTTACAAGGAAAAGAACCTAAGACAGTGAGTGTAAGGAGAGAATCAGTCACTATAAAATCAGTTACACTAATGAATGACACTGACTCTTCCAATGTAACTCTGTGGAGAGAAGCTGCAGAGACAAATACCAGACCAGGAGACAACATTCTGGTCACTGATAATGTAGAGAACCACCACAACAATAAAGTCTCTCTACAAACAACAACCCCTTCTTCAGTGGAGGTTTCTCATTACTGTTTTCATATGCTTTCTTTTTTTATCTAATAAGAAAAAACAAGCTTTTGCTGGTTAATTTTGATAACCATGACAAGTTCTGTTAGTTGATTCATTCATGAACAAGCCTTAAACTAAAAATTATATACTTTCAGCAGGATTGAGAAGATAATGTGATTTAAAATAATGCTTACATTGTGCTCATGACGGCTTATTTAAAAAATATTTTCATAATATTATGGACACTTTGTTTACCCATCAAGTTTCAGATTGACATGTTTTAGAATTGTTCCTTGTTTGGTCTGCTGTCAAAGTTGTTATTAATGTATATTGTGTAAACCTTCACCTGGTCAGTACAGACCAAATTTCAGAATAATTTCCTACAAACTAACCTCTGGTAAAAATCTACCAGGGTTGTTTATATAGTTCTGGTGCATGAAGAATATGGCTCCTATCATGGTCTTGTTGTTTCTATTATTTTGTGTATCTTTACAGAAAGTTGAAGCTCCTTAAGATATCAAACTTGTAACCGTTGAGGTCATTGCAGTGGATGATTGGGTGGCTGACCACTGAGGGTGATAGTATCACTGTCCCAACTGAATTACTGCAATAAGAATTGGGAGATGTTAAAGCTGCAATCATTGAAGGATAATTACCTACAAAAAAGTTTGATGAAAGGGAATGAATTTTGCAGATGGTGTTGGGTTGTACACTTCTTCTAGAAAAGGAAATTTGTGTCTTATATACTTCACAATCAGTGAGATCCCAGTTTAGCTCAGGTACAAACTACTATAACCTTTAGCAGGTCTGTTTATTTAATATAAATAAATTACATTAAACTCATTAAATTGGATTGTAAACCACAAGTTCATGATAGATAAATTTCATCCTTTTATTTTTTCCATGCATGTTTTCTTAAATTCAATATTGCATTGGTAGAGAAATCATATTTACTAACATTTGAATGTCAAAATGGCTCTCCCACACTCAGTATTTTAAGATTCTCCAAAAAATGGTCTTATTAGCGGGGTGGTCTTATTAGTGGAACAAGGTGTCCAAGCTTAAGTATTTTGTCAGTCATATATGACCTACATGCATATTATGTTTGTGTGTTCATGAATCCAGTATTACTCAAATTAACGTTCCATATTTCATTCAATATCAACAAATTATGGCAAATTCAATATAAATTTATAACAACCAAACTTCGGAAAAATAAAAAAAGCAAATATTTTCATTGCAAGTTTCTGATTGAATAGTCGGTCCACTACAAGGAGAAATGTGCAACAAACACTGATCAACGCCTTTGTTAATTCAACCAGTTAACATCAAACAATCAAAAGCAATTAACAATGCTGTTTCCAACGCTTTGTTATCATAAAGAGCAGCCAACAAATAGACTTTTACCGCAAATCGACATTGTACATGTCGTAAAAGTACATGCAAAGCCACATTTCAGTTACCATATCATGTACTGAATTTAAAATTTCATGCAAAGCTTCTCAGTCATCAGACTTACTACTATTATTATGTTAGGTAAATCTTGCTTGGTATTAACTCTTCACCTCATAATACTGTATTTCCCCGCATTGTGCCAAAAAAAGCCATTGATTGTAATGTGTAATGGCTTCTTTTTCTCCATTTTTTCCACTCTGTCAAAGACAAAATAATCCAATGTCTGTAAACAAATTGATGTTTTCCATATTTGCCTTGAATTTAGATGAGTCTAAATATGAGTATGAGGCAAAGGGTTAATACAAATTATGGCCCTTATTAGGCTTAGAAATTTTGGTTAAGGTTTGTTTTGCATGTAACCATTAGTCCATATCTCAGTAACCATGGATTGAATTGGATTGAATCTTTATAGTTTGTTTTCCTGTGACAGTATGATTGAATATTGAGTGAGGTGTTCTACAGACATCTCTTTTTAAAGTATGCAGTAATGATTAGATTGTAGCTGGAAAGAAACAATATGTAACAGAATTAGCCTTAGTTTGTATATTACATTGATTGATAAATTATACAGGATGCTTTTTTTTCAAAGAGAAGTATTATTAAAAAACATGATTTAATCACTTATCAAGAATGCTTTGTTCCACAGACAGCAATATTGAACCTGACTTTATGCCCAGATGACAAGGAAGAATTGAAAGGTAAAGGTACCATTTTCAGTGATAATTACAAAATAAACAAATGCTTTTGTATCATTTTTCATATGATTTTTCAGTGTTTATAGTTGAGATGTCCTGGAAATAAAGCATGATGGTGTTTGCGTTGAGTGGTTAGATATTCAAGTCTCTTAGTTATGTACTGCAGATAATCAAAGGATACACTACAAGGTCTTAGTTATTTGGATTGGAATGTGCTTGTAGCAGTACTTGAAACAAAATTAACTGTATTGATCCGCATAGTAAGGAAATGTCATGTGAGAACATGTGAGGTGTCATAATGGACTCTCATCCGTCTGTATATCAAAGTATTAATTATTGCAGAATTTAGAAACGTTTGTTTTCCTTCTGTTTAACTTGTGGACTAATCAGATCATGTAAGAATTGTATGTAACAGTCATGCCATTAAACTATGACTCTCTGTTGTGAAAATATTTGTTTTTGTATGTTTAACACAATTTCATATATACTAGCTTATTGAATTCAACTGTCTCTTTTATTACTAGCTTAAGTACTTTCCTTGAATTGATGAATCAGTGTCTGACTTGAATTTTGATACTTTGTATTACCAATTTTATTGAGCTGGACTTGTATATACATGCTCTAAGATCACTGTTAGTTATATAGTGTATTCAGAATTATAATTTATGTACCAAGGCCTGGTCAATCAAATCACACTGTAGCTTATGACAAAAGTTTTTTTTTTGAAATCAAGTTTATTTTCCACTTTGATTTTTTTATTTGTATGTATTATCTTTGCTTCATGAATGCAAGATGTTCTTTTCAGCAACAGAATGCCGTGAGTGACTTCTACACTTCTCTGTACCAGTGTTTGATGCCATCCAGAATGATTTAGTGCTTATCCACTATATACTGCTGTCAACTGTGATGTTCCTTCTGAATAAAGATGCCATTATCAGAACTGATGTTGACTATACAGAGATGCTGCTTATTGATTTCTGCAGGGTAAATCAAGAAATATATGGTAGGTGTATAGATGTATGTATACATTTATGTTTTACATACCTTATGGCAATCTTATTTTTTAATAGTGTTATGTCATAAGAATACTGAAGTGTATGAATTTAATTTCAACAGTTTTTAATTATTGTTCTGTTACATGATATTATCCTGGGGAACCAGCAGTGTCGTTATATCAGGTCCCAACTGTATAGACTGATTATCATTCTGTTAAGATCTTCTAGTTCTGCCATATTTAATAAAGATCAATGCTATATATGTACTGTTTTGTTCTTTAAGATGAATCTATTACTTGGGCCGCCAGCTGACAAAAGGGACCATACAATGTCTGTGTATATTTTTGGGTGACAGAATTCAAAGATGAAATACTGGAACTTCAATTTACATTTTCACTGCAGCAGTACTTATGTAAGTCATATATATATATATATAGAAATTGACAGCCTATACAAATTATGTATATAATCATAGATCATATTCATAATTTGTATAGGCTGTCAAGTGGTCATACGTTTTCCTGCCTTTTCCTATTTTTTCCTACATTTTTATGAAACATTCCTACTATTTCTCCTGTTTTTCAATGGGGCAAAAAATTGTTTAATATTCTTAATAGTTTCTTGGTATAATTGCAGGAAAATTAAACCCATTGTATAGCTGTATTACTGTTTAAGATGCATTCATCAAGATGAGGCCCCATGGACCCGTACTGACCACACTCAAACATCTCTTTGAGTAAGCATAGATCTTTTTGTTAATAATTATTGATTAAGGTAGCGTAAGTGGCTACAAACGTAAAAATAAGCGAAAATGACATTTTAAGTTATTAACAATAATTAAATATCATACTATCATACCATGCAACAAAAAAATCGATCCGAATATGCAAAAATAGTGTTTTATCGCGATAAAAACTGCACCCCCATATCGACTCCACTTTATCAGCGAGAACGATCTAGGAGGCGGCGTTGTTAGGGGCTCCTTAAGGGCAATTTTGTATCAATCGATATTAAATTTGGTATCGCTTGCCGTATGTTAACATAAGTATTTGAAATTCGACAGATTATCAACATCAAGCGGATTAAAATGGGAAATAAGAAAAGTAAGGCTAAGCAAGGTGTTAGAGTGTTCTCAAAAATTGAAAAATGTAGTTAGAAATCTCTTTCTCGCGGAAGTTGGTTTACGAATGCTAAAGATACCGAACTGCATAAATCTATATCCCGTAAAAACTTGACCATAGTGACGTGACATATTGTGAAAATGGAAACTTTATGGTGGAAAATTACGTAATAAATATATAACTGCAACAATCATTTGATGTGAAAGAAAGGTGTGAATTCATTAACACCTTGGTCGATTGGACTACTAGCATCTAATGTACTTTTAATATGAAATATATGATGAAATAACTGATCCGGAACGGTGGTCTTATTGAAGTGTGATATCGATATCATACTCTAACGCCTTGCTAATTATACTATCAATATGGGTCAATTTAGACCTTATATATGTCGCATCACATATTTCTTTATGTTTTGGCGGGAGATATGATAAACAGCAATATGGTATGCAGACACTTAAAACGCACACGATATGAAAACGAGCTGTCAAAGATTGTTACCCCGTTAATGTTATGACGTACCATTTTTGCAAGTTTAATTAAATTTATGTATTCCAGAGTCAGGTTTCAAACACAATTAAAGTTATAAAACTAAAATATATTTAAATCGCCAGTAAATTAATACAGGGAGACTGGGTCAACGAAAATTATTTTTTCGCTATTTCATTGATGTAATCAATAAAATAAAGTTATTTCAACGTGCACTTTTATTAAGCAACTCTGTATATTTTGGTAAAATATAAAAAAGCTATCAAACAAACAATAAGATGAAAAGCAGTAACGCCTTATGGACATCGGACGCGCATGTTTTTCGAGAATCTTATATTATTCTGTTATGTATCCAATTACCTTTATATATTAGTATGTTTTTAAATGATTACATTAACAGACATAAAACATAGACACTTTTCTACAAATCAATCACATCTTAAGTTCTTAATTTTACACTCAATGCATGGCTACCTTTCATTTAATTTATATAGCGATTTCCCCAGGCATATTCAACTCGATTTCCCAATCAGCCGTTTTCCCCGTTGCGAGCCTCTCGGTTGACGAGAAATCTGATGTACTGTGTATTGCACCGGTACGATATGATACTATTTTGACAAATAATTCGTAATTAAGCTCTTTAGAGTCATCTAAAATGGTGGGCGGTTTCACTAATTGATCCGCTAACGATGAACAAATTTGATTGGTCATCAAATTTTAGTAGGCTGTATTAATTTATAGAATAATTGTTGATTACACAAGGTGATAATGATCTGACACTTTTATTGTTAATTTCTCGCTTAGAAAAAAACGCAGTGGGTGCTATTTTTGAACAAAGATTGCCGCCTTATTTGAAGATGGATTTCAAAGCGGTTTTCGGTATTTTGTAGTGGAAATGCTTATCTAGGGAACCGTGTCACAGAAGTTTGATATTTATTTTCGTTTTTTATCTATGACGTATTACGTAATTTTCAGCGGGGTTCAGGCTACGGAATTTCTTTAAAGTCAAATATCTATTGAATGGAGGATGTTATCAAAAATCTGAGACACGGTTCCCTGCATGATACCATGATTGTTATTTTAAGTCTAATTGTTGTAATATTTCCTTATATACAGAGTAGTGATCTTTATTCAAAAATATGAAAATTACGTGCGATATTGGTTTATAGAAGACAGACCAAGTACAATATTTGTTTCAAATCACTTGCAATAGACTCTGTATAGTGGGTTTATTAATGTATACAATTATGGTTGACTTTTTAAAACTGTAAATTAGTAAAACTTGATATCACCATATAGCCACTTACGATACCTTAAGCTTGGTTACTCATTAAAACAATGTTTTAACAATACTGACTTGTATACTACTGTACTTTGAAAATTTGATTTAAGTTTGAACCTCAAAATTATCATAGCATACATGTAACATGTTTGTAATGCTTATAATTTGTATTTCTGTGTTTTAACCAATAAAAAACATTTTAGGTTGCTGGTGGCTGTCTGATATTGGTGTTGGGGCCTCAAGTTAATGAAGTGTACCATGATATTTATAGTGAATAAGAAATACAGTGACGCCTGTTAAACTGTTAGGTATTCCAACTTTTTCTTATTTTTTCCTACTTTTTGAAAAGGTCACATGACAGCCTGTTAAATGGGAAAATGTTGTTAGATCAAAGAGTTATATAATATCCCAGTACAATGTACCAGCCTGTACATTGTCCATGTGGCTAAAAACAAAGACAAAGAGAAGGTTTCTAGAAGTTTGAGCCCTGATGAAAGATTATAGGATAAGCTCAAATGTTGACACAGAAAAAGTTTCGTTAAAATAGCTCACTGCTACTTGATCCAACAACATACTTGTACTAAAGTGTTAGAAGCTGAAATGATTCAAGCTGATTTCAAGACCTCAAACAGCTAGATAGATCATTTTATATAACTTCCCAGCTTTTTGTGTGGAGAATCAAACTATGGTGATAGGAATTCAGGTGGTATTTCAGCATTGTGAGTTGTTTCACTTGAAATATAGAAACACACATCTTTGTTGAAAACTATACAGTGGAGCTACATAAAGCTGTATTCAGAACTGAATGATTGAGTCTGATGTAAGAGTTATAGCATAATTTGGTAAATTTATGTACATAGTATAGTATGTGGTGATATATTAGTTTATGTACATAGTATAGTATGTGGTGATATATTAGTGTATGTACATAGTATAGTTTGTGGTGATATATTAGTTTATGTTTATTCATTTCATTGTTACAGGCTGGAATGTTTAATGTTCCAAGATGTCTGATAGGAAGGATAACTAACATGTTATAGGATCCTCTTCACACAGTCAACAACCTGAATACAAACATGTTATCATTGAAACGTAAGTTTTATCATTTATACACTATCGTAAGGCCATACTGAATTGATGTGAAATTCATTAGTTTTACGATCTTTGACTGATAGAAACTTCTTGGTACATTTTTATTTTTTGAAATAATGTGTCTGGTTTCGTAAAATATACCTTTTGGAGCAACAATATGAGAATACAATTAGTTCACGTAACATTGAATTTAACACATTATCTTAATGGAGGAAACACATTTGTTCACATTGTCATATCAGTCTTCGTGAAAGTCACCGGACTGCCAGTCATGACCAATGATATTCAGTTTGGTCCGACAACAATCAAAGCTTGCCGATCCTCATGACCGTCGAAATATTTGTATTATCTGGTTCGAAATCAGTGGGTTAGAATAATTTCTTCTGGTTCACAATGCGCATGCGCAATCCTGGTTGTTTAAATGGCGGAACGATGATATTTCTGTCTCGCTGATTAAACTACACAGCACTCTCTCCTTCTAGTGTGTTATATAAAACTGTTTGTTCTTCGAAACCTGTTTAATTCAAGCAAATAACCTTCCTCAAGAAAAAGAATTATGAAATCGAGGGTACCAAAATATCAAGCGAAAAAAGGCTACGAATAAAATTATCGTAAAATAAGCCCAAAATAAGTTCCCTTTCCGCCAGTTAAACAAACTTTGTTTACTTAAGGAAACTTCATTTTCTTAATCTTTTGCAAAATGTTGGCATTCTTGTGTGACAAGGACATTGATGATGATGTTGATGATGAATGTATTGATTTTCAAGATGAGATGATGAACTTCGAGCTACTGATGTCTTACATAAGAGAATAGTGAGAATGAACATTTTTGGACAAAATCTGTTGTGTTAAATTATTGTGCTATGAAATATTGTTAAAACCTTTGATTTTTATTGTTTACTGCTAATATTTTTCGGTCTGGCCAAAATTGATTTGGTCCGGTGAAATATTTCTGGTGCTTGACCAAATGTCCGGCACTTTTTTCCCACTTTCACGAAGACTGTCATATAATTTCTGTCAAATTGGTATGGCATAATTGTTTGTACAGTAAAAATTGTCGTGCAACTAATCAACATAGTACTGTGTTTCTCTCTGTAATGTCTTACTGTTCCACTTAGAGCTATTATGATCAAGTTATTCTCTTTAAGTTTCTAGGAATTTTATCAAACTTGAAGCCTGGTCTTTTCCTGTTGCAATTTACTGCATGTAATTACCTGTTATGGTCTAATGATAAATTTCAAATTCTGATAAAACTATTGAATGATGCTGTAATCTTGACCTCTTATCAGTAAATTTGTGTGGATTGAAATCATCAATTATGGATTGCACCATTTTTTAGCTCACCTGAGCATGTAGTGCTTGGTGAGCTATAGTAATCAGTCAGTCTACTCCAGGGTCTGTCGTCCATTGTCCAGCATCCATTGTCCACACCTGGGGGTTGTTAATGCCCTAGTCACACTTTGGAGCAAATCTTCATCAGACCTGGTCAGAATGTTCAGCTCAATGATATCTTAGACAAGTTCGAACATTGGTCATCTGGGGTCAAAAACTAGGTTACCAGGCCAAATAGAATGGAAATTTTGTTAACACTCAAAAAATCGCAGATTTTATTGGATCTTCATGCAACTTTGTCAGAATGTTTGTTTTAATGATCTTGTAAAATTGTGCGAATATGGGTTATCTCTGGTAAAAAACTAGGTCACTAGGTCAACGCACCGGAAAACCCTGTTAACGCTCTAGAGGTTTCAATTTTGATTGAATCTTCATCAAACTTTGTCAGAAGGTTTGTTGTAATAATTTCTTGGATAAGTTCAAACATGGGTGATCTGGGGTCAACAACTAGGTCACCAGCTCAAATCATTGGAAAACCTTGTAAATGCTCTAGGGGTCACAGTTTTGTTTGGATCTACACCAAACTTGTCAAAATGATTAACACACATATAATCTGATAAACACACACACTCAGTCTGATAAACACACATATAGTCTGATAAACACACATAGCAAAACAAACACACATACAGTCTGCCAAACACACATATAATTTGACAAATACACATATAGTCTAACAAACACCCATATAGTCCAGCAAATACATATTGTCTTTAACATGCATACAATCTTACACACATATTGTCTGAGGAACACACATGCAGTCTGACAAACACACATATGTGACGCGCCACAACATTTTTATCCCAAATGAGGTAAGCCTCGTTTTAGAGGAAACAATGTCAAAGTTGCTGTTATTAATTAGATCATGTAATTACATCAAATTATCAAGAAAAAAAAACATTGTTAAATATGTATAATGACGAATTCGCTCGAAAATGCTACGATTTATTAGAAACAAGCTGGGCTGTGGGTTTTTTTGTCGATATTTATTGTCGACTGAATCAGTATGATTTATTTCCCTTTGTTCACTAAACCTCATTTGTTTCGCGTTTTCGCGTCACTACGGTAAAACTGTGTCGGAGTTAATTCAACAATTTATCGACACATAGGTAAGTGTATGTTTACATTCTAACATGGTCAGGAAGTCTCTAATCCTTGGCATATAGAAATGAACTGAACGGTTTAATTTGTAGATGTTTAGATTGTAGATTTATATATACGTCTGTATGAATCTGATGATATGACAGTCGTGTCTGCTTTGATGTAAACATTATTCGTCAATGCATAGCATATTATTCATGACATATTTTTTATTGCAATATGGCTGAAGGAGATGATTACAGTAAGAGTAGTCAGCGTTCTTGTATAATTACTTTACAAGTACTGTTCCCTGTGAACTTCTTGATGATGAATTTGCCAATGAATTAGAAAGTGTAGATAACCTATTCTTTGGAAATGTCGACCAATCGGTCACCGAAATTGATGGTATTATTAACGATTCTGATAGTGACCATTCTATTCATGATGCCACTGATATCATTTAACAGCCAGTATGTCTTCCATCAGACAATGTAGAAAATATAAAAGTTTCAAATTTTAAAAGAAACGGTTGTGGTTTCTATCTTTTAGTTACGAAACCATGTACAGATTTGTGTATTAAATGCCAGAAACACGTACATTTTATTAGAAACAATGGTAATTTTACAGAAGAACAAAAAATTGAAAAATTAAGAGAGTGTAAAACTCATATTGAATAAGTCCAATGTCAGAGAAATTATTATCACCGTCAATGTGAATACACTAAAGAGGAATTCAGTAATCTGCCAGTTGGAAATAGACATAGAGGAACGATACATCAAACATTTAAAATCTTTAGTGTGGCAGTAATATTAGGATTATTTGTTTGTCATTGACTGAACAAGATTGTTTAAGAAAAGTCTTACATCAATTATAATTGATGAATTCATGAAACTGCATTATCACTAATTTGTACATGATAATGTTTGTGTCTTATTTTTTATGATTTATACTTGTTAATTTCAGGACAACCACCAGTATTGAATGAAGCTACTGTACATTGCAGTTTTGACTATGCCCAACAGATATTTTATCCCCATTATGCACAACTTGTTGGGGCTTTATAGTTCAAAACCCCACGTAAATGTAGATGCTGTGGAGTTTGTTGTGAATCATCAGGTATATGCACTTTAATTTAAAGGACAAATTCATTGTTGATTTAATATATATGTTGCATTCAGTGATCCTGTTACCATGATGATCTATACATTTTCCAAAGAATTGATTGTATATAAAATTTTAGTAAATTATCACTGGTTATAAGCTCAACTTAGATCATATGAACATTAAAATGGTGATATTCATGACTGGTATGCTGAATATTTACATAACTTTAAAAGTTAATTTGATTTCTCTATAGGTTCCCAGATTTTCTACCTTATTGATGAACAGTATGGTCATGTAGGTGGAAAAGGTGCAAACCAGGGCATGGAAAATTTTGAAATCTCAATCGGTCCAGGCCGCGGAACGCCCCCTCCCCAATTAAATTTACCCCCCCCCAGTTTCTGAAAATGGCGGAGATTTGTTCATAGTTACACTACAGTACACGTAACAGTAAAAACGAAACAAAAACGGAATTGAAATTTCAACCAGATACTACTACAATGGAATCACAAGCACATACTTGATTGAAATAGCTAATATCAAACATAGTCCCATTTACCAGCTTACGTGTTTTTTCTAGACACAATTAGAAATGTCAATCCACAATTTTAATCTTTTGACGTCATTAACGATGACGTATCACATTGTAATAGATGGTGTATTTCTTAGTCACGTGACCGCTAAACCACAGGAGCTATAAGGAAATACGAAGGCGGAGCAACGACTTTGATATTGACAAGCGTCTTGCGTTCGGAGCTGTGATTGGTTGATCGATGAATGGCAATGGCAAAGTGTAGTCTGCAAAATCTGAGCAATTAATGTCGGCTTCCTTTTTGATGTCATTAAATTTTCTTTCATACTGTTTTCTGTTACGACTTCTTAAACAATTCACCGCCTTTGATCAAACCAAAACAAACTAAACTTAAAATAATGACAGCATGTAAACTCAAATATTAATACACGCAGCAAACACATCACTTAACGCAATTGAGTATGCATACATTTTTTTTTATTATCTACCACGTGTTTGGACTGATTACGATCGACCCCTATTGACAGACATCCATTGATCGGATTAGCAGATGATCGCTCCAGGCTATTGAATACCTTGACATATTTATTGGGGTTTTGAGAATTGCGCGAACAACATACAGTAAGTTTTGTGACATTTTGCACGTACTTAGCGATTTCGGACCGAAATTTATAGAACGTTTATGGACCGATTTTTAACAAATTTTCACTCCTGAACTCGGTCCGGGAACTTGAAAATCGGTCTGGACTGGCAAATTTTCGGTTTTTCAGCGCCCTGGTGCAAACAGTGTAATTTCCGTGTTACATCATTAATTCTTATATCAGGGTTATGGTGAAAAGAATGTAATGCTTCATATGGATAATAGTAGTGGACAAAATAAAAATAATGCAGTAATAAGGTAATTATGACTAATAGCAAGTTAATCTAGCTTTATATAAATCTTTTTCAGTTGTAATGAAAACTCATGTGTCATTAACATATCATTGAGTTGGTACATATTTGCTACTGCACAATTTAATTATTAATGGCAGAACAACAGATAAGCTTTCTCAGTGAATTGGGTATTACTCCATCATTTCATTTTGAATTGGATATTTGCTAAATATAATTGGGTTTCCTGAAACCTGTTAGTCTACGATTTTTATGTCAATTGGGAATTTATGCTCTTACTTATCAAGTCTAAACCATACACATTTGGTTGTTTTTGAACCGCATCACTACAACGTTTGTCCGAGACTATGAGGAACGACTGACAGACGAAAATGACTATATGCATGTATATTCATGAAAATTTGTTTCGATATGCATCATAAATATTTTGATTGGGTATTTTGCTTTTTGTAATCGCTTTTTGATATGCATCTTAAGTAGTTTCAATTGCGTATTTTGTAAATTTAATTGAGTAAATACGCAAATACGCAGCTTATCTTTTGCTCTGTAATGGTATTGAAATTCTTCTAATTACAAGTACAATCATGTTTCAATCAAGTCCAAAGTTTGTAAAATAATGAAATGTTTGTATTTATTCAAGTTATGGAATGTGGCATGTGATGATGGGTCTGCATACTACTTTAGAGTACAGTCTTATGGAAACCGGACACACGAAATTCAGTCCTGACTGGCATATTGGATTATGGAAGGTATTTCATTACAGTTTCTGTGTTGTGCTAAAATTGTGCTGTACTTAAACCTATTGATGTATATCGTATGCCATCACTAAACTGCTCTTAGAAGTTTGTATTACCTTAGAAGTTTGTATTAAAATTTTATCATGTTTACTCATCAACTCTAAAGTAGCCATAATCAATTGCTCATAACCTTATTTCTGAATTTCATTGTGGTTAAGTGTATATAAAAGACGAGAATTGATGATAAATCACTGTGGTTAGTGACTTTACTATTGTTAATTAACTAAATTGTTTATGTATAATGATTTCGTTTATTATTGCACTTTTGCCGGAAACATGGAGATTGAACAAGTACTCTGTTATATATATATGTGACTAAGTCTTTGAACCAGTGTAAAATGGTGTTATGTTGGAACTTTGAGTAGTTGTACATATTATATTAACGGTTAGATTGCATCATTCGACTGCTGAAACACTGGAAGAAATTGTTCAAACAGTCTCAAACCCTTTTAGAACTGGACACAATATCCAACAATTAAGGTAGCGTAAGTGGCTACAAACGTAAAAATAAGCGAAAATGACATTTTAAGTTATTGACAATAATTAAATATCATACTATCATACCATGCAACAAAAAAATCGATCCGAATATGCAAAAATAGTGTTTTATCGCGATAAAAACTGCACCCCCATATCGACTCCACTTTATCAGCTAGAACGATCTAGGAGGCGGCGTTGTTAGGGGCTCCTTAAGGGCAATTTTGTATCAATCGATGTTAAATTTGGTATCGCTTGCCGTATGTTAACATAAATATTTGAAATTCGACAGATTATCAACATCAAGCGGATTAAAATGGGAAATAAGAAAATAAGGCTAAGCAAGGTGTTAGAGTGTTCTCAAAAAGTGAAAAATGTAGTTAGAAATCTCTTTCTCGCGGAAGTTGGTTTACGAATGCTAAAGATACCGAACTGCATAAATCTATATCAAGTAAAAAACTTGACCATAGTGACGTGATATATTGTGAAAATGGAAACTTTATAGTGGAAAATTACGTAATAAATATATAACTGCAACAATCATTTGATGTGCAAGTAAGGTGTGAATTCATTAACACCTTGGTCGATTGGACTACTAGCATCTAATGTACTTTTAATATAAAATATATGATGAAATAACTGATCCGGAACGGTGGTCTTATTGAAGTGTGATATCGATATCATACTCTAATGCCTTGCTAATTATACTATCAATATGGGTCAATTTACACCTTATATATGTCGCATCACATATTTCTTTATGTTTTGGCGGGAGATATAATAAACAGCAATATGGTATGCAGACACTTCATGCACCTTGCAATAAAACGCACACGATAAGAAAACGAGCTGTCAAAGATTGTTACCCCGTTAATGTTATGACGAACCATTTATGCAAGTTTAATTAAATTTATATATTCCAGAGTCAGGTTTCAAACACAATTAAAGTTATAAAACTAAAATATATTTAAATCGCCAGTAAATTAATACAGGGAGACTGGGTCAACGAAAATTATTATTTTCGCTATTTCATTGATGTAATCAATAAAATATAGTTATTTCAGCGTGCACTTTTATTAAGCAACTCTGTATATTTTGGTAAAGTATCAAAAAGCTATCAAACAAACAATAAGATGAAAAACAGTAACGCCTTATGGACATCGGACGTGCATGTTTTTCGAGAATCTTATATTATTCTGTTATGTATCCAATTACCTTTATATATTAGTATGTTTTTAAATGATTACATTAACAGACATAAAACATAGACACTTTTCTACAAATCAATCACATCTTAAGTTCTTATTTTTACACTAAATGCATGGCTACATTTCATTTAATGTATACAGCGGTTTCCCCAGCCATCTTCAACTCGATTTCCCAATCAGCCGTTTTCCCCGTTGAGAGCCTCTCGGTTGACGAGAAATCTGATGTAATGTGTATTGCATCGGTACGATATGATACTATTTTGACAAATAATTCGTAATTAAGCTCTTTAGAGTCATCTAAAATGGTGGGCGGTTTCACTAATTGATCCGCTAACGATGAACGAATTTGATTGGTTATCAAATTTTAGTAGGCTGTATTAATTTATAGAATAATTGTTGATTACACAAGGTGATAATGATCTGACACTTTTATTGTTAATTTCTCGCTTAGAAAAAAACGCAGTGGGTGCTATTTTTTAACAAAGATTGCCGCCTTATTTGAAGATGGATTTCAAAGCGGTTTTCGGTATTTTGTAGCGGAAATGCTTATCTAGGGAACCGTGTCACAGAATTTTGATATTAATTTTCCTTTTTTATCTATGACGTATTACGTAATTGTCAGCGGGGTTCAGGCTACGGAATTTCTTTAAAGTCAAATATCTATTGAATGGAGGGCGTTATCAAAAATCTGTGACACGGTTCCCTGCATGATAGCATGATTGTTATTTTAAGTCTAATTGTTGTAATATACCCTTATATACAGAGTAGTGATCTTTATTCAAAAATATGAAAATTACGTGCGATATTGGTTTATAGAAGACAGACCAAGTACAATATTTGTTTCAAATCACTTGCAATAGACTCTGTATAGTGGGTTTATTAATGTATACAATTTTGGTTGACTTTTTAAAACTGTAAATTAGTAAAACTTGATATCACCATATAGCCACTTACGATACCTTAATAGATGATCAAACCTAACCGGTCATATTTTACAATTTGGTTGACTTCTTAAAACAGTTCTTCAAGCCTTTGCCATGTTTGAAGAAATACCACCACTATTGGTATGTGCATATTATAAACGTTTTTCATTTGATGTTTTCAGAAACAACAAGTACTTTATTTTAACTGTTACAGCATTCCTATTATACAAAGCTAAAGATTGAAGTTACTTGATTTTGCACTATGAATGCTGATAGATAGATAAATTTATTACAGTTTTGGCAATACATGACACATAGCATTTAACAACATAACTGTGTATTTTCTTTTAAGAACGTCATCTGAAGATCCAGGGGTGATATTGGTGAAGGAGTTTGCAACCAGCAATGAGATACGGAGTACGATGTCTAAACCAGACAAACACCTGAGTGGTTATCCAGACTTTATTGATATTCCATGTCTAGATATTAACAGACAATGGCACCTGTATGAGGAAATTGTTCCTTTATGTGCTAATACATCTACATATCCAAAACCTAATGAGCCAAAGCCTCTGAAATCTAAATCTTTCAAATGTTTTTTGCAGCTTGTTTGAAAAAAGATAAAAATTACATGATAACATGTCTTGAAAATATTCAATTTTATGCAAATGTAACATCCATTAATTTTTGCTGTATGTAATATAATGGTTTTCATCTGACAGTAAACTGTTTTATTTTTGCCTACATTTGCTGTTTTTGACATAGCTGACTAGAATCAGTTTTTAACTATTGATCATACTTTCAGTACCAACAATGTAAATACAATGTAATATCAAACACAATTGTTTTTATTCAGTCTACATTATTTTTCACAGACACTTATCGTTTGTTTAAGCATCTCTCTATTTACTTAGCTTCTAGTTGATCTTAATTGTAGTAAATTTCTACAAAAATGCAACATAAACATACATTATGGTTATGTTGATACATAGTTTGTGAAAATGTCCTTAATATCACATATAATGTTTATTAATGATGTTTTTATGTTGTTATTTAAACAATACATCCTTTTGGATGCATAAAATTGAGTTTTGTAAGCTAAGGTGTTTTGTTTATGAAAAATCTTAAATTTTGATTTAATGTTTAATCTTGTTACCATGGAAACCTGAAAGTAAATCATTATTTATATATATTTATATATATTTATATTATTGTTTCCATGATACAGTAATGTGCCAGTGTAGGTATTGATTTTACATATATATGTATTATATAACATAATACTATTCAAAATAAAGAGTTTAGAATCAATAGATTAGCTTACTTTTTTGTTCTTCTTACAGTAATTAACAGCTAAATGTAATATGTTTAGACATATTGTACATGCTGTTAATTAGCGATATTTCTTTTATTATGCATGATGGGCAACTAAAACTTTGGATTATAGTCCAGCATATATCTAGGTATCAAAATATAAAAAAAATCATTTTTGAAAAATTTCTCATTTGGGACCATTTTGTCATGGCTCGTCACATATAGTCTGATAAACACCCATACAATCTAACAAACACACCTACAGTCTGATGAACATACATACAATCTAATAAACACACATATAGTCTGATAAACATGCATACAATCTAACAAACACACCTACAGTCTGATGAACATACATACAATCTAATAAACACACATATAGTCTGATAAACATGCATACAATCCAACACACTTACATATTGTCTGAAAATTACTGATTGTAATCAGTCCAAGAAAATTTAATTGATTCATCAGAGACAGAAGTTGGTGATTATTTGATTAAAACCGAGTAAATAAGAAATGACCAAAAATGTTAGTACTGCATAAAATTATCATCTCTTACACCAAATAAATAGTACAAAATCAATAAGAAATGATATATTTAATGCCTTAACTTTTTTAGATGATTGAGTAAACATAACATCATAATATGTTTTAAAACAAAAGCGCTGACTATCGCAAAATACACCCATTTATAATTTGTGATGGCAAGTAGAATATGGGTATATGAAGATTGAATCTAAGTTATTAAACTAAACCAAAGAAGAGATCTTTGAGTTATGTGAAAATGACTAATTTTTTTTCAACTTATGTGTAAAATTGGACTTTGATAGTCTCGTAGTAAAACAATTATGACCATTTGGCAAAGACTACAACAGTGGACTATAGAGGTTCTACAACACAATGACGCACAGGCATCCAACATTTAGAAATAAGAAATTCAGAAAGTTAGCTTTGAGATTTTTAACAATTTGATTTTTAGTGATGAATTGTAACACTTTATAATTCAAAAAATAGTGGCAAATAGCAGCAAATTGATTATCAATCCTGATAAGTACATTGTAGTAATGTGCTATATATGCTCTGTCCATACAAACTGTACCAAACTACCTGGAATAAAGAGACCCCAATCAGGCAGCATGGTGTCACATTCCACACATACTAATTTCCTGTCTTTAATTAGAGAGCAGACAAGGCTAATTTGAGGAAATTTTGACAAATAAGAGGGAGTAACAATAAATTGACTGGTGTGTAGGCTATCAAACTTAGGCAAGATATCATACCTTTGTACAACCTTCCGTAGCTTGGTGTTGTTTGGATTAGAAGTATATAAATTAGAAACCAGGCAAGGTCAACTTCACAAAATTTTGACAATTAAAAGGCAACAACTCCAAATTTTCTCAATCAAATTGGCTGGTTATTGAACTTGGCCTTTGCATTATGCCAATACATATTGTGACTATGTTTCATAAATGCTAGTAAAAAAATGCTCTAGTTATTGAGTGGACACCACAGTGGACAGTCACCCTCCTACCTGTCTGCCTACTGCAGGTGAAATTATAATATGTCGCATTTTTCAAACAGGCGTATAAAAAACATGCACAACCAGACTTATGCATTTACAGATACAGCTTGAATCAAAGACTCAGTCATGAGGAAAGTCCAGGAATCATGTGTCATTGAGACACTTGCACATCCTGATAGATCATGGTGCAACATTGCAACTGCTTTGTCATAGTTTTCTGTAATTTTTCTTATCATAGTTTGTTGACACGGAATTTTGAAAATGAGAGTTCAGTTTAGAAACAAATGTATAAGGTCACCATACATAAAGTAGGGTCATAACACTCAGTACAGGACCTCCATACAATATAGGGGCTACAACACTTAGTACATGGCCTACATATCAACAAATAAGCCTCAACACATAGTGCAGGGCTTCCATGTAAATAGTGGGGCCTCAAAACTTAGTACAGTGGATCAATACCTAGTGCAGGGCCTCTTTGCAATCAGTGGGGCCTCTGGGCTCAGCACATGGCCTCCACACCAACCACAAAAACAGTAACTTTCATATTAAGACAACCTTTGGGATCAGAATTGTTGTAATTTTAAGGGGGTGCTCATTATTAAGTTAAAATATAGTCTGAAAATGAAGTGGTCTTTACAACGAGGTAGTCTTCATAGAAGTTGTCTCCAACTGTAGTTTTTCTAGTATACATTTATACACATTTTTGATCCCCAGCTTTTGACATCTAATGAAAACCTGTGTAAAAATGATAAGATAATAATGTTCATTTTTTTTTAAATGTATGTACTAACTATAGATTTATATAATGGGGTTAACTTTCATTGTTTATAATATCAATTTATCAAGCTTACAGGTATGAGTTGAAATAAATTTTTGTTTTGATAAGAAAGTTGGTGACTGCATGGAACACACCTGTTTGTTTGAAACAAGATTGCAAGATTTGGTGTGTTTTCTAAATTTATAAAGCAGTTTTTTATTGGTCAACTGAATCTTGTTTTGTAAGTTACTAGAATATAACCTGGTAATTCATTGGATAACACATAGAATATTGTCCTATCAGGTTCACTTGACTAAAAGCGGGAAAAATCAGAAGCTCACAGGCAAGCATGCTGGTCAGACATGGTTTTGGATTGAGAAGTTTTTTGAAAGATTTATGACATGGAGTTTACAGGTAAGTGGACTTGTTACAATTAGCTTTTATATGTCAGCTTTTGTAAAGTTGTATTGAAAATGAAAATGGTTGTTCCATTTCTGGTATAAGTGAATAGTTTGTAAAATGTGTAGTGATTGTAGGAATATAGGCCACTTTCAACAGCCTTGCTGTTAAGTTAACTCTTTAGTGATGTTGTTTAGTGTCTGCCTAAGGTGCTCGGGGTCCTGTGTTCAATCCCCAGTTTTGATCATAGAATTTTTCACATTGCATTTGGTTAAACCTTTTGCCTTCTGTAGTATGAATTCTTATAACTTCTTTCATTTTTTATTTTTGTCCAATCCATTTAAAACTTTGCGTAGAGGTCAGGAAATATCTAATCTAAGGTTATTTGTACTTTTTGACCAAAAACAAAATTTCTTTAAGGTTTTTGGCCTTTTCAACTTTTTTGCACAAAAAATTATTGTCAAATAACTTTTGATTGGATGAATATTTTTCAACCAAATTTGTTACATAGATAGTTTGTATGAAGGTCTTAATGTGACAAATATTTGGGGTCGACATCAAGGTCATGGTCATTGTTACTAAAATTGAAGTAAATAGTTTTTTATCTAATATCTTAATTTGAATGAATATTTTTCAACCACATTTGTTACTTACATAGTTTGTATAAAGGTCTTGATGTAGGAAAGAGATGGGGCAACTGGTGTCAATTTCAAGGTCAATTTCATTGCTAGTAAAATTGAAATAGTTTCTGATCAATTATTTTTATAGTAAAAATAAGAACTAATTCTGTTGCATTATTATTTCTTTTTATTATTTCTTTCAAGCAGAAATATACATCATCTTCGGGATATTGACTCCATAAGATCTTGGCTTTTGCCATGTTCGTGAGCAATCCAAAATGCTGGTTCTGTGGGCAGCTTGATGCACTGATCATATACTTGGCTGAAGCCACTGATGGTGTTGGCTCAGTCGAGGTCCTTACTGGCTCTGGCTGATGTGATGTACAAATCTCCCTTCACAGTAAGTGTTGTTGATTCTATATATCTGTATTTTTACAATGATTTACTTAACGTAGTTATGTGATAGGACACTTGATGTAGTAGGGACACTTGGTGTTGTAAGGACACTTGATGTAGTAAGGTCACTGTGTAGTGAGGACACTTGGTGTAGTAAGGACACTTGGTGTTGTAAGGACACTTGATGTAGTGAGGTCACTGTGTAGTGAGGACACTTGGTGTAGTAAGGACCCTTGATGTAGTAAGGACACATAATATAGTAAGGACACTGCGTAGTAAGGACACTGTGTAGTTAGGACACTTGATGTAGTAAGGACACTGCATAGTAAGGACACTTGATGTAGTAAGGACACTGTGTAGTTAGGACACTTGATGTAGTAAGAACACTTGATGTAGTAAGGACACTGTGTAGTTAGGACACTAGATGTAGTAAGGACACTGCGTAGTAAGGACACTGTGTAGTAAGGACACTGTGTAGTTAGGACACTTGATGTAGTAAGAACACTGCGTAGTAAGGACACTGTGTAGTAAGGACACTGTGTAGTTAGGACACTTGATGTAGTAAGGACACTGCGTAGTAAGGACACTGCGTAGTAAGGACACTGTGTAGTTAGGACACTTGATGTAGTAAGAACACTGCGTAGTAAGGACACTGCGTAGTAAGGACACTGTGTAGTTAGGACACTTGATGTAGTAAGAACACTGTGTAGTAAGGACACTTGATGTAGTTAGGACACTTGATGTAGTAAGGACACTGCGTAGTAAGGACTCTGTGTAGTAAGGACACTTGATGTAGTAAGGACACTGCGTAGTAAGGACACTGTGTAGTTAGGACACTTGATGTAGTAAGGACACTGCGTAGTAAGGACACTGTGTAGTTAGGACACTTGATGTAGTAAGAACACTGCGTAGTAAGGACACTGCGTAGTAAGGACACTGTGTAGTTAGGACACTTGATGTAGTAAGAACACTGCGTAGTAAGGACACTTGATGTAGTTAGGACACTTGATGTAGTAAGGACACTGCGTAGTAAGGACACTGTGTAGTTAGGACACTTGATGTAGTAAGGACACTGTGTAGTTAGGACACTTGATGTAGTTAGGACACTTGGTGTAGTAAGGACACTGCGTAGTTAGGACACTTGATGTAGTAAGGACACTGTGTAGTTAGGACACTTGATGTAGTATGGACACTGCGTAGTAAGGACACTGCGTAGTAAGGACGCTTGTTAAAGTAGGGACACTTGATGTAGTAGGGACACTTGATATAGTTAGGACACTTGGAGTAGTAAGGACACTGTGTAGTTAGGACACTTGATGTAGTAAGGACACTTGATATAGTAAGGACACTGTGTAGTAAGGGCACTTGATGTAGTAAGGACATTTGATATAGTAAGGACACTTGATATAGTAAGGACACTTGATGTAGTAAGGACACTGTGTAGTAAGGAAACTGTGTAGTAAGGACACTTGATATAGTAAGGACAATTGGTGTAGTAGGGACACTTGATATAGTTAGGACACTTGGGGTAGTAAGGACACTTGATATAGTAAGGACACTTGGTGTAGTGGATTAAAGCACACTGTTTGTGGAATCCATTATGGATTATTTTTTTCTTTCACAGTAGGTGTATAGACTGCTGATGTCTATTCTGAGATTTGGTAGGATACACTTATTAAAGAAACACTTGTACCTGTCACTTGTTTCCTTAAAAATTGTCCAGATTTACGTGTGATTTAGTCACAATATAACAGAAACTTTTCAATCTACTTGTAAGTCTCTCCATTTTTTCTGGTTACAGGTTGATAATGACTCCATCAGATCTTGGATTTCACCATGTTCTTGATAGAATGTTTTGTTTGTTTACAGAAATATGTGTCGACTCCTAAGTTTCTGGGTTTCTTTGTGGATGCAAGCAATTAATGGTGGAAATAAAGCTCTGATGGCTGCACAGTAATTAGATTATAGACTTGGAAAAGGAATTTAAAAATTATATACAGTAGAAACTCGTTATATCGAAGTTCAAGGGACTTTGTAAAATTGTTTGATATAAAAGAACTTTGATATAAATAATTGGACAAATTTGACAACTGAGTTTACTGTTTAGAGCGATCATATTATATATGTATTGACATAAGTGGGAATTTAATATAAGTGAGTTTCTACTGTATTTTATTTTTGTTATGTTCAGTTTTCTGAGTGATAGTTCGTGGTTGTTGGAGAGTATATATAAGTCTATGACTGTTGTTTTCTGGATTGTTTTGAGAGCTTGGATGCACAAACAGAAATACAGCACTGCACAAAAAACAAACCCATCAACATGACTTCTACTCACAGGCAATAGTGACGGGCATGTCAAAGTAAGAACTAAATTGTGTTGGGCGTCTGATGTCCGTTCTTACCTTGACATGCCCGTCACAACCTGTGAGTAGAAGTCATGTTGATGGGTTTGTTTTTTTGTGCAGTGCTGTATTTCTGTATTGTTGTTTACTATGTTGCCTTTCTTGCAATGTTTATTCTTGCCATTGTATATTGTGGAAATAAAAAATACCATGCTTTGTTAGTTGGCATTTTTAGATACATAAAATAAATTTAGGTGTGTCACTTACTTATTAACACAATTTATTACAATCAAGTAATATACATTGTTAGTAAACTAGTTACTGACCTAAATCATAACTGATCAAATATTGTAGAAAAACAAGAAAATAAAATGAACAGATTTATTTACCTGAATATTTAATACTACACAGAAAAGTTCAAATACACAATTACAGTACACTTGTGGTTTTATTTATAACACAAAAGAAAAACAACATTTTTTACTAAACAGAAAATTCATACTAGTCAAAGAACAGCAAAAGTAAATAAATATATACAAACTTCAAACTTTAGTTAGGAAAGCAAGTTAAATACAAATGTATAAGTATAAAAACACAAGGAAAACAGCAAACTGGTAAATATACTGAAAGACATGAAAAAAGCAAAGAAGGAAATTTTGCATAAAAAAAAAAGAAAAAAAAAAAACGCCAAAATTCAAGGGGAAAATTTTTTGATAAGTCCATAATCTGTTCTGGACTTTTCACATACCACAAAATGTGAAAAAAATGGGTTCTCCAGTTTTACAGCTGTACCTTTTGTATAAAAGCCGTATTAATTACCCATATAATCTTGTATTACAATAAATTTCAAATTAAGAAAACACATGAAACAAGAATAACAACAGAATGAGGTTACATGTACAATTTTAAAGACACTGTAGCCTGTTTTCATAAACATATCTCAACAACAACAGTAAGGTCCTTAGTCTAAAAACCGCCGTCTTAACAATGGTATGTCTTTGAAACAGTCTACACAGTGTGCCCATACTACATGACTAGCAATACGGCAAGCAAAGTTTATCAACAAACCACTCTGATCTGAGACCAAAAGTGTGAACTACAAGCGCAATGTAATGTTTTCTTTTAATTAATCATCTCCTTAAAGGTGGTCATCATCTTTATTCTTTTTTATTTCTGTTTATCTTATTATGTCAATTATTTTTATCTATTAATGAACAACGCCACTGAATATGTTCAACATACATAATAGGCATTTAAACAAATGTAACTGTTTACTGCGCTGTTTTTCTTATAAATGAACAGATTTAGCCTGAAAACAGGAAAGCTGTATTTTGCCGGACAAAATTTTGTTGAAAAATACATTTTCCTATTTTCAGGCAAAAACTACTCATCTATCAAAAAAAAAAAAACATTACATTGTGCCAGTAGTTCACACTTTTGGCCTTAGCCTCCACTTTATTTGGTCATACCTGATAAAGAACTAAAGAACTTATGTGATTGGTTTTGTTTGTTTTTATGTGACTTATTGTCACTGGGGGTTAACACTGTTTTTCAACAATTTTTAGTTATATACAGCGACTGGTTCACCTAACCAGTTTTCCTGGACTGTATACTAACCAGCGTTATGTGAAGTTGAAGACTTCAAGTCAATCAGTTTGATAACTTGGCTTGCTGTATTACCAAAAAATGACGTGGTATGGGCACACATCTGAAACATGGATTTGGTGCTGATCACGGATGAATAAATGTTCTTTCATAAATATTAAAATTCAAAATCATGTAGTGTCTGTAACCATTGAAAGTTTATTTTGCAATAGTTTCATTTTTTCTAATTTCAAAAATATAAATCCTACATTGGCTAATGTGTATTTATCTTATGTCAAAATTGGCCAGAATTTGTAGTGCTAAGAATTAACATCATTGAAAATTACAGCTTAGAAAAGTTAGACCCTTCAAAAATGAAAGAAAAAATCTTTTGATATACCAAAGGATGGAAATGGTAGATAAAAATGTTCATGAAAAACTTTATTTGTACAGGGAACTTTGTAATTAACTGCAGGAAAATATGCTATCTAACATTTTACTTCTTTGAGCAAGGGAGACCACTATCAGCACCAATACCATGTTTCAGCCTACATGTAACCTTTATAATAACTATCTGAGATATAAAATTCATTTTGGGTGGTTTGAGGGTCAAATAAAATAACACAAACACAAGGATGTAAACATTCTCTAACAACAACATATCTGCTTCCACACTCATCTACGTTTTTCCTCTGCTAAAATATAGAACCTGAAATCACAGAAAAAATACAAATAGATTCCAGTATAAATCAACTTTAATTCATGGTAATATTTTTTTAACACGACATGGAAATTCCATGAAAACAGGTTACTGCATACAACCAATGCACAATTGTTATACGTAATTCCTGGTATCAAGGGGAGTAACTTATGAGAGTATAGTCACATGATTATAAGAGTTGCCTCGCCTGGATGTGATCTGGGATTTTTATTCTACTTTTGAGTAACAGTGACCTTGACCTTGGGCCTAGAGCCACCAAATGCAATCCAAAGTAGGTCTTTATGTAAGCGCAATATATGATAAATGCTATATAAAAAATTTGCTTGGAATCTGTCAATTAAAACAAAAGTTAAACCAATTATTGACATTCACTGCCCATCCACCCACATGCTCCTGCAGAAACCTGGTTAAAAACAATACATCCAGACATGCAAAGGAGCTTTATCAGTGTGTTTTACTCCACAACATTTAATAACAAATTGTTCAACAAATTACACTGCCCTCTCAAATTACACTATTGACAACTAAATGATTCTAAAATAAATCTGAATAATTGTTTTTTTACAATATGCACAAATAGACCTAATGCATAATGTCTTGTCAGGTTTATAAAAATCCAACAAGCCATTTAGGACAAGAAGTGAACAAAAGATTTTGTCTACAGGCGAGAGCTACAGTATGGGGTTATTTGATTTTTTAACCCCACATCAGACATTCTCTGACCCCATGAGTAAAAATTAATCCCACAATGGCAGTTTGTACAGAATGAACCTCATAATGTCAATTTATATGCTGACCTTACCCCACAAATGTATCTCTAGTATGGATGGACAGATGGACAAATAATAAAAAAAAGAATTTTATCATTAAAAAAGACTTTATCAAGGTTAGTTGACCATTTAGTACTTACTTTTGTACACAGAATTATTAAAATGGTATTTTACTTGTCCAAACAGCCAACATCACCAAGCAAACAGCCATCTTCATCAATAATCTACAAAAGAAATATTTTTTCAGAATGTAAATTACATAAATATTTATCATTATGTAATAGTAACTATGTTAGTGAGAGGTTCATTTATGTTCATGATGTATGGAGGAATCTGAAGTATCCCTTGTTGAGAGGTGACCATTGTTGAGAGTGACCATTGTTGGTAGGTGACCATTGTTAAGAGGGACCATTGTTGAGAGGGACAATTGTTGAGAGTGACCAATGTTGGGGGTGACCATTGTTGAGATGTGACCATTGTTGGGAGGTGACCATTGTTGAGAGATGACAATTGTTGGGAGGTGACCATTGTTGAGATGTGACCATAGTTGGCATTGCCAGCTTTCAAGGCTTATCAGTTGGTTTATCGGAAAAGTTGTCCCCCTTGAAAATCAACTTTTCCGCGATATCGATGACACGACAGTAGCAGGTGCTCTATATAGAGTTATAGAGGAACTATTTATTTAACTTGTAATAGCTTTATTAATAATAAAGTCACAACATTTTCCCAGTTATGAGCACTATTTTGCATCTTTCTTCTTTACAATAATATATTTTTTAATTATATTGTATTTTATCTTCTTGCTTCCCTGATCGTTACAAAAGTATCACTATCGGTCCAGATTTGCTAATATGAACAAAGACGGAATAATAAATTATCATATATGTAACAATTAATAATGAGCTTATTTTTCATAATTTTCATTAATTACAATTCAATATTGAACATTAAAGATATCATTGTGTAAAAATGTACTCATATGAATTAGATATGATAATTAAGTATATAAGTACGAACACAAAATGTCTTTTTACCAGAGCTAAGTTGAAAAGTACATTTGTATTTCTTATCATCTGATCTTAATAATTCAATGAATTTATACATATTTGGTCTGATATGGTAATATTTTGGTTTTGAGATTAAATCAAGATAGTGTCCGTTTAAATGTCCATGTGCTATAATACTGCTATATATCATTTAAAATTGATAAGGATAATTTATAGCTACCAGTTCTGCATTTTTCATAATTCTTTTTTTATCAAAAATGTTAGAAACAAAAAAAAATAAAGTGTAAATGAAATAAATCGCTACTAATGCGCAAATAGTAAGATTTCACGTAATAGTCGGTCTTCATAATATTGATTAGGGAAATATCTTCGTTACATTATAAATATATATATATATGTATTTGTTATATATATATTATATAGGATAAATAAAAACTTACGAAATTCTTTTATTTTGTAGGACACTAAGTACCTGGTCAAGTGGCAAGATTATGAATTATTTGATTCTACATGGGAACCTGAATCACACTTCAGTAGCTCATTGATCAATAGTTTCATGAACCCAACTATTTGTAATGTAAGACTCAATTATGCTGCCCGAGCCATAGAGGGCGCATTTCAACAGAGATTGAAGACACGGTCTAGTAAAGTTACAGTTAGCTTTGAACTTGATGTATTCAGATCTGTGTTTGGTCTTGACGATAGTGTTCTTATTTATTAGTACAATGAAATCAGCGATAGACGTCCTGTGACTGAAAACTGGTTCTATTATGTCAATGCAGCAGGGCGTGGAGTCAAACTTGGTCTTTCTATTAGACTGACCCCATCATTTCATATGAAACCTGTTAAATTGATACGAAATGGTGTGATAATCAAAGTGTTAAAACCAGTGGAAAGACTGTCAGTTATTAGTTCCATTGAACCATATGTGACTCAAAATGTCTGATAATTCACATGATAATGATCAAATCAACTTTGACAATGAACCTTCTTTTGGATGTCTGTCTCCTCATCTCAGTAAATTTTATTTAGATCAAAATGTAGCTGTTACTCTTCAATTGAAGAATAGTTTTTTCAAAGAATTAAATAATCATCACATCGAAACAGACCTCAGCTTCATTTCTTTGCTCAACACTCAACTTGAAGGATTTCAATTAAAACAAAACGACAGACTTGAAAGTAGATTAAAAAACATTTCTTATTGCGTAGTAAAAGATCTGAAAGGTAAATGCAGATCAGGGAGAAAGAGACAATCATATATGAATGAATCAGTAGCCTTGTCAATTTGTAAGAATGAACTTGAAAATGTTTATAATTTGTCATGTACAATTAATGATTTCAATAAAAAGAATGTTGAGTTGTTAGATAAACTACAAGAGGCGAAGGCATCAGAGAGTGATCTATTATTACAAAGAGTGATCTATTATTACAAAGAGTGATCTATTATTACAAAGAGTGATCTATTATTACAAAATAGCACTTTACAAATTAGTGAAAATTCAGCCTGTAGACAAGTAAAAATATTATCAACAGAAAATGCTCAACTTCGTTCAGATATTCATGGTTTGATTGAAAAGAATAGATCTTTAGAAGCTTCTGTGGCGTTACAAAATAAACAATGGGTTCTCTGATGTCTTCACAGCAAGAATTACAATCAAATAATGATCAAATACAACGGGCGTTTCTTAATGCACATTCACAAATTCAAAATCATTTTTGTCAATCATCTTCCCCTTGTAATTCTGTTGATTTAGATAATGAAGCGTTTACACCAAAGAAAAGTGAACAAAATACACCTGGTCGCTATAGTGATTGTTCGGACAATGAATCTGTTAAATATATTATATACTTAATGGATAAATTCGGCATCAGTGACGAATCATACCATGAATTGTCTGCTCAGTCTAATTTGCTGACACTCAATTTAGTAAAAAAGGAGAGATTAGAATTAAATTCAAACATTACCATTTCAAGATGTCCAGGTAGTCATCCCGGATCATTTGTCAGTATTGAATCAGAAATTAAGCAGTATGTAACTAATAGAGAATTTCTTAATGGTCAGTCTGTGTCTTTCAAATTATCTCAGTAGAATTGCCAACTTTGTAACTATATCGGTCTGTTTTCCGAATGATGACGATTGCCTCTCTGAAGTATCCATCAAAACTATTGGAATTATCAAATGCACTGAGCGATATGAGGACATTAAAATTTCTTGTGACCCAATTTTTCGAGAGTTCAATGAGTTGGTCGAGAAAGGATTTATTAATGTTAATGACAATTCTTATCCTTTGGATATCAAATTTGGGGGGATATGAAATTTATTCAATTAGGTTTAAACGGGTCAACATCAAACTATGCCTGTCCTTAGTGCCATGTCAGCAAATCTGAAAGACTTAATTTAGAAAAAGATGCATCCTTTTACAAAACACCGGAAATGAAAAGAACTTTTTTTACTTTAGAATCAAACTGTGAAAATTGTAAATTTGGTAGTAAATATCCACCACTGATCAAAATTGACCCAGAAAACGTGGTTTTAGATGAGTTGCAGCTGTTGTTAAGAGTTTGTGATGTAATGCTGACAAATTTAATTGATGACTGCAAACAGCTTGATTCAAAACTTGAGGTTGTAAAAGAAACCCCACATCATTTAAATGACTTGGTGGCAAAGATAAGGGAGTGCGGTGTAAGCTTTTGTACATGGACCGATAAGGCATCGTCTGAACTTAAATGGTCATCTCTGACTGGTCATGATTATAAAAAACTTTTGAATTTCCTTCCAGACAAATTGTGTTTCGTTATAAATAATCAGACTCTAGATGAAGTAATATATATTTGGAAACAATTCAATAATATCCATAGGATTTTCACAAAAGAGACAACTGAAAAATCAGTCTTATTTGATGTCATACACAACTGGCTAACAACTTTTCAAAACCTGTCTAAAAAGGGTCGATTGGGGTATGATAAAGTAACTCCCTACATGCACTCCCTTATCTATCATGTCCCAAGTATGGTCGAGCGTCATGGTTCTTTGAACAGCTATAGCGGCCAGGGGGTAGAGAAATTGAACGATGTGATAAAATCAATACATCAAAATTCCAATAGACAAAACCAAACATATGACGAACTTTTGATCCGTAAAAGAATTGAACATCTATCCTTTTCAAAAGAAAAAAAAGAGAATACAAAAAAACATCAGATTACTGGGAAAATGACATATTTATACTAAGAAGCGCAAAGAAAAGAAAAATTGAACAAGAAATGTCAAAAACAAATGATGATTATTTAATGAGACAAAAAAAAGAATGAAAAAAAGTATAGAAGAAATGTCCGTTGCAGAGCTTAAACAAAAATTAAAATCTTTAGGTATAGCTACTCGTGCGAGGAAAAAGGAAAGTCTGATGGTCCTGTTACAAAATACAATGTCAATATCTGATGATGTGTAAATAATGTCAAACATTGTTATCAAACAATTATTCTGCTTATTTTGGTCATGTATTATCTCGTTTTCGTCACAAACTACGGTATTTATTACATAATACCGACAGGGATATATATCATTGCATTTCCAAAAATCATGTGTTTGTTATATGATGTATAATATATATTTGATGCATAATGCTAATAGCATATAATGAAATGTACTTCAGTATTTCATTTTTTGTTCAAAAATCATGTGTTTGTTATATGATGTATAATATATATTTGATGTATAATGCTAATAACATATAATGTGTTTCATTTTTTGTCATGTTAATCTGATAACTATTTATTATTCAAACATTCGGTTATCTACATATTAGCATTGACATTATTGAAATTAACCCAAATTTCACCTTTTTAAACAAAACTTATAGCTAGCGGATAAAAGACAATAAAGCGTGCAACGACGTTTAGCTAATAATAAAAAAACTGTAAAACATGTCTTGTTTTGGTTATAATTCCCCAAATTATCTAACTAATGTTAAATAAGGAAAAAATGAACGTTTTCATTATATCGCTTGCACTATCGTATATAATAATCCACTGATGTAAGACAGATAAACGATTATGCCTGAGGTTATAATAAGTGTCTTGCTAACTGAACCGTGACTGTACTGATTACAGTGCCATTAAGGGTCCTTATCTAAGGGATATAATCCAAATTTGTCCCCAGGCTTCCCATCGACCGAAAATCAAGGGAAGCTACTTTGTAAATTGGGCCTTGAAAGCTGGCAATGGGAGGTGACCATTATTGAGAGATGACTATTGTTGAGAGGTGACCATTGTTGAGAGATGACAAATGAGAGGGACAATTGTTGAGAGTGACCAATGTTGGGGGTGACCATTGTTGAGATGTGACCATTGTTGGGAGGGGACCATTGTTGAGAGATGACCATTGTTGAGAGGTGGTCATTGCTGGGAGGTGACCATTGTTGAGAGATGACCATTGTTGAGATGTGATCATTGTAGGGAGGGGACCATTGTTGAGAGGTGATCATTGTTGGGAGGGGATCATTGTTGAGAGATGACCATTGTTGAGAGGTGACCACTGTTGGGAGGGGACCATTGATGGGAGGGGACTATTATTGTGAGGTGACTATTGTTCAGAGGTGACCACTGTTGGGAGGGGACCATTGTTGAGAGATGACAATTGAGAGGGACAATTGTTGATAGTGACCAATGTTGGGGGTGACCATGGTTGAGAGATGACCATTGTTGAGAGATGACCATTGTTGGGAGGTGACCATTAGGGGAGGTTTCACTGTATAACATTATTTTTTGGATGCTACATATTCTAATTATTTTCTAATTAAGTTAAACAAAGAAAGAATTTCAATATGACTGATCACACACAAAACTTACCATTCTTTGCTTATTGTTGAAACTGTTTTCACTTCTGTGTCATCAAGGAGAAACATCATCATCCAGGTCATAACCAGTCATTCCAGCATCAATACACCAAATCATATCTGTCAACAATTCCTTTACTAAGAGTCTTCAAACTCTTCTGATGAGAAATCACAATCCCGCTCTGAAATTTGTAAACTGATGATATAAGAGTGAAGGCACTTGACTGGGGTACATGTTAGAAGGATCTGTTGTAGACCTAATATATTAAGTTAACATTTTATTAAGCATGGTCTCTCTGTGTCCTTTACAACGACTTTAGCACTTGATTGTATATTAGCTAGTGTCCTGATAAACATAAATAAAGATTGACCAGTTTCTATATGTGATATTTATCATATGAAAAATAAAATCTAAATCTAAACATTTGAAAGACACTGGACATCAATTGCAACAGTGTAAACAGAACTACCAAAATTTATAAACCTCCTCTATGACACTGTTGAAGAAGAAAGTATAGAGGATTATTGTGCAATACTGGGTGCTGGTAATTACAAGTTGGATGATTGATTCCTCCAACATCAAATTTCCATTGATAGATTGGCAAGAATATCAGATGATGCCAGGGATAAATGTAAGCAAAGAATCCATGCCAGTTAGAGAAAACCACATTCTAACATTGTTGGATTTATGTTCTTTGAAAGGTATGAGTATATTGTTATTAGGCAACAGTGACTTCACCTTTATGGTCTTACTTTGCCATAGAACCTTTAATGAGAACCATAACTGCAGTCTATTTTACATTGGTAATTTCAAATTAGTGGCAAACTGCATCAATTATTCAATGATAATTGTTATTCATTCTATGAAGAGACAAATAATACGGTGTCATCAACCAAAGATAAACACTTATGACTGTGTAATACTAAATTATTCAAAGTCAATAATACAAATTAAGAACTGTTATCATTAATGATTGAAACAAACAAAAGTGGAGATGACAATTTTCTTTGCTTTAACGCTTAAAGATTTTAACCATATTAACTATTAAACTGCAGAGCCTAGCAAGTGGACCACCCCATTTTTTGGGAAACCCTGTTTCTTGTGGAATAATGGTCTGTGTATCAACACACCATTTGGACAAATAATAACATTGAGGGTGAGTGATTCAATTTAACATTTAACAAATATCAATACATAGAGTATCAATGTATTGCTTGATGAAGATTATTAATTTAATAATTGCATGTATTGCATAACAAAAAGTGTGTGTCGTACAAGGTGCTGAATAAATGTTAAAGTTGAGAATAAATGATTTCATTATAGAAGTACTTAATAACGAACAAGTATTGATATTGTCCCATTATTGAACTTAAAATAAATGCTACAAGATAATTCTATTTATCTTAGTGTAAGTATATTTTTCAGGTTGACATCATAGACTGAACACAAAGGCTGGCAGCAGTGGCCTTCACTTTTACAAGTTAGTGCCTGAGATGGGAAACTGAGCTGGTTAAGCTGGCAGGAATGTACGACCAAAAGTTCCCAGACAATTAAGAGAACTTTGGTACAAGTTGACTGAAAGGGAGATCTTCATCTCCCATTTTTTGAAGAGGTATGGAGATCTGTATGGGCTGAATGTGTAAATATTATCGTCACTGTGTTATGTAGCCTATTTGTTGCTAATTGTTTTTGTTGTATTTTTGTAACTAAGTGTTGTTTTTTTGTTTTAAATGTTTCTGTCATTGTGTTATGTATTTATCATATGGTATTTGTCGAATTGTGTGGGTGTGTGAGTTGAATTTACTGTTGCAAATCAACAATCAACAACATTGATTAGTTGCAAATCATTTATTGTTGTTATTGTGATATGTACTTGTTGTATACTGTTCTGTTGCAATATGCATTTTGTAAATGTGTTTTATGTAAATATATATAGGTAACTGTTTTGTTAAATGTTTGTACTGAATGAAATGTTTGTTTTGTAAATACAGCGCAACCTCTCCAAAGCGGCACTCTCTTAAGTGACAAACTCCCTTCACCCAACACCATGGTCTTTTATCACTGTACAATTTACCTATTAATTTAACCTCTTTAGAGCAACAACCTCTGAACAACAACGTAATTTTGATTCTCCCAAAGGGTTCTGCTTTTGAGAAGTTTCTCTGTATTTTTACTGTAAGATGAATTTGTAGCATATTGTTTTGATGTGTTATATGTTTTGTAAATATGTTTTATGAAAATATATATATTAGTGTACTAGCTATATATGAACTGTTTGTTTTTATTGCATATATAAACAATGGTATTTGTTACAAAAAGGTTGCATAACATAAAAAAGACAAAGCATACTCTTGCATAATGATCCCTTACAAGTCACACATTGAACACAAAATTGATAGAGCAGGTGCCAAAAATAATATCAATTATTAAATAAGAATTATGTGTCTTTCTTCCTTTATTTTAGTCTATTTATACACATCATAAAACAAGACACATAAAACACATGATTTACTTACCATCAAAGTCATAATATTTTCTTGATTCTGCTGAATAGTTTTCTTGGTTTATCTGAAATGTAAATAGAGACATTAAATAAAAAGTAAACAAGCAGTAAATCTTGCAAAACAAATTTCAGATGGTTCTCATTTGAACATATAAAATTCACACTGAAACTGTGATGATAAATCTGGAATACCAGAAAACCATTCAACAAACTCTAGTCCCTCATTGGTTGTTTATGCGCAGTCTTCTTAGTAAACTGGTACCCATTGACTCTGGTGTGCAGTGACAACTGGTATGGCCCAAAATTTCCTGGATGCTGATTGGTCAATTGCAGTTGAAATGTGAGCAGAATTCTGCTCGCGGGATCTCGCGAGACTTTGCATTCAGAACGTCTCACATTTTTTCGCTTAATGCATATTTCACACGTAATTTAAACACAGCTCAAAACATCAGGGTCTCAACATTATGTTATGCAGAGTCAATAAATCTAGCTATCACCGTTTTATTTGATTAAAAGGTGCAATTTGTATCTAAAGTATTCAGGCATTGGATACATCTTCGTTTATATTTAATAGATATATGGAAATCCCCAATATTTCACGAAAGGACAGCCAATCACATGGCTCAAACGCATTGACCAATCAGAGCGCCAAGTTATATCAAAGACTGGTTCCTAAGTCTTAGTTGCATAAAAGACCAGTTCATCAATTTTAGTTGAATCAAAGACTGGATCCCAAATCTTAGTTGTATCAAAGACTGGTTCCTAAATTTTAGTTGCATTAAAGACTGGTTCCTAAATTTTAGTTGTATCAAAGACAATAGCATCAACAGTTTTTTAGATTTTAGGAAAACTTCTACAATAAAACTACCTTCTGATGCTGTATCTTACATTTCCTACACGTAATCAATATCTGATCATTAGTACACATATCATCTAGTTTTTTTTTATCTTCATTATGGTGCAAAGAAGTCTTCTTCATTAACTAGAGCTCAGCAGAGAGAAACCAATGCTCATCTCTTTTACATAATTCTATGTAATAGGCAATTTTGATCAAAACTCTAATTTAAAAAGGGGGTATAACTCAAAAATTATAGCTTTCAGAATAATGTCCCTTGTCTTGCAACTGCACCTCGTCATGATATCCAATTGTTGTGTCAATATTATAGTAAATTGGGAGCGAGAAAAATCCATGGTCCTAACTGGGGATCATACCCAGGATCCCTAGCACAGTAGGCAGACACTCAACCATGTTGTTAAAGAGTAAACCCAACAGCAAGGTTGTTGAAAGTGGCCCGTATTCCTACAATCACTACAATATCTTTAGAAGTATTTGAGATTACATTAAAGTTTTTGAATGACAATGACTACAATGCAGCAATTATAATAACTTTACATTTTCTCTGAAACAGACAAGTTTTGTTGCCATGTGTAATGGTGAAGCCACAGGTCCATTTAATGCTGACCAGGATATTCATAGCTTGTTCCTCTGTCATAGAACAATGCTGCAAATTCAGCAGAAGTCAAATCATAATCTTTGAGGACACATTAGCACAGACGTCATGGTTATAATCATGCACATAGTCAACTATTAGCATGCATTCAAACCATTATAATGTTTTATTGTTTTTATGTGACTTATTGTCACCAGGATTTCATGCCGTTTTTCAACGATTTTTCAGTTATATACGGTGACCGGTTCGCCTAACCAGTTTTCCTGGACTGCATACTAACCAGTACTAACTTACCCTTCCATAAGGGCCAGCAACTTCTCCACACATGGAAGAAAATCGACATTTTTGTCGAATTTTCATAGAAGGGTATGACCTGTCGCGACCATGATTCAAACCCGAATCTCCAGGTTACAAGTCCAGTGCACTAACCACTGGAACACGGCTCCAAATCCATTCAAGGGGCGGGGCATAAAAAATACAAATTACATCATGAATGTATAAGAGTATTCAACTGAGTATTATGTATTGAGATGACAATTATTCAACAATATCCTAACAATCAAATCAACAGATAAAAAATCATCATTCAACAATAATTAAACAAAATCGTTATAATGAAGAAATGAAAAATACATTGAAAATATCCAGAGCAAATTGCAAAGCCCTATTTAGGAGATAGAATGCAAAGAAAGCTGTAAAAACTAACATACCTTGGTCTAAAATATAATTTCATTACTTAGATATGAAAATTATTTAAACTCTTAAAAGAGGTAAAATATCTGCCTACCATGTGTCTGTGAGTTAACAACCTGCTGGAAAACTGGTTCTTCTCAAATACTTGTGTTCACTTTTGCAAAAAACATGAGAATTTCATGCTTAAGACCTATTGACAAAAGGAGTGACAGGAAAGCATTCAACCATTTTAAACTGAACACAAAACAAGATGGCCTAAAAGTTTTTCGCACACCTGAGTAAAGATTGCAACATCAACGGTTTTCCTGTGATTTGACCTAGTTTTTAACCTGAGTTGACCCGTATTCAAACCTGTTCATGATATTATTAATATAATCATTCTGACAAAGTTTGAGGAAGATCCAATAAAAATGTTACCTCTAAAATGTTAACAAGGTTTTCCAGTGATTTGACCTGGTGACCTAGTTTTTGACCCCAGATGATCCATGTTCAAACTTGTCCAAGATACTATTGAGACAAACTTTCTGACAAGGCCTGATGGAGATTCACTAAAAATTGTGACCGCTAGAGTGTTAACCATACCCAGGTGCGGACAACAGATGCCAGAGTAGACTGACTGATCACTATAGCTCACTGAGCACAACATGCTCAGGTGAGCTAAAGATATTGTGTAATCAAAAGGATTAACAGCAAAAATACTGAATAACCCTTCTACAGTAAATTTACCAATGTAAATTTGATGTGTACATGACAGAGGATAAAGACGACATTTAACTAAATGAATCTAACATGAACAGAAAAACAAGATATAATCCAGTGCTTTTTTCACCTCTAGAGGAAAGGTAGTGGACCCTTAACAAGGGAAAAATAGTGTGGGGAGTGAAAAATAAGTGTGGTGAGAAAATAGTGTGGTGAGTGAGAAATGAGTGTGGTGAGGAAATAGTGTGGTGGGTGATAGATTATTGTGATGAGAATAAAATGTAAAAAAGCATAAATATCCCCCAACATATTATTCTCAGGCAGTTTACTTTTTTGGTCAGTTTCATAATTTTTTGCCAAAAATATAATTCAGTTGGACAGGAATGTTCATGCAGCAATAAATAATTATATCTTATTGAGAAATAGTGCTGTGGCGCATTAATACAACTTACGGTAACAGTGGTACATAAAGATATCTTATGATAACAGTGGTACATATGCATAGCTTATAATAACATCAGTATCTGCAGTGGATGAAGCATTTCCTACACAAAATTCACTGGTTTCTGTACAGTATTTTAGTAATTTTACAAAGGTATACATGTCAAACCTAAATTTTAGACACTTCAACCTGTGACTTGTTAAACAAGAGGGCCAAGGTAGCCCTTTTTCGTTCACCTGAGTAAAGACTGCAACTTCTATGGTTTTCCGATGATTTGACCTAGAAACCTAGTTCTTAACCTGAGTTGACCCATGTTCAAACCTCTTTACGATATCAATAATGCAAACATTCTAACAAGATCCGATCAAAACTGTGACTTCTAAAAAGTTAACAAAGTTTTAGGGGGATTTGACCTATCGGCCTTGTTTGTGACCCCAGATGATCCAACTTCTTTGTGGCCTTGTTTGTGATCCCAGATGTTTGAACTTGTCCAAGATATTATTAAAAACAAACGCTCTGACAAAGTTTGATGAAGATTCAATCAAAATTGTGACCTCTTCAGCTTTAAAAAGGTTTACTGGTGTGTTGACCTAGTGACCTAGTTTTTAACCACAGATAATCCATATTCACAAAATTTTCCAGGATCAAACATTGTGACAAAGCTTCATGAAAGCTTCATGATGTCACTTCTAGAGTGTTAACAAAATTTTCACTTGATTTGACCGAGTGACCTAGTTTTTGACTCCAGATGATCCAGGTCTGTTAACAATAGAGGCTTTTCAAGGTTTTCCAGTGATTTGACCAGGTGACCTACTTTTTTTTACCCCAGATGACCCATGTTCGTACTTGTCCAAGAAATCATTACAATAAGCATTTTGACAAGGTTTGGTGAAGATCCAATCAAAACTGTGACCCCTAGATTGTTAACAAGGTTTTTCTATGATTTGACCTGGGACCTAGTTTTTGCCCCAAGATAAACCAAGTTCAAACTTACCCAAGATATCATTGTAACAATTATTTTGACAAGGTTTTATGAACCTCCAATGAAAACTGCGATCTCTAGAGGGTTTTCAAGGTTTTCCAGTGATTTGACCTGGTGACCTAGTTTCTGACCCCAGATGATCCATGTTCGAACTTGTCCAAGATATCATTAAAAAAAGCATTTTAAGAAGGTTTGGTGAAGATCCAATCAAAACTTTGACCCCTAGATTGTTAACAAGGTTTTTCTATGATTTGACCTGGTGACCTAGTTTTTGACCCCAGATGACCCATGTTCGAATTTGTCCAAGATATCATTGAGACAAATAATCTGACAAGGTCTGATGAAGATTCGCTCAGAAGTGTGACCACTAGAGCATTAATGACCCCTAGGTGTGGACGACGGACGCCAGAGTAGACTGACTGATGACTATAGCTCACTGAGCACTGCATGCTCAGGTGAGCTAAAAATAGGGCATTTATGCACATCTGCCTTTATATATAGTATAACTCCTCAAAACTGGACCCCCTGAATTCTCTGAAAGTCAGACGATTTTTCAAGTCCCATTTTTTCTCTTCTGTGATCAATAGTTCTCTGAAAACTGGAATTCTCAGAAAACTGGCCTTTTGACACAGTCCTGAAGAGGTCCAGTTTTCAGATGTTTTACTGTATTTTATTTTAATCAGATTGTTATTCCTTCCAAGATATTCTCTACATGTAGATACATATTGGGCCATACTAAATCGCATCTATGTTTAGCGTAACATCGAGGTTCAAAAACCTACCTAGCTATGTGGAAAAACATGTCCTGCTTAATTGCCCCCAAAAATTAGCTTCTATCAAAAGTTCAAACACTCACTCAGTGACACAGTAAATATGCTTTATTTCTTAATTTCTTAAATCAAATCAAAAGCACAATATTGACCGATTATGACGACTGGAAGGCATATTGATACAAAGCAAGTCATTCCAGCATGTAATGATTCAATAAAGGCATTTCAAATGATCAAATATTCAATATTACAATATAGTTTTTTTTTATTTGACTCAGGTAATCAAAAGCTTTCCATCCATGGACGCTAAACATAGATACAATTTGGTATGGCCTTGTATGATAAACTTATAACTAAACTCCCATCATCTACTTCATAACTATTAACAAATTGTTTTTTTTTTTTTTTTAGTTTTCATCCTACCATATCTGATAGTAAATACACTTTAAATATGACTCATCCATATTGCTTTTATATGTTTGGTGTTTAATTTGCATAGTTAAACATAAAAAATTAATTAGAAATTTCAATAAGAATGATGTATGTTTATGAGTTAGAAGTGTTGTGATAACATATATTCTGATTAATGGTAACCTTACTATTTATAAGACAATAAATGGAGCAGGTTATAAATTAGTGTCAGAAAAATTTTCAAAATTTTCTGCACTTTTGTACTATATTAGATAATATTATAAAAGAATTTCCTGAAACTGAGCATTTAACTTTAAAAGATGAACAAACATAATGTTGATTTTCATGGATAATAGTATCTAAAAAGAATACAAGAGGGCCATGATGGCCCTGCATCGCTCACCAGAATAAATACTAATCAACTTGTTACTAAAAAGGTAATAAAGGTACACTTGTGGGCAAATAATGGGGAATTATAATAAACTCGATAAAGGAGCATCAAAGGATACTACAAAAGAATATTCGTGATGACTGAAGGATGCCACAGACCAAATTTGGTGATGATCCAACCACTGGTTCATGAAAAGAAGTCATTTTAAGGTATTTCTATGTTTAGCTCTAGCGGCCCCTAATTGGGGCCAAACATTTTTATTTCAGCAAATCTGATAGAACACTATCTAAAGATGCTTAAATCCAAGTTTGGTACCAATTCATCGATAGAATCATGTCTGAACCTTTGGTTTTGGTGAGCTAAAAAACAATTGAGCAAAACCTGGAGTCTGTTATAACATGCTCAAGTAAAAAATTAATTTAGCAAGATAATTCTATGTTTTAAACACAAATTTATTTCTTAGAGTAATAATTTTGCAAGAAATACACTGCTTTTTAAAGAAAATAAGGTACAAATAATACAAATATAGTCATAAAATACTTTCAAAATAGTATGCTCAAACTTTAGTTTTTTTTGTGAAACTGGGGCCTGACTCTTGTATTCTTCAGAACAATTATGACACTAGCTTTGAAAATTTTGCTCAAGGAAACCCGAATGTAAAAACAATAACACAGAAATATTGTACCCCAGAGCAATCATCTATCCAGGAAGTGGATGACATCCACAGCCATATAGAAAAATGCTTGAAGATATGCAATGTGCACAGCCCTTTGAGTCTGATGCGAGTTATGAAACGAATATGACCCAGATATTCAAGAGTTTGTCAGCTTACAGCAAAAATGTTCCAAAATTATAAACGATCATGCAAGTCTTTAAACTTTGTGAATATTCCTTACTCAAAAGTTAAGTGCACTGTGATTTCAGGAGAAAAACCATTCCATGAAGAATACAAAACATCCTTTTTCACTGAATTAAGCATAAGAGGCCAGGTAACGCGATCTGGTGGAGTCCAGGAAAGATACCTGCCCATTGTCAGGCCTCTATCTCAAATTCCAGTACTAGCAAAAGAGAAAACACTTGACATAATGAGTATACTTTCCTATATGCCAAAAGAGAATCAGGATTATTTCTTTGCAGCATCTAACTTAAAACCATTATTACCTAAATCAAAGCGCAGCAAGCATGAGTAAAAAAATAACAGTTAGTAGTGTAAGACCAAACATTTCACTGAATGTATGATTGTTAAGATTGTAAAGACTTCTAAAAACAGTAAAACTTCACACTTTGTGTTCACCTATTCTGATTAGGAGCAGACCTCCTTATCTGAAAGTTTATTACAAAATTTTGCATTAATTGTGACTTATGTGAACTCTGTTCTGTTTAAACCTAGCATCCGTCATTAATGTTCACATATGACATTTATATTTGTATATGCCATTTTCACCATCACCATTTTCACTATATTTGTCCCCCTAAAAAAATGTAATAATAATAATAATAATGGCTTCATAGAGGCTGCACATATGGGTTTCTCCAATCTTCCATGAGGGCCTCTGAACATGCATAAAACAAGGTGATACAAAATTACAATATACAAGATAAACAAAATTTAACTAACAAACAATGTATAAAAAACAGATTGTGTTAAGGAACAGTTTCAATATTGCAAAAACCTAAGTGATGTAAGTATCTATCATGAATTAATGTTACTCATTACAATTATATGTTTTGCTATTCATAATAGGGTTGAATTTACCCACTAGAAGACATCAATACTAGATTTGCCTTCTTAAAACCTTTCAAAGTATTTTGTTGGCAAATTTGGATAGGAAACTTATTCCATAATTTAGGTCCTGAGTAATCCAATGACTTTCTAAAAAAATCAATCCTTGGTTTAGGAATATTAAGATGTTCTTGATGTGATGATCTTAGAGTAGTATTACTGGTATGTTTGAATTGATTCTTAGTAAGAGGTACAGAAGAGAATTACATGTTTAAGGGTTTGTTCTACTTGCTTTTTCCAGATAACATTTTTGTCAACATGGACACCCTATGACAGATGGATTGTCTGATCATTAAATGTTAGCTCAATTAAGTGGGTGTTGATTGGATTATTGAGACAATGATTTGAAGTTGATATATACATGACTTTGGTTTTATTAGCATTTGGTACCATAGAATTTTGACTACACCATGTTTGTATGACATTAAGTTGAGATTGGAGAGTTTCATGTATATAATTGATTGATTTCCCAACAGCTGTGACAGTAGTGTCATCAGCAAAGATGTCAAATATAGTACTATCAGCAGAAAGCGGAAGGTCATTTAAGAACAAGATAAAAAGTATTGGTCCTCAAACAGAATCCTGTAGGACACTTGCAGATATTTCTAGGGGTTCAGAGAGTTTGTCTGATATTTTCACGTTCTGATAACGATTTAACAGGTAAGATGTCATCCATTGAGTTGAGTTTTCACTAAATTTGTAGCATGTAAGTTTCTCAATAAACAGATTGTGATTTATCAAGTCAAATGCTTTTGTAAGGTCTAAAAATATTGTACCTACAAGATTGTTGTCATTGACAGCACACATCCAGTTATCTATGATTGCTGTTAATGCTGTTTCACATGAATGGAATTTTCGGAAACCAAACTGATGATTGTTCAGCAATTTATTTTCTTCTCAGTAAGCCTTCAAGTGATTTGCAACATGTCTTTCAATTATTTTAGAATGAACAGGTACAATTGAAATTGGACAGAAGTTACTTTTGTCTGACTTTTGTCCTTTTGTGTATATTGGCGTAACTTTTGCTACTTTAAGACTTTTAGGAAACTTGTCCTTCATAATACATAAATTGAAAATGATCATTAATGGATAGGATATAATATCAGCACTCAGTTTTAAGAATTTAGGTCCTAAACCATCAAGTCCTGTTGATTTTCTTGGATCAAGGGTTAGCAATTCTTTCTTAATGAAAAGGTCTGTCATCAATGGAATATCAAACTTAGTACTATTAGACATTTTACTGTTGACATAGGTGCTTAATTTTTCTTTTGATTTATCATCTAGATTACTTTCAACATTTGGGGCTGACTTATACAATGTATTTGTAAAATATGAATCAAATGCATCGGCCATAAGTTTGGGGTCAGTTATAGGATTCCCTTGGTCATCGTTTTTAAAGTTTGTTTCGTGAGATCTATATTTTCCGGACAATTCCTACAGATTTTTCCAGAGCTCTTTACGATTATTCCACGCATTTGTTTGTATGTAACTTAATTTTTTATTTTATGAGCATGATTGCGAGCCTTAATTGCACTGGCAATTTCATTACTAAACCAGCCAGGTTGATTAATATATTTAACTCTCCTATGCTTTTCTGGGACATGCACATTTAAGACTTGCAGATATAGTTTAATAAAATGATCTAGTGCATCATCGGGATTATCAAATGAATTTAATTCTGACCAAGGTAGGTTTTTTAATTTGTCCAAGAACTCATATTCATTAAAAGATTTTAGATCTCTATAATTAATTGATGTATGTAATGGATTTTTAGGGGTGTTTAAGAGTTTTTTGGTAAAACAGACAGGGTAATGATCAATTACAGTAAGTTTAGGCACTTTCACTTCAGAGATATTATTTGGACTATTAGTATATAAATGGTCTTTTATTGTAGATGAATGAGAAATTACTTTAGTGGGTTTCTTAACAAGTTGAGTCATATTAAAACTGCTAATAATGTTGTTCCAAGATGTATTAACTGATGCATTGGTTTCAATAGAATAAATATAATTAAAGTCCCTTAGAAGTAATATTTCTGTATTGTCAAAGAGAATAGAGTCCATTGTGAGTTCAAAATTATCATTCCAGGTTGATGGTGATGATGGTGGTCAGTACACACATCCAGATAAAAAGGGTTTTTGTTTTTCACACTTAAATTTTAACCAGATTGTCTAAGTTTGGTAGCTTTGGGGAGTACATATCAAGTTATTTTTCACATATATGATTAATCCTCCACCATTGGTAACACGATCTTGAGAAACATATTACATCCATTTATGTAAAATTCACTGTCAGAAAAAGATTCTTTTAAAAAAGTTTCACATAAACAGAAAACATCAATTTCTGTATGACTGTTAAAGATGTACTGAATTTCATGGAATTTAGTATGTAAGTAAAGTATGTTTAGATGCATAAATTTTAAACCCTTATTTGATCTGTAGAATTCTTCTAAGTATTGTTCAGATATTGGTGACTATGATGGACAACTCTTCCCTCTAATGCAATTGAAATTGGTGATCTAATAGTTGTTGTGTTTGTCTGGTCCATGGATGAAGTGATGCACGGTTCATTCTGGTCCATGGTTGATACGTTGCTCGATTCTGTCTGTTTTGTGGTTAGTAGTGGGGTATGTGTCCTGGCTTCTGGTGTCTGAATGTCATTGTGTGGTGGACCTGCCGATGTCTTTGATAATAATGGTTCCGAGGCAGTTTAATGTGGAGGCTGGCCATTGTAAAATTTTCATTGTTCTGTATCCAGTCATCGGTTAAATTTAAGCATTTTGTTATGGCTGATTTGAGACTCAAAGTAAGAACCGCACCCCCTTTCAGGTTGAGGTAAATTTCATACTCGAATATTGTTTTATCAACAGTACCATCTGGCATAAACTTGTCATCATTATTCACAATATAAGATTGTTTTCATTGCAAAGATGCCAATTTCAACAGCCAATCAGAATGTAGCATTTGTGCCCATTGTGTGTACGTATGCACCTAGCTCGGCATATAAAAGCAAAAATTTTGTCTTGGCCACTATTAATTCCTGAATAATCATGGTTGCTAAAGGTGTTGCTTTGCAAAGATATACTAAAAGGCTATTCAATTCCTTGATGACTGATGAAGAGAGCTTGTCAAACTTTTTGGGTAAGACTGATGAGATATCTATTTTGGCCTTGCTGTTGATTTCACATATTTTATTAGTTAGTTCACGAAATTCTTAAATGATTTGACTGGAGTTGTCAGCATTTGAAACATTGTTTATCCCTACATGGATTATGAACATGTCATAATCACTCAGGGAAATTTTGCCATTTGATGATGGTAAGTTCTTTGAAACATCAGCAACTGTGGCTTCAGGGTGAGACCTCACTCTAACATCTGACTTTAGGCCTGAGAGACGCCGAGGGTCGAGGACTTTTGTGACAGAATCTCCAAGTACCAAAACTTTACAAACTGAAGCTGATTGTTTTATGGTATCTTCAGGCGTGGTAATACTAGATATTGCTTCACCAGTTGGAGTAACTGTGTTAGGGTCACAAAGTCTTTTACTGGTTTTTGGCTGAGTAGCAGATGCTTTTTCAGTTTTATTATTTTCAGCCTTTCTTACATCTATTAAATGATCATGCAGGTTCTTTATGTCTGTTGAAATTTCACATATTGTTTAAGATGATGTAATTTCTTTCTGTAGTTTGTCTTTTAGAGATTTATTTTCTTTTTTCAATGCCTGATTGGTTGGTTGAAGTTTCTTAAAGTTTTCTTCTAGCACTAGTAATTTACAAGTATTTTCAGCAAGGCTCTCTTTGGTGAGTTTCAAGGATTCTTTGAGATTTAGTTCATCTACATCATCATTGATTTTCTGTTTTTTTTATGTAGTGGAGTTAAGTAGATGTGTAAGCTCCTTTATTTTTGTTTTGAGTTTCATATTTTCATCAATACTCTTGGCATTTTTTTGTGTTAAATCTTCAATCTGTGACTTGTTTTTGATTAGCTCTGTTTTAAGAAAAGTTAATTCAGATAAATCAGATGCCTGGTTGACATCTTCTGATGTTTCGGATATGGTGTCTGTGGTGTCATCATGAGGCTCTGATGTCCAAGTTAAGAGTTTCTGTAGATGGTTGTTGTACACAGGTTTTAAGTTCTGTTTCTTCATTTGGCTGTCTTGGTAGAGTTAAATTTAACAGTCCATGCCTGAAATTCTTTCCATTGGTAGGGTTTGAACTAGTAGTAGTTGATTGAAGGAACTTCTTCTTAATGGAGCCCAAAAGTCCTTTTGTTTTGGTCCCTGGGTGATGTAATACCCATTTACTTTAGCCTGTGGTTTGGAAGGAGTTGACAGTAGTTCAGAATATTTTCTAAATACATTATTATGCCACAATCTGTATCCAATTCCCTGGACCATTAATTTCAAACTAATGGGGTAAAGAGTTACTTTGACATTCTGTCCATTGTATAAGTTATCACTACCTATAAAGGTTGAGTTCTGGTTAAATGTTATTGTTTTCATAAGCATGTCTGCCATTTCTTCATAAGTTTGTTTGGATTTGGAAATAAAAACAAAGCAATCAACAGCAGATGGAAACTTAACTCTATAAAGCTTACCATTGTTGTGATCAATGAAATCAGTATTTAAGCCCTCTATTGTATATCCATCTGTTGACTTGGTAGAATCTATTGAGATATTTGTTGCCATTGTTGTAATAATTAATTCTTTTTGGTTGTTGTTCACACCTTATATAGGTAATTTGTAGGTCTGATGATCAATTAATCTTTGTGGAATGTCAAATATCTTGTATGTTTCCTTGACATATTTTATAAAATCCATTTTATTACGAACTTTGTTCAGAATTTACACTATAGCCCCTGAGTCAAGTTTAAGTCCACAAATATATATGTAATCATCTGAATTTTCCTCCTAGGCACATATATTCTTTATCTGTATTTCCTCCCAGGCACATATATTTTTATCTGTAAAGTCCTTATATATCCAACAGTATTAATAAAAATGTAAGAGCAACCCTTTTTGTGTCTGCACTGTAAGAGTGTCTGTAAGTTAAAAAAATGTCCAGGTTATACTGTCCTGTAGAGGTTAAGTATGGTCAATTTAAAGGAAAACAGTGATTTTTGTAAGTAATAACTGAATGTAATGCCAAAAATGATGATTTTTTCGGTGTTATGTTGTTTCATACTATACAATACATACAATATATACAAAACATACAATATTATAACAATTTTAATAAATATATAATTCAAAAGGAGAAGGATTGCTCAAGAATGTGCAAAGAAAAAAACATATGTGACTTTTCTTAGAACAAACAAATGATTAACACAAATTTGTTTCTGTTTTTTTTTGTGTTGCGAACACTTCAGGGTTTTATTTATGTTTAATGCATTAATATTAAGTTTAATTTTAGCGATAACTATCACCTATCACTGAATTGTGATTAAATACCCTTTATTCCAAATAAAATAATGAAATTTAGTGGACAAAGTGCAAGACAGCATTTCTACAGGGCATGCAAATAGTTGATTAGAATAAATATTAAGGGAGTGGTACATACATTTTTATTGCATACTGGTTAAGACAAATTAAACAGAGTATACAAAACAATGCTTAAGTTGTTTCTTTCAGTAATTCAAAAAAAATACTTCTTTGAACAATTCTGAAGGAAACTACAATTACAATTCATTCAATTCCATAATATGCCAATACATAATAACTATTCATTTGCAGGGACATAAAATAACATGACACAAGCTCTCATATCAATTCAAATGCTATTCTTTACAATGTAATAAATCACTTAAGTCACACAGACATAATTCTGCCATGTATTGCAACTTTAGCAAGAATAATATGTTGTGCACATCTTCTATTTAACTACAATGCATACTAAAAATGTGAAAAAAAACTCAAATAAAAATTCAAATGCCTTTTCTGACACACTAAATGACTGACATGAAGGGAACTTTTTTCTGCAAAGTATGGCAACTTCAACATCATCAATACATTGTGCACATCTTCCATGCAAATGTAATACATACAAAAAATTGGGAGAAAGTTTTCCACTAAAAAATGAAGGAGATAAAAAACTTGAAAAAGTTCCCACAAAAATTGTAAGAGAAATATTCACCACAAGCTTCTATACCATTTGGGGACAAACCAAGGGACCAACCAACTTTTAAGGGGACATAATTCTACATTTGACATTTGGCATACATGATAATGGCATACAAATCCTCTATCCAGCCATAATGTATATAAAAAATTGAAAGTTTGTGCAAAAAACGTAAGAGAAATGTTCTCCACAATTTGGGGACAGTCTGTGCGACTGACCAACTTTCAAGGGGGCATAATTCTACAACATATGTGACCTTTGTCATGTATAATCATTCCATGCAAATCTATCCAACCACAATGTATATAAAAACTTGAAAAAGTTAACACAAAAAAGGTAAGAGGAATATTCACCCCATGCTCCTATTTCATTTGGGGACAGACCGAACGACCGACCAATCGAACAACCGACCGAACGACCAACCAACAACCAGGGTGTTCCAGTACATCCCTAAATATTTTGTTTGCAAGAGTATAAATAGTATGGATGGAAAATACCTTACAGTATGCCTATGAAACCAACCTTTCAAGAGTTGGCTACTTTTAAAAAGGAGTTATTTGTTATCTGCCATACACATGATGCATTATAGTATGTGAATATAAATGATTGAAATGAACATTAACTATTACAAATTTAAAGTTATTGACATTTTTGTATGTAGACCTTATAAGAGCAACTATGTAGTGTATGCAACAAAATCATGCGTTGTAAAGCAAAACAATTTGCCACTAAATGTCTTTAAGCAGGCATCATATAGTCTTTTTACTTTCACCTACAGTCCTTACAATTTGATATAATTGGATACCTTTCTATTCAGGCCCAAGTGTAAAGCTGTAAAAGCTATGTAAAGATGATGACAATATTTTTGTGCATTTTTGATAAAGTTTTGACACATTAAAATTTGGTTAATAATTTCTTTGCAAAGATTTTTTTGGGATAAATATATCCTTTTGATTGTAGTTGCTCAAAATGTTAGAAATTTATAATATATAGATTATGTTTTGTGACCTATATGCAAATAACAATTGTTACTTGTAGTGTCCTCAACGGATGTACATGGTGTTATATAACAGGTGATATTTTACTTAAGACGACTAGTGAAGGAAAACCCCTTCAGAACAATGTGGCCTGGGTATGTACCAGTCCAACACAACTGTTAATATTATGATACAAAATACTTCATTTTTTTGTCAAAAATGAAACACTTTGGGGACAAATATAGTGAAAATGGCGATACTAGATAATAAGACAGAAGTTGCACAGCTGACTGTAAATTACACTAGACATTGATATGGAAAAAATGTTTGCCTTATTAGTTACAAATTGTTCTTTTTAATCTTACTGCTTGTTGTTGATGTTGTCCTTAGACATTTATACCAGATAGTACCGGTATTATTCTGTTTATACTTAGTGTTGATTGTTAAGGTTCAAGTTAACGTTTTTAGAAATGAATGAGTCATGCAGGCTATTTAAAACAAAGACACACATGCACGCACGCACTCACACACAAACAAACGCAACCTACCTTAATTTTCATATACAGGCTAATAGACAAACTCTTTTTCGAACTACAAGAAGGGCATGTGGCTTTGTACAGATTATGACAATGATTTAATTACATTTGTTACAATACTAGTAGTAGCTCTTGCAATTTTCGACAGAAAAAATGTTGAATGCCTTTGAAGAAAATTGTACCTTTACTATGCGATATCGGAATTTGCAGACTTGAGTTTAAACGTAGACTTAAGAAAGTTTCTTGGGGTTAAATCAGATGAGTTCCTATATACCAGTATAATAATCTTTACGGCAGTTCCTGATTTTTAACTCTGACAAAAGTATTCTCTGTTTATCACTAATTGGGAAATGTTCAGTTCAAACATTATAGTTTGTTTAAAGTTTAAAGACATTTTAATAATGTTCATTAAAATCGATTGAGGTGTTCCATTGAAATACCTCCTACAACCTCCTATGTCCTTTCGTAACATAATTCTGATTATTTGTGGTCCGATATATGCCAATTATAAGGTTCTATATCCAAGTGCATCATAATTTTCAACCGATAGTGAGAAAAAATCAGCAAAAAGTTCTATGTCCAGTTAAAAAAACATTTCTTTCAAAAAACTAGAAAGAAGATTCTATAAAATCAGCCACTGAGAATCCAGCATCGTTCTATGGCATTCAAAAGCAACTCATAAGGGGCAACAGATTCATAAAACATCATGGAAAATGTCTTATCTATAAAAAAAATAATAAACTCTGGAATACTATATATATGATGTCATGAAAGACAGTAAAATAAATCAAAATGAAGTTTTACATACCTTAAAAATAAACCTAATTGACTCTCTGAATATTCAGAATTAAAAAAATCCATTCCATCAACTTGGAAAAATATAATGAAATGAGATAATTCAATAAATTCAGTTGTTAAAACTAACTTGAATATGGCTCTAAATCTGAATGAACTTAGTATCGGATACATAAACAAGAGGGTCAAGGAAAAAACGTGTCAGTTTAATGATGGAGAAAACGTTATGGCATGATTTCCGCAAAAATGCAAAGTAATGGACCAGTGCTACAGTCATGAATAGACAAGGACCTTTAACTGATGGGGTTAAAACAAGTGAAGATGACCAATGGAGAAGACATGTTGACCAAATCAGAGGAAAGACGTTATCCACTTAGAAATAGTAAACCTCCAAGCAGGCTGACATATGAATGAAGTGTTTTCAGTGCATTGGATTAGTATAGTGTTTTAAATGCACAGGGCAAAATAATCCCTGCTAATGAAGTAATGGGAATAATTCTCATTATGGATATTTTGTAAAGCATAGATTCATTTAAAAACGCCACTGTAATTGCGATATCATCAATGAAACCCCATTTGCTTAAATAAATTATGCTGACACGCAGTTATTCAGATTAAGCTGACAGCATGCACACGCTGTTGATTTACAACAGGCGTGTTTCAGTGATTCTAGAGCTATCATATTACTGTACAGAATTGCCATTATCTCATCCCCCCCTTATTATAAAACTTTATCTCAAGTTGAGTACTAGGACATATTAATGTGCATTAATGATGGTGAAAGAATTTCATTCATAAAGCTTACTAGTGGCAAGTAAAACATATTTTAGATGAAATAAAATAACACAATTTTATAAAAACTAAAGGGGGAAATATTGTTGTGTATTAGGATATAAACCACCTACAGAACCTCTTGTATTACACTGTTAAACTTGTATATCTGTATATTAAATTAGCCTAGTATAGAAATCCACTGTGTACACTTGGCTTTTAGACAACTTCATAACAAATTTAACCATTGAGCCTCAATTGTAAATGACAATGCATTAAAGAGCACTTTACATTCATGAAATAGTTCATGTTAAGTTTACCCAAGCACTATATAAATTAGGTAATCATAACACTAAGTTTGGTTTTACATTCAAATATTTGTAACAAGGTATAAATGAATGTCATCAATTTTCTTTATTATCACCCGCAAAGATACAGACAAACCAAGTACATGGGAGTATGCTACTTCTATCCCAGAAGTTTTTATCCATGAATTTCACATTCACAAAACAATGGCTGGACGGACAAGAAAGTGACCTCTAAAAGAGAACAAATTTTTCGACAAACATCCTGAAGTTAATATTTTGTACGGACAAGATGATAAGATGCTGGAAATGAGGAAATGTAAGATCCGTCCAACCCAAACTGTTGATGTTCTGGCCTTTACATAACATTAATGTTTCTTGGGGAATTCCTTATCAAATTAGTGGAAGAAAAGAAATTATGCAACCACGTCTAAACGCCTTGTTTGATCTGATGAAAACTGTTGATTACAATGATTCGGATAAAACTACTGGACTCAGTGACACAGGTCAACAATTTCAGGCCAAATTTATCAGAGCTGTTATAACTAATGATGAATTTAATGTGACTGAATCAACATTTTTCAAAATTTATTCTTTTGATTCAAAGGAACCTGTTTGGTTTCCTATTGAACAGGCCCTATCAAATTAGTCAGACAATTCTTATTTCAAATGGCTGCAAAGATCACTCAAAAGAGAAAAATATTTCACCTAAAGAAGTCACCCTGGAGAGAATAATTTTTCAGCTGATGTGAATACAAATTGTACAAGTTAATTGTTTGAGTAAAGGTGTTAAACTGATAAGTTATAAGGAATAAGTTTAAACAAGTGTTATTTCTGTATTTATTCTCCTATTTAAATTCAGTTGAAAAATGCTTTTCTTAAAGTTGTCCCCAGTAGCAACTGTACTTTTGCAGGGAGGAAAATGTTCCACGAAATTTTGATTTTCAATGTGCCATAGTATTCTTAAGTATGAAAAACAAGATATTTTATTAAGTGTGTTAATAGAGAACATATAAACAGTTCTATAAACAGTTGGTGGAGAACAATGATTGAGGTGTAAATAAGTATTTTGAATAGTTATATATAATTTGTTGTTATTATATTAGTGAACATTACAATTATGTTTAATTTTATAATCTAGTGTTCACGAAGAAAGACTAGTTTGTTGATTTGTATATGGTAAAATAATTAATACTGGTGAATGATCTAAAAGTTTCATAATTTTAATACTCATGCATTCTACAAAAAGTGAAAGTTGCATAGCATTAATAAGAAATTGTTTGTTTCAATTTATTCTAATAGTGCATGGCTGATCTTTGTATGTTGCATAATTGTATTAATATGATCAGAACCATATAGCAAAGTTGCATACTAAGACTGAAATGTATTGTGTTATATTTAGTAAATAGTACATGGCTGATCTCTGTGTGTTGCATGAATATATTAATGTGATCAGGGCCATAATGAACTGTTGCATTTAGCAGATTTATAGAAAATTATTATTTGTCTGTTCGTTGTTTTATTGTTTGTCTATATCTATAAATAGTACATGGCTGATCTCTGTCTGTTGCATGACTTTATTAATATGATCAGGGCCATAATGAACTGTTGCATATAGGAGATTAATTGAAAAATATTATTTTCTTAATTATTATAATGGCTTATTACAAAAAGTTAAATATCTATTAATCAAAGGCCATAAATTAAAACTTTTGTTGAAGATTTCAATTAGGTTGATTTAACATCACTAAGGCAATGACTGCATGAACATTTGGTAATTAATGTTTTTTTTTTAATAACGCAGGTGAAATTTTAAAGTCTAATCCATTAATTTGATTCACACCTGTTGCGCCTGTTGTTTTTTTTGTTTTTGTAAAAAAAAAACAAAGTTGTAAGTAGCTAATACATTCGTTATTGACTGCATTTACATTAAGTCATTAAATGTATATTTGCAGGTGATTGAAAAAAAAATTAATCCGACATCGATTTCACATTCTGCCATGTATTCAATGCTAACTCTTCAAACATTAGTTGTATTTATGTATTTTTAATGTACCTGCTGTTTAATGTTTATTTTGATTACTTGATTATTTTGATTGAACTTGATTTTCAAAATATATCATGTATATTGTGTGTTGTTATTAATCAAAGTTTCTTTTTCCAGGACATTTTGTGTTTCATGTATGTGTTTCGTGAGATATTTGAAATAATAAGTAAAATATTATTATTATTATTTCTATTTTTGTCATTTAGATTACTGTGGTAAATTTTTCATTTTGTGTTTGCTTGAATTTGTCACCATTTACAGTTTCATACAAACATGCCACTCAAGCATTTGGCAAATTTTCATTAGAATTAACATTCATAAATAATTTTTTAATTGGTGTGTAAATGCTTGTAGCAAATTTCCAATAGAATTAACATTCATTAATAATTTCTTAATTGGTGTGTAACTAGTGCGCAATAGTTATAGACTAATTTTGTGAATAAATTTATCACTCCATATTTATAATAAATATTCAACTTTATACATGATAAAGGAATTTACCCTGAATCTTGGTGTAAAGGATATATCATACCTATTCATAAGAAATGAGATGTAAACATGCCCTCTAACTACAGAGGAATCACACTGGTTAATAGTATGACTAAAATATTTTCATTAGTTGTAAAAAACCGAATAAATAAATGGTGTGAATTTGAAATATCTGTTTGGTTGGTTGGTTGTATTGGGGTTTAACGCCGTTTTTCAACAATTTTTCAGTTATATACGGCGACCGGTTCACCTAACCAGTTTTCCTGGACTGTATACTAACCAGTACTAACTTACCCTTCCATAAGAAGCCGGCAACTTATCCACATATGGATGGAGGAAAATCGACATTTTTGTCAAATTTTCATAGAAGGGTATGACCTGCCGCAACCGGGATTCGAACCTGGATCTCCGGGCTGCAGGTCCAGCACACTAACCACTGGACCACGGCGCGGCTCTTGAAAATATCTTCTCGGAAGCTCAGTTTGGCTTCAGAGATAAACATAGTACCACTGACTGTATTTTTATCCTTCATTCGGTTATTCAAAATATCTTAGCTTCCGGTAAAAAACTATACTGTGCTTTCATTGATTATGAAAAGGCTTTTGATACTGTAATTCATGACGCTTTGTGGATTAAATTAATTGACTTAGGTCTAAGATGTAAAGTGGTAAATATGGTCAAATCAATCAACAGAAATGTCAAATCATGTGTCAAAGAAGCAACAAGTATGTCATATTCTGATTTTTTTTATGTTTCTGTTGGACTAAAACAGGGCGAACCTCTATCTCTGTTACTATTTATTCCATTTATAAACGATACTAAAAAACATATTAAATCCGAATGGATTGTCCGAAGATGATATCAACATGTTATCTTTTTATATGTTACTTTTTGCTGATGATAATTATAGTTCTTTTCACAACCAACCCTCATAGTCTTCAATTACATATTGATAATATATTCACATACTCACGTAAATGGGGATTAAAAATTAATGTAAATAAAACTAAAATCTGTATTTTTGAAAAAAGAAAGAGCAATAATCGTCATTCTTGGTCAATTAACAATCAAAATGTTGAAGTAGTTGACAGTTTTTGTTACCTAAATATTAAATTTTATCATCAAGCTTTAAAAGCCTACAATTAATTACTGTATATTTTTAGCAGGGTGTGTGTCTTGATATTAAAATGAAATTGTCTATATTTGGTTCATTAATTAATTAATTTACTATTTTACTATACAGATGTGAAATTTGGGGGGTTATGGTTTTAAAAAAGATGATAAATTACATGTTGAATTTTGTAAAAGAATACTTGGAGTTCGAAATCAAACATCAAATGCTGCTGTTCTTAGTGAATTAGGAAGGTATCCTTTATAAATTATATGTAAAGAAAGGTGTTTAAAGTATTGGATAAAAATCATGTCAAATCCAGACTCTCTAATCTTTAGATCTTTTACAGATCAATTAAATAATATTAACGCTATGAACTCTGGATGTTGGGTTCAGAAAATACAGTCAACACTTATTATATGTTTTGGAAACCTTTAGCTTTTGATTTGAACACCAATTACCTCCCAATGATTAGACAACGTTAACGCGACCAATATATTCAGGAATGGAATGACATTTTAACCAACCAAAATAAATTATATTATTACAGGAAATTTAAAAAAGAATACAGGTATGAACCTTATCTAGATCATGTCAAAATTGAAAAATACAGAAAAGAATCATCTCAATTCAGATTAAGTTCTCAAAATCTAGAGATAGAATCAGGCAGATATAACAATATTTTAAGAGAAAATCAAATTTGTAAATTATGTTCTTCGAATCAAATTGAATCAGAATACTACTTCTTTATGTGCTGTAATACATATAACGATTTAAGAAAAAAAATTATCAAAATTACTTCATGGCCTTCTATTAACAAAATCATTTATGTAATGCCTAAAGAATCAAATAAAGTATGTAATAATATTGCTAAATTTATTTTCTATGCAATGAAATAAAGATTAGATAAATTAAAAATAAACACTGCCACTTAGTGATTGTGTTTTCCATTCCTCCTTAGTTTTTCTTAAATTATTGTTTACAATATTTCTTAATTTAATTTAACAATATTTAAATCCGTAGTGTTTCTTTGGAATGCTATTTTTTAGATAGTACAAGTGTGTTTGTATTGATTTCTGTCTGTGTAATCACATAACAACAACTACATGTTTATTTTGGTTAAATGTATTGTAATTCTCTATATACTTATGTACAAATTTCTTGTATAAGCTTGTATATATGTCTTGGCCATCTTGACATCAAAAGTTTTGTAAATGGTCAATGGCATTGTATGCCGATTAAACCAATAAACTTATAACAAATTTTGTAAATTAAGATGATACCAAATTTCAAAAAAAGAAAATAATCTTTGTACTTTTATCACCTTAAATTGAATAATTAGATATAAGCTTCTCCAAACAGATTTAAATTAATCTGCCATATGTCATCAATAAGTTATTAAAAGTTAGTAATTTAGTATTTCCTGTCACTATGTTTGTTTTAATTCTGTAATTCTATTGGTCAAAATTTTATGAAAAGTCCAACTCCTTTTCCTCAGTTATTATTTTGTTTCATAATCATAAGTTAGTCATCACTTAACACTAATAATATATCACTATACAAAAGAGAATGCAAACCGCATATCGGAAAGTACTTAGTTACTATGGTATTCAATTGGGCAAAAACTTTGAATCTCTGTAATTATGATAAATCCAGTTATATGAAAGTCAGGATGGTAGTCTATGTCCAATAGTAGCAATAATAGAATGAAACACATAAGTTTTAAAAAAAATCCTAAAAATAGCTATATTAAAAAAAACAAAAATAGCTATAAATTCCATACCCAGTATTTACATCAGAATAGATGAAACAAAATAACACATATCCCTCCCTTCCTTTTTTATCAATCAAGTTATAAAACACAATAGTTACTTAAAAGTTATATTAATAAAACAATAAAACAGAATAGTTTTACCAAAATAAGTTAAGAAATCACAACAAATTAATAAAACAAAATAGTTATATAACAATACAGATCCCCCCTTTTTTCCCTATAAAAAAGTAATACAATAAAACAGTATATTATAATAGCTATTATATACTAAGTTAAAAAAAGGACACACATACTAATGTTCACTAAAATAGCCTACCTCTACTATTGTTTTAAATAATTGTTTTTATAAAAGCAGGCTATATATTATATCATAGTTCATTTGTAAAAACAGTGAATGCTCGCCCATATGGGAATAACCCAGAGGCGAGGGTAAACAAGCTCAAAACTCACTAAGTTGTTAGAGTCTGGCAGTGATTATCCTTTATGTCATAAATTTGATTCTGATAGATATCCGGTAGGATCTTTTCAGGTATAGATGAGGCTGCCCGTAGTATGGAAATAAGAAAAACTCCTAATTATATTTTAGACACAGTGTATGGGATACAGGCTAATATGGCTACCCAGGCAAATAGATATCCTGTTACTGACACATAAATATAGTTTTTTTCAGGTTCACAGCTTTTTACACTGCTTCAGGAAAGGTAATAGATATGGGCAGTTTAAGGCAACTTATGAATGTATTTTACAATTTTATAATTCACCCTATTGTGGTATTGATATGTTCATGGCAGGTAACCAATTTTTCAAAATGGCGAATACTAATGATGACCCATATATGAATGCTGCTGCCACTCAAAATAGGTTTAATTTTGGGGTACATCAGGAAGACTTTGTTATACTTTTAACCAGCTAAAAATTAAAGCCTGATAATGAAAAATCAGATTTACCAGTCAATGACCAAAATGTATTAGGGGAGGTTATAGGCTTAATCAATCCAAAAAAAATATCCTCATATCCAGTTAGGGTCAGAAAAAGCTTTAACTGATGAGGGGTACAAACTAATTAAAGCAAAAAAATCACTCAGTCAAACGCAGGATGAAAAAGATATTTGGGCATCTGCTGGTACATATGTGATGGGTAATGCTTGGTAAATGTTAGTAAATAAATTAGAAGAAAAGGGGTACAAAACAACTATTATGCCTGAAACATTAACACAGTCATTAACACAGGATGTTAATAGCATTATGCAACAGCATCCTTCAATGTCTAGCACTAAATTAAGTAAAATTGGGTTAATGCCTGAGGATCAAGAATATTTTATAGCTACAAAATTGCCAGAAATGGCACCAGAGGATAGAAAAAAAAATAGTTGCAGATGCACAATCACAGGTGGTATGGGTTGATGAGGAAAATGACTTAATTAGGGATATAAATACACCCAGTTATCAGATTAAAGAAATATCACAGCCTACAGATAATGAGATACAAATTGAATATAAGACAGATGGTAGCTCACAGACTTTAATATATAGTCTGATACATTGCCAGATAAATGCCTTACCTGCCATTAACAGTTGTCATACCAGAAACACAGGAAGTTATAATATGGGGGATAGAGCCTAATGAAGACTATTCAAAAATAGTAAAACCTACAGTCATAAAGAATTATCCCCTGCAGAAGCCTGAAGGGCATTAGGTATTAAAGACAAAGGGAAAATGCCTTATTTTACTGGCCATAAATATCGTAAGGGGTATGTGCCTTGGCCTAAAGTGAATGATGAATCTGGCAGGTATGGTGAGGTTACTATGGTGAAGAACAAAGCTGGTGTTTTCAAGCCTAAGATGAACATATGGGATGTGGACAATGTGAGAAGACTTAACCAGAGTAAATTGGGTAAGAAAATAGTGGGTTGGAATAGGGGATATACCCTAATGAGAAACATTAACTTTAGGGGTCCCATGGATACCTATTTTAGGAGGAATATTGGAGCTTTAGAATCTATTCAGCCTTCTTTACCTTTGCAGATTCCAGAGCCAGTTGCAGGGCCTAGTACTGCAGGGAACGCTGGACGTGAGATTTACAGCCAATTAGGATCAAGCCTTGACAATTTCGATTTGATAGGGAGGAAGAACTTACACTCATATTAAAGAAATTGTTTGAATCAATGGTGGAAAATAAGAAAAAATAAAATCTTATTATGATACTTCTATAGCTGTAAAAGGTACACAAGAAAAAATGACAGGGAGGGATGCTTTTACTTTGTTAACAAATAGGGTGCAAAAATTATAGACAGATTTTCCTGTGTTATCCAATAGGATCCAACAATTAAGGGCAGATTTTAATTCGTTAACAAATAGGGTACAACAATTAGAGACAGATAAGGCTACTGATAAAGGATTAATCATCATCATCACACCAATTAGTCAATAAAAATACTGATATGATTAATAGAAATGTATCTAACATAGACAAATGAATTCAGAAAACAGAAAAAATACAATCAATTCCTTGTTATAATTATAAATAATTATGCATATAAATGTATTGTTTTTGTACTTTATATACCATTGCCATAGATAGTTTGCCACAGTGCATCATTGTTTAAAGCATACAACCCTACTTGTACCAGATTGATGAAAATGACAACATCAAAAGGAGTGAGAAAGGAACACCTTATGGAAGGTATGCTTCTGGTAAAGATTTTGAGGGACAGCTTATGACATGTACTATGTACTATAGGACATCCTTAGAAGAATATGAGGTGGTAAAAAAAAACAGTTATGCTTTAAATTGCTTGAAAACCTTCATGAATAACACCCCAGTTATTTTCTTTTGGCATAATGGCTATGTTGACCCCTCTTGCTCTTTTCACGGACTACATATCCAGATTACATATTGTAATACCCCAGTATTTAGCAGCCGATGCATTGAGTACACTTGAACAGTAACTTGACCTAATTTTATCTTTCATGTATTTAAACCTGTGTACTTTTGTTATTATGGAACGTCATGCATTTTCACTTTAAAATCATAATATACGTCATTTTCAGAATGCATGCAGATAGGAAATCACTTACTACTATCGTTCGTTGAATAGTAAACCAGCTTATTTTGTAGTTGACAACTTCAACATTTACTTCGGCAGCCATATTGTGTACAAGTATCACATGGCATTATGGGATTTCTCCTTAGTTACTGTTGCTATCTTTTTGTTTACAATAGAATTTCTTCGAACTGTCAAAATATTTTAGAAACATGTTTCATGCTAAAAACACCCTTAACAGGAAATTTCAGGTAGTAGCCATGTTTTACTATACATTTTCTAAGTGAATGTCAAGTTCCGTCAATATAAGTCCAGTATTTAATTAATAAACATTGTTTCAATTTTACCCCACAATTTTTCTGTGCAGACTCCGCAATTTTTCGATGCGGACCCCACATATTTTTTTTTAGGACCAGACACATCTTTTTCGAGGACCCCACATATTTTGGATGTGGGGTTTGTGGGAGTATAAATAGCTCCGCGGAAATTTCTGAGAACACTCCAGATTTTCTTTGGCTAACGTAAGGCCATGTCCGTTTTATCTGAATTTTTAAGTTTGAACTTTGTATTTTGAGATTATTTTGCATTACTAAATGGGAAACGCATTATGCTAATAAAATATTTTATTAAGTAAATTTATTTAGCTCCACATTTTGTTGATTTTTTAAGCAATATATTATTGTTCTTGACCTGTATGTAAAATAGACAAATTTTCCAAAGCACCATTTTTGGAGTCAGCTTTATTTGTTTTACTTTTATCTGGTCAGACTAGGAATTGAAACTTTGTTATCCTATTCATTGTTGTTTTTTGCATAATGTTGCAAAATGGATTTTTGAACATCTAAAGTTCTAGTCTGTCTTTATTTTTGGTAATCAAAATCACACATACACACATATACACAAACGCTTCAGTGGAGCATAGCAATATCCTCATTATAGCTATACAAGATAAGTTGAATGAGCAGCGTAAGTTTAAAAACTTGAGACAAGCCATTAATGATCAGAAGAATACCAGAAGATTAATATCAAATGCCAAAGAGTTAGGAAGCTAGATTATTTGATTGGCTATTTAAAGGAACCACCTAGGATGTTTTTAGGTTGTAACAATCAAGATCTTTTAATGAGGTATAATCTTGTAGGCAATACAGATATGAGGTATGAAGATATCATGAATGAAGAAGTGACAGAACAACCATCATCAGGTTGCTCTAGCTTTTTCATGGGTAAGCTTTGCTTAAATAATACTCCTTCTCCATCTAGATCACAAACACCACTACCTTGTGGTGACCAAAACCATAGTAAAGACGAAACTTCTGAGGAGTCTTCAAGACCAAATTATGGTAAATTGCACCACAAGTGCAAAAAAAAAAATCTAAGACAGCTGAGAAAGTAGAGAGAATAAAATCTTTGATGAAAAAATATAAATCTACTGGCTGCATAACCATTATTTATCGTAAAGCCTACGGCTTTCACATGTATAATAGCATTTGCTCTATCGCCGCACTAATTTTAAAAACGTGTTAAAAACATGCATGCACCGCTTGTATTAGTACCAGAAGTATACAAGCCCATGCACATGTACTCTCATAATTGTTCTAGCGCTCGCTAAGGTAAGACCGTTTTCTTAAAACTCGTTGATTTAAACCACGTGCACTGGCGAAGGAAGCTTTTCCCTCTCCACACTCTGTTTTACAGCTGTGTAGTGCAGTATTTATTTAGTTGTATACGTTTCGTTTATTTAGTTATGGATAAAGTCGGGGATGCTATCCTCAGACTGTCTGACTCGGAATCAGAATTCTCGGGTTTTGAATTACAAAATAATGGAAATATTCCACCTGCAGCGGAATTTGTAGAAATTTCATCAAACAATAAGGGTAAGCATACCCTGAAATCTGTCATAGTTAATAAAACTAAGGCCAAAACACCAAAGCCTAAGGCTAAAGCTAAATCTAGTAAAAAAGCTGACAAAATAAACATATATGACAAGTCAGAGAATGATATTTTAATATCACGTCAAAAACTTGGTCTGTTTGAACAGACTCCACAAATTGACGTTAACAATGCACCAAATATGCATGTTCAAATCGACACAGACCAAATATCTCTATATTCTGACTCTGAGGAAAACTTTTTATCAGAGTACGGCCCAGGTCCATCTAATATGCCTGTTGATAACAACATGTCAGACAATATTCAAGGGGCTCTTTTTGGTAATAACCCCTCTGATGAATGGGACCTCCCTAATGTCTCCACTATTGAAAAGGGAGAGCCTATTGCACAATCATTAGCATCTCTTATTAACATCGTATGTACTTCCAAATGCGAGACAGAGGCCATTACTAAGAAATACAAAATTCCAGAAAACTGTGACAAACTTTGTCCTCCTCTTGTTAATAATGAGATTTTTAAGATTCTTGATAAAAGAGCAAGAAGCCATGATAGAGGGTTTATGGAAATACAAAACTTGACAGCTTTTTCAATGGTCCCCGTCATTAAATTAGCAGAAATTCTTAAACCTCACATTATTAGCAATCCAGAGGCCAAAACCATGTTATCTGAGATAATAACGCTTATCGGGCAAGTTCAATATAATCTGTCTCTGAGACGACGATACCAAATACGACCAAATCTAAAGAAAAAATATTCGAACCTTTGTAATATGAACATGCCGGTTACAAGTATGTTGTTTGGGGACAATGTCACCAAGGACATAAAAGCATGTGATAATGGTATATCCCTGGCCAAAGAGAAATATGGCTTCTATAATAGTCAGCAATCAAAGTCTAGAGGCAGTTGGCGCCCTAAGAGAGGACAACACGTTTGGTACAATCCATATAGCCAGTCAAGTGGAAGGCAGATGGGCTTGCAAAGGCCGAAAGCAATAGCCGCCTCCAGCTCCGCCATCATGAGTGCCCCAAACGGGAACACTGTTTAAGCCAGGTAGGCAGACTTAAACATTTTTTGAATGTATGGAAATCATATACATCCGATCCTTGGATTTTACAAACTGTTAAAGGGTTTTGCATAGATTTTGATAAAATACCAGTACAAAAGGCTTTACCTCATAATATTGAGTTTGATTTGGAGCAAAGTCAATTGTAAACAATGAAGTTGAGACCCTACTTAAAAAAGGAGTGATTATAGAGTCTAAATGGGAACCTAGTCAACATGTTTCAAATATCTTTGTTGTTTCAAAACCTAATGGTAAATATAGACCAATTATTAATTTGAAATATTTGAATGAATTCGTTCATTATGAACACTTCAAACAAGAACATTTTATACTTATCTTGGAAATTATCCACGAAAATGACTTTTTTACAAAAATTGACTTACAAGACGCATATTTTTCAATTCCGATTCATGAATCATACCAGAAATACTTAAAATTTATTTGGAGCAATAAATTATATCAGTTTGTTTGCTTACCTTTTGGATTAAGTTCAGCTCCAAGAGTTTTTACCAAAATTCTAAAACCTATATATGCTTGGTTCAGATATAAAGGAATAAGATGTTCTTATTACGTAGATGATTCTTTAAATATGAATGCTGACAAAGTCATTTGTTCTGAAAACTCAGTCATCATATACAATACCCTTCAATCATTAGGCTTTGAGGTCAATGAAGGCAAATCTGTTTTGGTGCCCTCCAAGCAAATAATTTTCTTTGGTTTTTTACTTGATTCAGAAAAATTTATGGTTTTCTTAACCAAAGAAAAAATTTCTAAGATAGTCAATAATGCTTCCTATTTGTTGTCTAAAAACAAAGTTAGTATTAGAGAATTAGCTTCCTTTATTGGCATTATAATAAATGCTTTCTATGCTGTACTAGATGCCCCTTTACACTACAGAGGGATGGAAAGGAATAAAGTAGATGCCTTAAATGGATCTGCTGACTTTGATAAACTAATAACATTATCTGAAAAATGTAAAGAAAATATTTCTTGGCGGCACCAGATGGTCATGATGAAGAATGGTAAACGTATTCGACCATTACAAGTTACTTTCAAATGTAGAACTGATGCTTCATTACAAGGTTATGGATGTTATGATTTGGATACTAACATGCATTCTCAGGGTAGATGGAATGGTGTTGAAATTTCCAATAATATAAATTACTTGGAGCTTTTAAGTATCAAATTCGCTCTTCTCTCTTTATATAAGCATGTTAATAATGCTCACATTGAAGTTCAATCAGATAATATATCAGCAGTAGCCTATATAAATGATATGGGGGAATGACCTCTATTCCTATGGATAATCTAGCATACGACATATGGAACTGGTGCATTCAGAAAGATATATTTTTATCCGCAGTATATATTCCAGGTTCTTGTAATGAAACAGCAGATTTCTAATCTAGAAACTTCTCAGACACAACAGAATGGATGCTTAAGAAGGATATTTTTGAAAGATTATGTTGGCATTTCTTTCAACCAAACATTGATCTGTTTGCATCTAGACTCAATAAACAAATAGATAATTTTATCTCATGGTTTCCAGAGCCAGGGGCATTAAGTTATAATGCCTTTACTGAAGATTGGTCAGGCTTCGAACCTTACATTTTTCCGCCTTTCAATATGATTGGTAGAGTAGTAAATAAAATTTTAAGTGACAAGGTTGAAACGGCAATTTTAATAATTCCTTTTTGGAAGTCACAAATTTGGTTTCCTGCAGTACTTAACATTATAATTTCTCTTCCTGTTAGATTACCTCGTCATCTGGACCTTCTACAATTACCTCACAACAAAGTAAATCATCCTTTGGGCAAGAAGCTCAACATGATCGATGTGATGGTGTCAGGCAACACCTGGAGAACAGAGGAATTTCAAAAGGAGCTGTGCAACTTATCATGCAATCATGGAGACCAGGCACTCATAAACAATATGAACTGGCATGGAAAAAGTGGTATAATTGGTGTTATTTCAGGAAAGAAAATCCCCTTTACTCGTCTGAAAACCAAGTAATAAACTTTTCATACCTTTTGTTTCAAAATGGAAAATCATATTCAGTGATTAATTCTCATAAATCTATGCTGTTACAAACTCTTCCATTCTTTGGAAACAGTTGGTGTAACAATTCCCACTTGGTATCCCGTTTTATGAAAGGAGTGTTCAATTCTGCTCCTCCAAAACCCAAGTATCGTTTTATTTGGAACCCTGCTACTGTGCTGAATTATGTTGGGGAATTAGCTCCAAATGATGTGCTTAACCTGAAAGTGTTGACTTTGAAAGTGATTGCTTTGGTTGCATTAGCTGCTGCTCCTAGAGCTCAGACATTGACATCTATGAATTTAGAATATATGAGGATTGAGGATCACCAAGTAGTGTTCCTTTTTCCAATGTTGTTGAAAACATCTAGACCTAATAAATCCAACAATTTTGTGTTAAAACATTTTCATGATGGAAAAGTGTGTGTGATGCATAATTTGTTATACTATATCAGTGTAACTAAGAAGCTTAGGAAATCCTCGCAATTGTTCATTTCATATGTTACACACAAACCAGTTACCTCTAGTACTATTGCAAGATGGCTTAAGTGTGTTTTGGATCTCTCAGGAATTGATACATCTGCCTTTTCAGCCCATTCTTTCAGATCAGCAGCTGTTTCATCTGCTTTAGACAAGGGTTGTTCTATTAAGGACATTATTACTACAGCGGACTGGTCGTCGGACAGTACCTTCTTTAAATTCTATTATAGAAATAATTTAAATTCAGACAGTATATCTTTTGCTAATGCGGTTTTTTCTATTGAATAAAGCCTTATAGAATGTCTATTTGCATACTTATATACATATTGTGTATAGTTGGGTGTTACATGTTAATGGTGAATAGATTTTATTAAATCTATATCTGAGTTGGTTTTATTGCCTCCTTTAAAGATGCTATTATACATGTGAAAGCCGTAGGCTTTACAATAAATAATGAACCCTCATCCAAGCTTTAGTGCAGGATGAGGGGCATTATTGGAAGTAAAGCCGGAGGCTGAGCATGTATGGACCCACCCTTGTATGTTCTAAATGATGGTTTTATAATGAGGAGGTTATACTAACTCGTTTCTATTACCCTCCCTTAAGTTTATACGGCAACAAAACCATTTAAACTTATGAGAGTACATGTGCATGGGCTTGTATACTTCTGGTACTAATACAAGCGGTGCATGCGTGTTTTTAACACGTTTTTAAAATTAGCGCGGCGATAGAGCAAATGCTATTATACATGCTCAGCCTCCGGCTTTGCTTCCAATAATGCCCCTCATCCTGCACTAAAGCTTGGATGAGGGTTCATTTTAAGGCAGCTTATTGAACAAAATGACAAGGATGAGATTGAGGAGTGGCACACTTTGAATCTTGTTCCTATGATAAAGCAGATAAGGGCACAGGTTATAACTGAGTTAAAGTTTGAGAAAATTTTCAATGGGGAAACCTATATTGATAGCCTGTTAAAACATGAGATAAAAAAAACTCAGACATTTCAGAATATGAGACTATTACAAACACAGCCAAGCTGTTCACAGAATGGTGTTCAAATCAATCTATCGTACCTTGGGATTTCATACTAATTGCTTATGTAATTCTCAATAAAGATACATCAAAACAAAACACCTTTATTTTGCATGGGGCTAGTAATGCAGGGAAATCCACAGCTTTGACACCTAATATGGATTTAGTAGGACACACAGTACAAAGTCAAGTGTTTGCTTACCAAAAATGTATCAATAAGGAAGTGATTAATATTCCAGAGTTATCCATTGTTAAGCCAGAGGCTATGGAGGAATTAAAAAAAATCTCTGAGGGTATGCCCGCTACTTTAAATATAAAAATCAAGAGCCCCAAATTTTGGGAAAAAATCCAATAATCTTACAAGGTAATACACTACCATGGGCATCCTTATGAAAGAGAGTAGTGTTTATAGAAACAGGATTTTAGGCTATTATAGTTGGCTTCCTGCTGACTGTTTGAAAGATAGGAAAAAGGCAAATCCATTGTTTTTTGCCAAGGTATTTAGGCATCTAAGGGAGAAATTGATTACTACTGGCCCATGGCCCCTGCCTAATTTAAGTGAAGACAGCTATTGGATGCTGTATGCCAAAGAGATAGATGAAAATCTGATCTCAGAAAATGAGGATGTTTTACAGTTGTTGAACAAACATAGTAACAAGGAATATCCTATGCCAGAAACAGGTATGCTTGATTATCATTGCAGGATGAATGTTAGGTTTGATACTGTGAGTAATAGCTATAAGCTAGTGAAGAATTGAGTGGATTTTTGTCATTTTTAACAAATGAGGATTTGATGTGTTTTATCTTAATTTAGATAATCACAATTATCCAAAAATGCTAAGTTGTGAAACTCATTATGACGTTCACCCTGATATGATAGATGATATTCACACCCTGATTCATTACAAGCAATTTAATTTTGCTAGGGAAAATTGGTCAATGGAAAGATTATGTTGATATACATGACACCCCCCATAAAAAACTGCAAGCAAGGCTTATAATCATGCTGTCACAAATACATTAAATTAGTTGGAACTTGGTAGAAAATGCCCCACTCTATCACCCCTCTTTGTTGAAAGATGAAGAACAATTGTTCCATACTACTGTTAAGCCTATGTTCTATAGCACCCCTAAAAAAGAAAAATGGAGAAAAAGAAAGAGATATCTTGCACACAAAATTTTCCTGCCAAAAATCTTAGTCAAATATGAATTTACTGGTAAGAGGACAATCAAATTTCTAATAGAATGAAGAGCGGCTGCAGTCACGGCCACGAAAATGCGTCCCATTCTGCCTCGAAGGAAACCTGGTTAGGTGAACCGGTCACCATATATAACTGAAAAATTGTTGAAAAACGGCGTTAAACCCAGTGAAACAAACAAACAAACAATCTAAAGTAGCATCACAGCAGGAAAAACAGCACAGTGAAAACTTACAAATATTTTTCTTGTTTTTTGCTTTCAACAAGTTCAAAGGTCATGAAATACACTTCAACCAAACAAAATGAATGGCAGAAAGGCCAAAGGAATGCAAAAAGTGTATCAAGTCCAGGCACTCTTTCCAAGGATGTCCCAATGACTGGGTTTGTTAGAAGTGAAAACTCAGCAGACATAAACAATCAGAGTCTTCCTATGATTCAGATGGTAGAAGCACTGATTCTGAGGGCGATACAGGTGCAGGGGAACATTCCTTTGACCTGGAGGACAGGGAAGAGGACATGGACCAAACAAATCATCCTATGTTGTTGCCTAAACCTATCAAGTTGTAAAGCATGTGATTTTCATAGCTCATAAGAAATCTATGCCAAACAAATTGCAAATAACAGTTCAGCTATACATGAACAAATACCTAGCTTTTAAAGACAAGACTCCGAACAAAGGCAGACAAATGAGCACAACAGAGCATTCCCTACCTACACCGACTGAAATGCTCCATGAACAGCAACAGAAGCAGACCAAGAGCATAAGGAAGATGAAAAATTATTAATCATTAATAAGATTGTGTGTGTCAATGACTTTCCATCATGAACTGAACCTGGATGATGTTTCATGGACTTCACATATTGATTTATGGATTCAATTTAGGATAATGATGGAAATATTAAACATGCATAGACATGTTGGATCAAAATATGAATGCATTTTGTACATTTACAATATAAACAATTTTCTGTATATAAAAGTAATGTGTATCATCAAGTTAAAATGCACTTGAAGTATATGTTATCTTAAACCAAGTATGCCTAGTCAAAGATGCATATTTTTTTCTTAATGATAATAAGGGAAATATTTTTATGTGTTCACTAGAGCATGCTCAACAAATTTACAAATATTTTTCTTGTTTTTGTGTCATGAGAATAGAGGTCTGCGTCCTAGTCTGCATGAATGTTCTGGTTGTTACACAAAGTATACTTTGGGTAGTAATTATTACGTTTAAAATTTTAAAAAGTCTGCTGCTTCTGAAAGATGAGCTTATCAGTTTTTATTGATTGTATAATGAACAAATCTTTTGTTTCAAATTTATGAACTACTTCAAAATGTCATAAATACTTGTTATGCAAAAAAATTCTGTCCAAAGAGCGCCTTTTTGGAGGGCACTGAATATAAATCATTTTAAATATATTTCACCAGTAATTGAATCATTAAAGTTTTCTTATATCTAAATATATTCTAAAGCTGCAGGACATTTTTTTCATGAGATACTTTTCTTACTGGTATGACTCTATAGATACCAAATAAATGAAATTGAAAAAGAACAATCATAAAAACAAAATCCATGAATGAAAGAATCAGCATTTTCAGCATTATTCCTTATACAGGATTTTGTTCTCAGGAGAACTTTAACATTACATATACCTACCTTTTCACTAAAGAAAAGAAAACTTTTGAACTAAAATATTATTTCTTTCATGGTAGAAGAATACTAATTGATTTATGTAGAACTATTTTTAACACTATAAATTTGTAGAAAAAAGTCCTACAGCTTTAATCATAATTTTGAAGTAGTAGTTGATGTTTTTTTAATTGAATGGCAGATGGGGGTAAGCTGCAGCCATATGTCATTTTTAAAGGATAACACTGCCCAAGACAGTGAAATGGTCAAAGGGGATTGTTACATACTTTGCAAAGGCTGGATGGATGAGGCTTTGTATTGGATTGGGTCTGGAAGGTGTGGGTTTGAAGGCCAGGCAGCATGACAGGCCTTACTGACCTTGAATGCATTCCATGCTCAGCAAACCTTGATTGTGAAGACAATGTTACGGAGAATTGTAAGACAACACTGCTGTCATCCTGGGTGGAATGACTTCGGATTCACAACCCCTAGACCTGCCCATCAATAAGCTGATGAAGGGTACCCCAACAGAAATGAACGGAGTAGTATGTGGACAGCCAAAATACATACACACATACACACATGTCTGGAGGCAAAACCCGAGCTGTTGAGATCTGAAAATGGTCGGTCGACACTTGGGATGAAATGGACACAGTCATTGATGTTTAAGCCTTCAAGAAATGTTGTATAGTAAAACTTTATTGTCTCGAGGAGTCATTGGAATAGACTAAATGCCCGACATAAATCAGGTGCTTGTACTAACAAGGGACATGTTTGTTGATTGTATAAGTTTTGTGCCATGTGCCAGAACAAGCATATTTACATAATATTACTAAATGCTTACATAAAATGAAGTCAGAGAGAAGTATACAAGTTTGTTGATTGTTATATTAAACTGATTAAGTAAAATTTATCTGTTCATAAATATATTTGTGTTTTTAACAGTACAATTTCACATCAGAAAATCATATTACTTCTGTGTGGTGAAACATCTTAGTTATACAAAGTGAAAGTTACTTTGAAAAGTCGAACATGCATGTATCATCTCAGAAATGGTTTGCAAATATACTTAATTAACATAATGCTTATGGTTCTATTTCTCATAACTAATAGTACATAACAAGTTTTTAACTAAGTCTTTCATAATGCAAAGTACTAAATTAAAATTCGGTTCTTTAATTGAGTAACTTACTCATCGGCACATAAATATCATTGTATCAGGTGCAAGCTTGATACAACATGACACTGTTTGAGAAAATCAAGGTAATTAGCACCTAAAGTTAAGTCATTGGACATTTGTGCTCAAGACCCGGATCTCCGGGTTGCAAGTCCAGCACACTAACCACTGGACAACTGCTGTGACCCAAAAATTAAATAGAAGGGACACAAAAAACTCCTCGAGACAAGTCAGGTGTTTGTGATAATGATGCTCACAATAACAAAGTTTTACTATAAGGTACTGAAAACGACTAACTGTATGAGGAATTCTTGTAGATGCATCTGATATTCTACTTCAGAACGGTGATGATGATGATGATGATAAAGACTGTATTGGCAATAAAGTTGATAATTACTCCTTAAATCCGTATCATGATGTATCAGAATATTGTATGTCATTTCGTGATACATATCACAATATATTGTGAATTTGTTTTAAAATTTTTATTTTCCGTATATCACTGTGTAAACAGATACTTTGAAGAGAACTATTTTGCTTTCACATTTTTTAGAATTTCACACTCACCTATGATTTTCAAAATATGTGTTGAAACTTGATATAAATGTGTGTGCACACAGTTGATAATGTGAGACTAACAAGCTTTTAGACATGAATTATGCTTAAAAACAAAGTTTTGGCTATTTTTAACATTAATAAACATAAAGTTCAGTTATTTAAGCAAAACTCAATAATATCAGCATGCAGAAAAAATATTGTGATATTTGTATTTTTTAGTCTTACTGCAATATAGCAATATACAGATAAACCAGACAACAATGGAGTATTTTGATGAAGGCCAAGTTCTACTTTAGACATATACGGAAAATAGACAGTCGTTCTCAGGGCTGGTAACAGTCCTTTTCCAGACTATAGACATTTCAAAAGTATTACCAGTATTTCAAATTGTCACACACAAATCAAAATCAAAGTCAAAATTTCTTTCATATCATTATTTTTGGTACCCTTGTTCTTCTATCAAGTTGTCTCTTACCACAAGTAAGTATCACATAGATACCACAGGATTTCTTTTCATTTTTCATCTGCTCAGATCATTTTCTATGCTCAAGAAGTATGTTGGTTTTATGTATGAGATTTTTTTTTATTTTTTCCCCAAGATACACACACAGTCATGTCATTATTTCAGAAAATCAACATATTGAACATCAACATATATTTTGGAATAATTTATATTTATTAAATACATTTTAGATATTGATATTGTTGGCTGAATCAAAATAAGGTGACATAAAATAAGTTTAAATAAAATACAAAGTCTTTAAAACATGAATATTTAGGTTCACATGATCAAAATTTAAAAGATAAATAAAATTATTTTAAAAATCAATCAGTTCATAAAATGTTAAAAAGTTAAGAATACTAAAGTATTCTCCCTTGGAAAAAGTTGTTCACAATCTGATTGTTACAGTCATCCGTAGATCAGACACACAATCATTATAAAACAGATCATTTTTTTTTAACAAAAACAGTTAGGAGAGACAAAAAAGGGTCACTATGGACAGAATGTTGCTGCATACAAGGGTTCACTATAATAGTCTAGACTGTACATAAATTCACCCAGACTTTATGACAGAAGGATTAGTATCATAATTCACTCTGGTTGAATTAGCCAGGACAAAAACAAGCATCATGGATGAGTACTACAAAGAAGTGCCATCTCTATCTCGCGCATCAAGTAATGGTGAATTAGAGTTTTCATAAGTCAGAATTCTATGGACTATTAGGAACTAGAAGACTCTCAGTTCTACATCACACCAGATATGAAGAAATGAATTAATTAAATGCAGTCCAGTTAATCCAGTAGCAGTAAAAACTAAAAACATCTGATTATCAGGCTGGTTATTATTACAAAAGTCTGACAGTCAATGCCACTTCATGCCTTTTAATACATTTTCAGACACAAAAACCAAAAAGGTGAACACCAAAGTCCTTGTTTTTCCAGAGGTTCAAAGCATTAGGAACCTTACATCTCCCTTATTATTTCTTGCATTTTTTTTACTGATATTTGATTTAAAAACTCATGTACACCAGACCAATGAGAAGTACTGTCAAACACCAAGATGCGTCCACTTTCTAAGAAAACAACAAACGTGGCTATATATACACGTGTTCATTAAATTCTTATTTCTTTTCATCAATGACTTTCTCCCAATACACTGATGATCATATCATTTCAAATAAATCATTTCTTGCACATCATAGCTTAAAAATTTTATTCTCAAAATTTGGGCTCTGAACGATACTAGTACCCAAATACTTGCATGTATCATTTAAGCCTAGTGCTTTGTTGATATATATATATATATATATCTATATACTGTCATTGATATACATCAAATGACCATTGCAGGTAAATACTAATGGAACAAATACCAGCTGCTTGGTTTTAGAAAATGGCATTTTAATATGACAGTATTATATTTGTCTAGTGAAATTTTATCAGGAGCTATGTTCCCAGTTTTTGTAACTTTTGCTTTGTTTCTTCAAAATTAGTCACATGGTTTAGCAGTTCCTGTCAGAAGTTAGTAACACAGGTGCCTGGCTGATTTTATTCTGTACTGTACATTTATATTGAGAAGGTAAGCAGCACTTCCTTTGCATGTACTACCCTAGTGCTAAATATTGTACTGCGTCCATTCATTTAAAGTAAGACTTTTTTATAATGATACTGTCCTGTCATTATAAATTCTGAGTAATTATGTTGAGTTATGTTTCAGTTGTTTTTATTTTAGCTGAATGTCAATAATAAAAAGTTAATCACTGAGTGACTTCCCATATATAAGTTATGTAAATTGTTCATGTTATGGCCAAAAATTTCAATAAATTTACTTGTCCCTGTGTAGGGTCTTATATCTAAAACTTAAAATAGATAAAAGATATACAAACAGAAAACAGGTTAATTTCTTAAAAGTGACAGAAATGACCACTCAACCTCTATGCCCAAATCCATGTTCCCCTGCATTTCAATGTTTCTTTTCCAAATACACAAATGTGTGTGCTCCTGGGTACTATACAATTATAAAACTCTTTACCACAAAATACTAATACATGTTCCATTGTCAGCATAAACTTGATCATGATGGACTGTATTTTGAATAGATCAGTTTTCAGAAAATTTCCACAACCCACTTGCCAAACAAGTGACATTCAAGTAGCGAGCCTTCTGACTGGTCGTTAACAATATTTTCAATTGATCACTGAACAGGTAAAGGCAGCTGATCTAGCTTTAAAAGGCCATAATCTGTTGATTTTAGGCCAAGCTAGCAAATGGAAAATCTTTTGTTTTAAAGGAGATACAACAGAAATTGGCTGTGTCCTGATATTTCCAGGCCTAGCTTGTGATATTTATGTATTTCCAGGCTAGTCCTGAGTATTGTGTGCTTCCAGGCTTAATTCAGAGATTTATGCAACATTTTGCTTTGTCCTGAGTTTTAATTTTTCTAGGCCAAGTCTTGAGAATGGTATAATATGATATATATATGTATAATATAAAAGTACTGCAGAGCTGGACATTGTATATTTTATATATAACTGACAAGTTTATCAGCTTTATAATAGTTGTTGTCATTCACATAAGATTTTTGGGGGGGGTGTTCGAGTACAGAACCTTAATCATCATTGTTCATGTCTCATATTTATCAACGCAATCAGTAATGAAGGCCTCTGGCTTTCCTGTCTAGCAGACAAACAAAAAATCAGAAGTTCAGTGTCAGCTGTTGACTTGGTAGAGCAATTTCGGTACCAAAAGTAAATCAATATACAAAAGGAATATGTTTTTTTGTGTGACAAATTAACGTACTGGTAATACTTATGAAATGTGTATAGTCCTGAAAAGGACCATGTCTTTTCAACATAGGTCAGAAAAAGGAAGGTTGTCAAAACTTAAACACTCCAACATCATCTGATGCATTAAACTCATCCAATTCATTCTGTTATGTTTGTATCAAAGTAATATGCATTTTCAAAACAGTTTCACCATCATCATCAGTGTTCTTCATACAGTAAGTGTTTTCAGTGCCACCAATGTTGTTAGATATACAACATTTTTTGAAGGCTTTTACAACGATAGATATGCCCCATTCACCCCAGAGGTCGAAAAGTGTTTTGTCTAGCTCGGGATTTCAAATTCTGCTACCGGATGTGCATGTATGTAGGGTGTCCACACACCACTCAGTCCATTTCTGTTAAAGGATTCCCTCCATCAGCCTGTCGATGAACCTGCCTAGAAGTTGTAAAACCAAAGCCATTCCCCTAGAATGATAGCATGTGTCATCCTACAACCCTCTGTTAACATCATCCTCACAACCAAGGTAAGATGAACAGGAATACATCCAACACCAGTGAAGACTTACGTCATCCTGCGTGATCTTCTCCCCCACACTTTCCTTATCCAGTCCTTTACAAGAACCTGTCCATTCAGCCTTTCTCTTGTACAACAACCCTCTTCGGTCATTTCACTGTCTGGGACAGCATTATCCTTTTGAAAATGACATATTGTCATCTGAGTGCAACAAGATTTTATCTGATTTTTTTTTTCAAAATCAATTTTTTTGTAGAAGATTTAACAAATTAAAATAACTATAGCAACATTGAACTTACATTGTTAATTTTAACTTGTCAAAAGAATATTTGTCAAAAGGTTGTATGTCATATGCTTAAATTGTTTGGTGCAACGAGTTTTACCTCATGTTTTAAATTTAGATTTGTTTGTATGTTTCATACTTTTTCAATAATTTATTAACATTTTTTAATGAAACAAGTAAATAAATGCATTTAAAACACTTCTGTAAACTGAAACTTAAGATTTTTATATTGACTTACTGTAGATGAATTAAAGCATAAGCACTCGATTTCCAAGATATATATACCAGACAGACCTAATTTTTTAATCTAAACTCATCAAACAACTAAAATCAGCCAAGAAAAAACATCATTTCGCTACTCTGCATATCTAAAAAACTAAAAGGTAAGTCACTCGCCATATTTTCGATTGATGGAAGTAACGGTATCCAGCCTGGGTACCGGCATTCCTTCTGAAATGCATGCCCTATTTGGAAACAGCAAAAGCAAGGTTCCCAAATAGAGCACACATTCAGACGGAATGCCAGTACCCAGGCTGGATACCGTTACTTCCGTCAATCGAAAAAATGGCAAGTTTTTGGTTATTTTTGAATTAATACAATTATCATTTTGGTAATTCACTTAGTTAAACAAGGTAAAACCTTGTTGCACCAAATAAATTTTGTTGCACTAAGGTGACAATTCAGAAACAACTTCCTTCTGTCAGCGCCATGTCTGGACATTGTTCTCATTAATACCATATTCTAGTCCAGCTACCCTATTTCCATGAGCTTTGGCAAAAGTGACAGCAGTTAACTTCTCACAAACCATATATAATGCTCAATTCTGCCTATTATTTTATGTAAACAATTTACCAAGAAGACAGTTACAAAAGTGACTGACAAATGTCAGCGAGCTCCAAGTGAAGACAATTTCATAGAAGAGTGTTAGACATGTGTTAGTAGGTTATGATTGGATCTCGAAAAAATCCAGTAACTAAAGTGACTGAAGGACATATCTGGTAGTTTATTCCTATGAACCAATTTTCTGATAACTTGCTTACATACTTCTATCAAATATAAGTGTTAGATATCAACACATAAAATGGTAGGTTGTGGTGCTTATCTCAGACATTAAAGAGGGACAACCCCATTGAAAAAACGAAAAACTTAACTACTTCCCTTCAAAACAAGGAAAAAACAACAAATACACATCAAAAATTAGTTTATTTTGTTTTGTTCAGTTGGAATGCAATGCATCAACATATTTTCTCACAAAAAAGCATCACATATAAATATTTCCATTTTTACCACTGATTAAAACCAAACTTTTATGGTCAAAAATAATGAAAATTTAATTATTTTTCAACATAATAATGAAATGCATGGAGAGACGCACAAACACAGAACCATCATTTTGACAACGATTTCAAACTCACCGCAATCCAAGTGTGCCGTAACACATATCAAAGTCATTTTTGCAGCTGTTTGGGAATTTATTTTTGAAATTGGGAAAATATAAGGCTATTTTGAATTGGAACGGGGCCTATATTTGGCCCCTGGTGATAGGATGGAAATGCCCGAGTTTTCGTTTAAACAAAGTAAAAATTACTAAAATCTCCTTAACAGATGCACACTAAGATGTAATAGAAACTACCAGAAATGTCTTTAAATTTCTCAACATATCAACTATCAATATCTACTCAACCTTCTCACTCTAATCACCTACCTATGCCAATCTCTGAGAGGCAAATGTCAATGTCAGTAATTGGTTCTTTTAAAAACATGTGATAACATTTTTTGATTATCTAATTTGAAATTAGGCATCACTTTGTTGCTTTTTAAGTTTGTTTGTTTGTTATTAATTTCAAACAGTAAATGTCTACCCTATATAAAATATAGAACAAGTACAGAATAGTTGTAAACTTACGAGAAACATCAAGTATTTAAAAGAAAAATCACTCATTATAAGTTCATCAATGTCACAATAGAGCAGTTTTCTTAATTGTTACCTTAATTGTTTAAGTAAGCAATAGTTTCATGTTCATTATTTTAATAATGAATAATTAAGTAAATAAACAATTACTTAGGATTTTGTTGTAATTGTCACAAGTCATAGTTATAGCAAGTACAAGTTAGACCAAAGGAGTAGAATCGTCAATTTGTGACTAAATATATTGTGTCAAATTAGCCTGTATATCTTCACACTACAATAATTGTATGTTTTGAGAGTACAACATGAAACTTTCACCTTTCATAGAAGATTTCAATGTTTTAATTGAATTCTATCTTAACAAACCATGCACAGTAACAAACAATGGTAATACTCAGTGTCGATAGGGTTTTTTTCTGTAGCAAGGGCCATTTATAGGAAAAATCTCTCAAATCATGCAGTTTCCCCCAAAATTTGGTTTAAATCAAGTTTTTTCTTCCCCATTTTGCAAATACAGTGTTAATTTCCCCAAACTTAAGAAAAGGGCCCCTTCCCCTACCTATGAAAAAAGCCCTGATTGAGTAATAAATAACTTCATTGGAACAACAAGAACAAAAACAGCAACAACAACTTACTTGAAATTGTCTGTATGTCGTCTTTTAACTTCCAGTCACAGCTGTCAATGGGAAGTTGAACCCTGGACTCGTTTTCATTTGTAATGTAGAGTTTGTTGGTATGCAGGCCAGATTATTCATAGTATGTTTCTTTTGATCTAAAAACAAAAACGTTATCTCTAAACTTTGTGTATTAACAACCTATTACAGACAGCAAAAACATGGTATTGGTGCTGATCTGGTTTTTATATGTTATATCAATGGCATAGAAAATTTATACAAGATAGGAACTAATTTAAAAATTGACTTGCTTGGCAGTTATCTACCTCACTCCTCTCAAAATTTCAAGAGGATAGAATTACCCATTCTTGAGATATGCACTGAAACATGCTCCAAAAAATGGCCATGTTTTAGCATTATAAAGTCTCACGTGAAAAAAACCCTAACCCTAACCCTAGGTTTTCCAATGATTTGACCTGGTGACTTAATTTTTTACCCCAGATGACCCATGTTCAAACTTGTCCAAGATAATATTAAAACAAAGGTTCTGACAAAGTATGATGAAGATTAAATCAGAATTGTGACCTCTAGAGCATTAACAAGGTTGTCTGGTGCATTGACCTAGTGACCTAGTTTTTTACCAGAGATGATCCATATTTGCACATTTTTACAAGATCATTAATACAAAAATTCTGACAAAGTTTCATAAAGATTCAATCAAAACTGTGACTTCTAGAGTGTTAACAAAATTCCCATTCTATTTGACCTGGTGACCTAGTTTTTGACCCTAGATGACCCAAGTTCATACTTGTCCAAGATATCATTCAGATGAAAATTCTGACCAGGCCTGATGAAAATCTGCTCAAAAGTGTGACCGCTAGAGTGTTAACAACCCCAAGGTGTGGACGCCGAATGCCAGAGTAAACTGACTGACTATGATCACTATAGCCCAGGCCATACCAAATCATATCTATGTTTAGCATCTGCGGATGGAAAGGTTTTGATCACTTGAGTGAAATAAAAAAAACATACTATAATATCGAATATTTGATCTTTTGAAATGCTTTCATTGAACCATTACATGCTGGAATGACTTGCTTTGTATCCATACGCCTTCCAGTTGCCATAATCGATCAATATTATGCTTTTGTTTTGATTTATGAAATGAAGCATATTTATAGTCACAGAGTGACTGTTTGAACTTTTGATAAAACTAGAAGCTAATATTTTGTGGCAATTAAGCAAAAAATTGTGTTTTTTCCTGAGGTACATGTTTGTTTTTTTCCGGATAGCTAGATAGGTTTTTGAACCTCGATGTTACAAACATGTTTGATGTTCTAAACATAGAGGCAATTTGGCATAGCCTCACTGAGCACTACAAGCTCAGGTGAGCTGAAAAGCCAAAACATTTTCAGGTCTAAATCACCACAACATTTCTGGAAAATACTAAGCAGAACAAGAGGGCTACGATGGCCCTGCATCGCTCACCAGAATAAATGTTAATTAACTTGTTACTAAAAAGGTAATACAGGTACACTTGTGGGCAAAAAAGGGGAACAATAATAAACTTGATAAAGGACCATCAAAGGATACTATTAGGAACATTCGTGATGACTGAAGGATGCCACAGACTAAATTTGGTAATGATCCAACCACTGGTTCATGAAAACAAGTCATTTTAAGGTATTTTTTGTATTTTTAGCTCTAGCGGCCAATTATTGGGGCCAACCATTTTCATTTCAGCAAATTAGATAGAACACTACCTAAAGATGCTAAAAACCAAGTTTGGCAATAATCCATTCATAGAATCATGAGAAAAAGTTGTTATAAGGTATTTCTATTATTAGCTCTAATGGCCCCTAAGAGGGGTTGACCAAATTTATTTGAACAAACTAGAGTGAGGACCATCTAAGGATGCTACAAACCAAGTGTGGTGATGATCCATCCATTGGTTCATGAGAAGAAGACGTTTATAAGCATTTCTATTTTTTAGCTCTAGCGACCCCTAATAGGGGCCAACCATTTTTATTTCAGCAAATCTGATAAAAGTCCATCTAAAGATGCTACGCACCAACTTTGGTGATGATCCATCCATTGGTTCATGAAAAGAAGATGGTTAAAGGTGTTTCTAGTTTTAGCTCTAGTGACTCCTAAAAGGGGCCAACTGGTATAATTTGAGCAAATTGCAGTTCGAACGTCGAAAGGCTTCTACACAGCAAATTTGAAGTAAATCCGACTAGTAGTTTCTAAGGAAAAGACCATTGCTGACGCCAGATGCCGGAGCATCCACCTATCCATCCTAATAGCTCACCCTGAACCTTCGGTTCTAGTGAGCTAAAAAAATCGAACAAAACTTAATGGACCATTTTCAATATTTCGAGAACATAAATTCAATTAACAAAAATATTACAACTGATGACGTCAGTATGAATGCACAATTTAACAAGCAAATAAATAAAAATTTCTCACTGTGATTAAAAGAATGTATGATACCGCAATCTTGCATTTTCACAAATAATGTTCATTCTAATTATTTCAAATGTAATAATTGGTGTAAGGCAAGGAGAAAATTTATCTACCCTACTATTTATATCAGGCTTCTCAAAACTGCTGGAATACTAGCCTGACATATGGTGAGGTTAGAATTTCTGACCAAACGAAAATTTGTCTGACTGAATATTTTGTAAATAAGTGAAAAATGCTGTAAGTCGTGCCCCACAATGGGACATCTGGTCCAGTACTCATGAAAAATTATTTGACTTGCGTGAAATTTGCCTGACATATCCAACAGTCTGGCAACTTTTGGGAAGCCTGTAAATGTTGAAAATAACATTACTTTTGAAACTTAGTTTTTAAGCGTGCATGTATTAATTCTGTCACTGTGTTATACACTTATATATTATACTGTTCTATATTGTATGTATTCATGTATTATACTGTTATACAAACTGAGTTATTAAAGTTTAGTTAGTTAGTATATATTTCTATATGAAATGAACTTTAAGTAATAAATAAGTAGGCATCATTTTCTGTATTTGATCACATATTTGTATAAATCTATTTAGAACTTTTCATTTGAAATTTCAACCTTATCTAAATGAAATTTTGTACATTTATTGATTTACTCTACAACTGAATTATGTTATTCCCTTATAATTCTATGAGGCATCTCTCCCAAATTGTCAAGCCATACATTCTCTCTTGTATTACAAGAACATGTATAACTCATATTGTCATGTATATGTACTGACTTGAGAACAAACATTTGTATTTTATTAAATCTGAGCTGCACCAAATAATAAAGAAATAATAAAACATATCACTGACTTTACAAATCTTTTGAATAGACTTAATCCCTTTGTCATACCCTAAGGAAAAACATATCACATCAGTAAGGGACAATCATTTGGTGTGAATAACAACAGGGTGTACCCTGAACATTGATTTTATAACTAACAACCCTTCAGGGTTTGGTTCTGCACTTCAAAATCAAAATTAATCATAAAGTAATTGAAAATAATCATGATTTTCACCCATTTTGTAGCATTAATAGATTGGATTATTATTAGAATAATCACAAAATTCTTAGATTGAATACCTGCATGATTAATGGGACTGTTAATTGATTAGTAATCATGATGATTAAAAATTATGATTTCCCCATGTCTGCTTTACATAAAACATTATATCTAAAGTCTTTTTTTTCATATTAATTAAATAAATCTAGAACCACTTAAATGTAATATTATCTCCAGGAGCCAGCATTGAATGTGTTAAATAGATCTGCAATAAATTTGTATGATTTGTGCAACATGATAATTGCAGCAATGACCAAGATTCTGAACCATTCACCTCTACCACTCAGCCCACAGAAAAGACAAATCCCTGTTACACGTTAAAACCTTGAGAACTATCAATATGAAGTCTAGTATCTGACATGTTGTCAACGTTGACATAAGCAACAGAAATAAGCATTGTTATTTGTAAACAGGATATCAATAGACACGGCAAATATAATTAGATCTACTTCCTCCACAACCTTACTTCTAAGACAAAAATGGTGCACAGTACGTGAACAATTGGCGATTACATACAGAATATTGATCACAACTTCAAGTTGATTAGAAGAACAATAACAACTTACCAGAAATTGTCCGCCAGTTTTAACTTCCAACTACAGCTGGTCACATAACAGAAACAAAATCGCCTACACTCGATAACAAATTAAGTTTCATTAAAGAAATATCACCACACCACATGAAAGAATTCGTCCGTTAACACAAGTCCATCCATACATGGAATGAGTCTCAATGGTCTGGTATCACTTAATAAACAGAATCAGGTCCATGTCGGCCATTCGTTGGGTCTTCTTTTAAACGATCACAAATTCTGGCGCCACTGGAACACAAAACAAAACACGAAACACTAGGCACACACAAAACGATGATTTTCAGAGTTAGTTGCCATCAGTCATCCAAATTTCGACCGTTCAAACGACTTTTAAATTTCCTAGACGCAGGTAACCCCATAAGCAAGCGCAGGTCAAACTTCAAATGGCGCGTGTTCCAGGTAAAATGCGCGGGGTTATCATTCTATAAATAAATCTCTATCCAGAGTTGTCGTTCGTAATACATCACATAATATATTTATCCTCGCTGGTATCGCGTCCCCGATGATACCGCGGTAATCCGAAAATGCGCTAACACGTAGACGTCTGACGACTGTTTATCCCATCAAATCGAGAGCGGAACTTTGACATGCGGAGGTCGTCTGCTACATACGTCATATCCTGTCCGAAAAAATCTACGGAAGCCAAAAAGGTTCAACATTAAATTTAAAAAAAATATCGTAGAAAAACTTTGTTTGCTTACCTCATCTTATGCATTTTTGTATTATTATTTAAGAAACAAAAGCCAAAGCAAAGAAAGCAAGATGGGGTATGGCAGGACTAATCTGTTGGGAGCTTTTAAAAGTGAATTTACTTTAAATTATGTGCTTATATGGCCACCGTATTTTATTAAACATGTTACCGCGGTACCAGAGTGGTCTCCCTTGGAATCACTTGTGGCAGCTTGACCTACATATTTTTTTCAAAACATTGACTTAAACTTTGATGGCTACATGTAATGATAATTAAGATGCCACAGTTCATCTCAGTATAAGAAATTAATAAAGGAAATTTCTTTCAAATATCGTAATTTATCGTCAAAATTAAGTACCGCGGTACCAGCGAGGATAATCCTACATCTCTGTCAACGTCTGGAAAGTAGTTCAAAAACATGTGTCTTCTTTAGTTTCTGACACACAAAATCACGCTTTTGTTTTCTCTAAATGTACATTTGTTATCATAATTTTACACGATAACCTTCGACTTCAGCGGCGTAACTTTGTAACCTAATTACCAAAAAGCAAACATACACTCTCCGTCGATAAATAGTGCGCTAGATTAATAAAATAATTTCTATGATTTTCTGGTAAATTATAACATCTTTTGTCTCGAATGTATTGTTCAAAATCGCTTCACGTATTTGTAAATTTTTCACCATTTGTGGCTTTATTTATTGTTTACAAGAATCTTGTAAAACGCTGAGACGTTGACAGAGATGTATGGTAGGGATAACGAACGACAACTCTCGATAGAGATTGTCTATTGGTGAATATGAGAATATTAGTTTTATTGATTATGAAATCATTATTTTAAAAAAGATGAAACATTTTGAAAAAAAATACTTTTATGATTTTTCAAAACAACCGAAATATCATTTACTTGTTTAACAAAGAAAGTGATAAATTATGAAATTATTGTTGTGCATTTTTTTAAATAAAGTTTTATTTATTTGCTTGATTAAATAATATTTGTGCAATAAAAAAGTGATAGATTCTTGTACATATACTGCGTATATGATTGGTCATGTAATATTAGTCATCAAACCCATATATTATGCAAACATAATTGAAAATGTTTCGATTGACGAATTAGATTGTCCATTTACGGTTGATGAAATTATCAAAACTATAGAAGCAATGAAACCCAATAAAAGTAGTGACATTACGGGTAATGTAGCTGATTTCTTTATAGATTCGAGCGCCTTCATTGCTCCTTACTTGGTAAAGGTCTTTCTCTCGTAAACATAACGGCAAAAATATTTTCATTAGCTTTGTGTAACAGAATAAACCAGTGGTGCGAAAATAATGAAGTATTTAATGAGTCACAATTTGGCTTTAGGAATAATCATAGCACAGTGGATTGTATATTTATACTACATTCAATTATCCAAAATGTTATTGCCCGAAAAGGTAAACATTACTGCTCTTTTATAGATTACGAGCGCGCGCTTGATACTATTATCCACCATGCCTTATGGATTAAACTTGTTCAATCTGGACTTAGCTGCAAAATTATCAATATCATTAAAGCTATTTATCACAATGTACAATCGTGTGTAAAAGATGTGCAGCATATGTCATTTTCTGAGGTCTTTAAAGTCACTCTTGGTCTTAAACTAGGTGAACCACTATCCCCCTTACTATTTATTTTATTCGTAAACGGTGTTAATTCATATTTAAGTATAGAGAACCTAACGGAACAAGACTTGCGTATGTTGTCAATGAATCTGCTACTATTTGTTTATGATATAGCTCTTTTCACAACATCACCGTTTAGTTTACAACATTAATTAGACGCTATTTACAATTATTCAAATACTTGGGGCCTAAAAATTAATGTTAATAAAACCAAAATATGTATTTTTGAACCACGCAAAAGTAACCGTGATCAGAGCTGGTACATTCATAATGAACCTGTGGAAATTGTTGATAAGTTTTGTTTTTACCTAGGAATCATATTTTACTATACCGGAAGCATGAAATATGCAGTAAATTCCTTAAACGATCAAGCATTTCGAGCATATAATAATCGATTTTCAGTTTTTATTACAATTAAGCTTGACGTCAATACAAAACTCAGATTATTTGATAGCTTAGTTGCCCCTATCATTCTTTACGGATCTGAAATATGGGGAATATATGATCATAAAGAAGTTGACAAAATACATTTCAGATTTTGTAAATACGTACTCGGTGTTCGCAACCAAACCTCAAATACAGCAGTCTTAGGGGAACTAGGAAGATTACCACTATCAGTTATAGCTAAGCAACGCTCTGTTAAATTCTGGCTGAAACTAAAATCATCTAATCAATCTGCTATGCACAGAATATATCACGAACAATTAAACATATTGCATAATTCCAATAATAATAACGCTGCTTAAAAAACTCTGGTATAATAATGCTAGATCTGTTATTATTATTCTTGGATTCAATTTTTTATGGGATGCAGAAAATGTTATTTCAAATTGAGTCCATATCCTTAAACAGCGACTCCGCGATTAATATATTCAAACATGGTCGGCAACAATAAGTAATCAACCTAAATTGTATTATTACAGAATAATTAAAAATTAATTCAAATATGATAACTACCTAGACTACATAACTAATGATTCTTATAGAATTGGATTATCTAAATTTCGTCTTAGTGCACATTTGCTTGAAATCGAAACGGGCAGATTCTCTCGCGTTCCTCGTCCAAATCGTTTCTGTAAAATGTGCAATCAACAGGTAACTGTGAAATGTGCAATCAACAGGTAATTGAGTCAGAATATCATTTTCTTTGCATTTGCCCCGAATATTAAACATTACGAAATGAACATAACATAAAATCTAATTGGCCCAGCCTTAGGTTGTTTAGAAAAATACTTTCTTCAAAGAGTAAGAAAACAATTATACATGTAGCTAAATTTATTTATTACGTAATGAAATATAGACATGAGAAACTTGCTTTAATAGCTGCTTCTTAACAATTCTTATTTTACTGTATAATCTATTAGCTCTATTGACATGGATTGATTGTATAATTGTATAATATTTTGTCTATATGTACATGTTCCATGCTATTTGTGTGTTGGCCAAATATCTTATGTCTAAAATTGTAAATGGCCAAAGGTATATTGCAATGCCGAATTTGCCAACGAAGAAATAAATTAATATAAAAAAACATAGGACAATACAATGGCACTTTTAGATTTACCGTAGATTTGGGATAATTGAATTTTAAGACCATTTGAGATTATTTGGTCATAGTCTTTTGTGTTACCTAAACTATCTACTAATATATTTTCTCTTCATGATATATCGATGCAACCCAATGATCATATGAGTGTGTTGAATTTGACAAGATGGGGAGTTCGCCGAGTCCATGGGCATTTATAAATCCATCTGTCCTCTGTCATAGAACACGGGTACTTTTTCTGTTAATTGTAATCCACCGATGGATTTCCCAACTAATTTACGTGAATGTTTATTCATTGCTCCCATGTGATTAGAATATAATTTTTGATTGGTTCTTAATTGAATTTTGTCATCGTTCAAAAGACATAAATTTGAAAGCCACATTTCTTGTAAACTTTCGTCACGATTTAAATCTAAATTAATTAGTTCATTTTCTTCGATATTAACAGACATATCAAATTCAATTTTTGGAAGTATAATTTTATTAAAATCTATAAATTGCAGTTTTCTATTCTTTGGGGACGAGTATTAAGATGTAATAGACTTCGGTGTTGAAGCATCAAATAATGATTTCTTTATTTGTCCACTTGTTAATGGAGATTCATATTTACTATATATTGTGGGGGTTTCCATGTTATCAATTGAATTTAATGTCTTTACGACAGAATCGGGCGCAGACATGAATACCATATCTATTAGAATGCTTTTATTATACTATATATACAAAGCAATGGTAGTAAATTTTAATATGTTTGCCACAATGGCCAAAATTACGGGTTAAAATGGAGAGTGACCAATTCATTTCATTTTCTAAACTGGTTCCCGTTCACTCTGTCTGTACAGTAACCTTTGGTGCACTGCAGCATGGAGCGGGGACCAGTTCATTTGTTCTATAAACTGGTACCCGTTGACTCTGGTGTACTGCAACATGGAACGGGGACCAGTTTATTTGTAAGATTTCGTTTCATTGATACAACATGCAGGTTAAATTCCCGCAAGATAAGAATATTTGGGAATATTAGGTGGTTTGATTTGATAAAGTAAGTATCTGTTATTTAAATGAATGTATATGTAATTGATGTCATCGCGTGTAAGTTCAATATTTTGACATAGAAATTTGCTACGTTTCGTACTCAATTATTTTCGAATTTCGTATTCATTAGCACCTCATCCTTGTTCGGAATTGGTTCAGCCATTCAATGCCACTCTTGATCATAATACTTTTAAATTTACTAAAAAAACTTTTCAGAGTTGCCGAATAATCTATTTATGTGTACTTCCAAATTAAATGCAGCAAAGCCTTTCTGCCTTACTTCACTGAATATTATTTGCTATTGAATGGTTTTCAGGGGTTTGTTATATTTGTCTTGTTAGTCCAGGCATACTTGTAATTTTTTAGCTGAACCGGACCATTTATTGTACTGTTTAAGTTGTTTATCAGTCTTAAAAAGATGTTTGTTTCTCAATTTAACCAGTTCACTGTTCATTGTTGCAATTTTAAGTAAATAAAATTACTCACAAACTTTATTGTTGTCAAAAATAATGTAGTATTGTATTTGCCACAAGTGTGACAAAATCTTCAAAACAACATGCATGTTTAAATGTTTTAATTAAGGAACACATTCCTAAACTTTGATATTTACAATATACCATTGAATAGATTTAAGCACATGAAAAAAAAACACAACACAACACAGTCTTTATTTGGCATAAAATTGCATGGCATATTTAACGCCAATCAATACAAACGTATGTGAAAAAGGGTAAACATTTTACAAAAATGTTTATAAAATACAATGTACAGTATATAATTTTAAACAATTTACAGAGAGACAGTACAAAATTACAAAATAATATACCTCTTAAAATCCATATTGATAAGAAGTTGTTGTCACTAGTTTTTAATTATTCCCTTGTTTGAAATGCGAAGTATAAATATTTGGATAAATTGATAATTTCTATGGGATTTTTGCTAGACATTAATATTTCGAACTTATTTACAGTTGGCCATCTACAGAAGTACAGTTTAAAGTATTGCTTTCTTAGATTGTAATAACTTGGACAAACTAGAAGGAAACGAAACTCATTTACTATCACATTCATGGAACATTTTTGACATTTTCCTTCTTCTCTAGGTATTCCTTGGTGTCTACCATATTTGATTGCAAGATTATGTGATGAGAGCCTAAATTTTGCTAACGCAATTCTAAACTTGTTTGTTTTAATAAAATATAGATAATGTTCTTGATGTTTATAAATGCAATAGGCAGCTAATTGGCTCAAATTGTTAATGTTTGCATACCAGTGCTGCTTATAAATGTCTAATATTCTGTTTCTTATGGGAATAAAATTATATTTATTTGCATTATGAGTTATCCATAGGTTTGGCATTCCTACCTCTTGTTGAGTAGTTTTGATATGATAAGCCCAATTCTGTTTCCTATATGAATTTTCATTGTCAGCGTCATATTTTAGAATGGTGTACATTTTTCTAAGCAAACTATTTTCATTGAAATTAATTATTTTTAGCTAATATTAGATGAGAATTATTTTTCTTTGAATTTTCATCAGATATCTTCCAAGTTCTCCATATAAACCGTCTTACTTTGTAGATTTTCTAACATTTAGCATTTTTCGTAGAAACTTGCAATAGACTAACTCAATATCTTTTGCTTCGTTATATCCAAAGACTACTGCGCCATAATTTAGAATAGGGCCTACAAGACTATCAAATAATTTACATTTATCTTCAGCTTTTAATTCTAATTGGTTGAATACTATGAACAAATTATGAAGCACATAAAGAGAATGTTGCGCGAGATTTTTTTGTGTGCGATTCCACTGACCGTTCTTAAATAGCGTTACTCCTAAATATTTGAATTGTGTTACAATTTCTGATGCTTCATTATTTAGTTTGTAATTATATGAGGAACGTCGTCCCTGTTCGAATATTATTATTTTTGTCTTTTTTGTATTGATTTTCATATCCCAGTTTAAGCAGTATAGATTAAGATCATTGAGCATAGATTGCAAAGCTTCTGGTGTATGTGCAAAAAATACTGCATCATCCGCGAATAATAGAACAAACAACTTTAGATCATCTATTGTAAACAATCCATCAATGTCATCATTTGTGTTAATTACCAGATCGTTAAAAAAATAAAGGAAAAGTAAACTGGAACTGGAATCTCCTCGTTTTGCACCTATTTTTGATTCGAAAAAAGGGGATAAAGATTTTTTATATTTGACTGCCGCTTTGACAGATCTATACATACTTTGAATCGCTTTCACAAATTTAGAGCTGACATTTTCTTATAACAGTTTTGTGAATATATAGGTACTAACTTATCGAAACATTTTTTGAAATCAACAAAGACTGAATAAAATTTTTTTCCTTGTGAAAATGTTTTGGTATGTCTGAATTTAATAAAAATATACTGTCTGCTGTGGATTTTTCTTTTTGGAAGCTGTACTGATTGTCAATTATTATTTTATGTTTATTTGACCATTTGGTTAATTGATTCAGAAGAACTTGTGAATAAATTTTTGTGATTATATTTATCAAGGTGATACCCCTGTAATTTTTTGTATATTCCTTATCTCCACCTTTAAAAATTAGGACTATTATTCCTTGTCCCCAAGAATTTGGATATTCACCGGAAGAATATATTTTATTAAGCAGTGAGTGAAGCGTTACTGATACTTCATCGAATGAACATTTGTAAATTTTGGCCGTAATTGAATCAATACCGCTACTTTTGTTATCATTTTGTGAAAAGACTGCTTTTCTTATTTCTATCTCTTTATCAAGTTCTGTATCATATATATCAATGTAGTATGATTTTCAGCGTCAGTACGATATGAATTTTTAAAATGACCATACAGCTCATTTATATTTAAAGACTCTGCTTCAACTTGGTTTTAGCATTTTTTTTTTTTTACTTTGTTCCAGAACCTTTTTGGTTGGGATTTGCTTAATCTATTCAAGGTCTATTTTTCACGTAATTTACACTTTTGCTTATGTATCCGCTTAATTTTGTCATAATTTGCCCTTTCAAAAACATATTTTCTTCTATATTGGTCATTTAATTCTTTTCAACGAATATATTTTTAGCCTTTTTAAATTTTTGTCTGGCCTTATAACAAATCTCATTAAACCAGGTTTATTTAACTTTATTTTTATAAGATATTTGGTGGTTACATTTATGGCTGAAAGAATTATAAGCACATTCAATATAAAAAAGTATAATATTATCTTTCAAATGCTTATACCACAATGCAGTCTACAAGTATTTTATTCAATAAGCATTTACAGGTAACATTGACTTTCAGATGATTGCCAGATTGAATTACAATATGGGCGTATCACATTTAAATTTGATTTTACTAAGTATGTGACCTTTTTTACAATGCCTTGGAGCTGAGTATGTCTACCTTCTTTGTAAAACTTTTAATTATTTATGTATCTCTGTGAAGAAGTGCAACGTATCTCAAAAATCTGTTTTCTATACACAAAAGACTATTCTGCTATACCATTGTATTTCATCTAATCATCTCCAACCATTCTTACTTTTAATTTTCAGATCCCATCTAGAAATATACTTTATTATATCAACCGATCAACTATGTAGTGACTGGAAAGACATGATCAAATATGGGATGCAAATGTCAAACTTGCTGCTGGTAAGATCATAATTGTGTTCATACAAATATGTTCCATAATAATGAATAAGATATTACAATAACATAAAGTTTTCCCCCTGAAATGAATCCACAAAATGAATCTGTGATTTGTGTGATGTTTCATATATTTATAAATACAGATGAAATGTTTCTATAACCCATCAATTATTAATTAACAGGCAACAAGATTTTATCATAATGTTTTCAGATGTTACTGTTTAGGAGTCTTAATTTGTTGTGTGTTTACTTGTATTTACAAAATGATACCTCTATCAGACACTGCTAAACACCACCACAATAAGAAAGTATGTCATCTGTGTTGATGAAGCTTTATGGTATTTTATAATTGATTGGAATCTGATTCAAGCAATGTTAACAGAAATCTTTTGCTTGTATTTGGTTTATTAATTCCTTTTAGGAACATTATATGCTGGGTTATGGAAATGCCAAGTCAACACATAGCAGTCTGAATTGGATGTTGCACTTGTATACTGTCATCAATATAGATAAGATGAATGACACAGAACATTAAACCAAGGAAAAATAACAAATAGAAGGTAATAGTCAGTATACATGTATCTGATTTATTAATATGTCTATATGTATGTGTAAATTTAGTTACACATCATTAAGATCAAATTCCATCAAACAAATCATTCCATTTTGCGTAGATGCATTATGTTCATCTGTCAAAGACCATAGTTAAATGTCAAAGTGTATTATCACACCCATACTTTCAAATATCATTTTTCTGCTTCTATATTTTGAACTTAGCATTTAATTAAATGTCTAAGAAATGGCATGTTGCATTTTCTCACAGGGAAGAAAGTAAAAATTCTTGTTTTTATCAAATTATTACTTATGTCAAATTCAATAGCAGTTGTGTTGTTATCTATTCAGCCATATGCATACTAATAAATATGAGTATTACTATTATTTTTTATTTTTCAATTTTAGATTCATGTTTATTAGCAGAGAAATGAAAGGACAACAGCATTATACAAAGTCTTACCATTCCCTCATATTCTAACTTGATTTAACCTGAGTAAGTAATATGGCACCCCATTTACACATTATCATGCACAGTTACACCAGGCATCTGTCCTACTGAAGCATTATATTAAGGACATGATATTAAGGACATGATATTAAGTAAAGGTTAATAACTGTTCCTTCTCTCTTGTTTCTGAGAACAAAGTTCTTAAATATTTAAATAAGATTAGCGCTGAAAAAGCTACTGGGATGGACAGTATCCCTGCAAAATCTATTGTTGATGGTTCATCTTTAATTACTAGCCCTCTAACACATGTTATTAATATGTCATTGATACATGGATCTGTACCTGATGATTTAAAATCAGTTCAATCATGGTTAATAGATAATAAACTGTCATTGCATCTTAGTAAATCTGAGTCCATTGATTTGGGTTCCAAACTTAATCTAAAAAAGTGTCAGTCACTAAATGTAACTTGTAATGAAACTTCTATCCAGTCAACTACTTCTGTTAAATACCTTGGTGTCACACTTGACCAGTCATTGTCCTGTGATAAAATAGTTAGTTCAGTAATAAATAAAGCTAATGCTAGACTGAAATTTCTTTATTGGGAAAGTATCTTACTTAATGAACAAACAAGAAATCTTATAATCTCTTTCCTTATTCAGTGTCATTTGATTATGCATGTTCTTTTTGGTATCAGGGCTTAACTATACATTGGAAAAATAAGTTATAGGTCACCCAAAACAAGCTGATGCGTTTTGTACTAAATCTTGATCATACAGCCCATATTAGTAAAGATCATTTTATACAACTGAATTGGTTACCTGTAGATAAAAGAGTGGAACAAATTGTTTTATATAATGTTTTTAAGATAAAAACTGGTGTAAGCCCAAAGTACCTCTGCACTCATTCTATTTTTTGAGATTCGGTTCATTCATATAGCACTAGATTCAGTCACCATGGATGTTATGCTGTTCCTAAAGTTGGTTCTTTTGGTTTAAAATCATTTTCCTACGCTGGTATCAAATTGTGGAATTACCTTCCAGTCCATATTAAGAATATTAATCAATTAGGTAAATTTAAATCTGAGGTTAAACAGCATCTTTTAACTAGTATTTGATGTTTACTGTGATATTCATATAAGAATTGTGATACCTTTTTAGTTAATATATCCACATTTTTATTTTTAATATTATGTTCATAAATAGTTGATGTTATCTTATCTAGAAATTAATACTTATCTGCATTTGCCTCTCTGGGTCAAATCCCGTATAGAAGAACCACAATGGAAATAAAGGGTTTCCCCTTTTTTGTGTCATCCTTGGTATGGAATGTTGACAATTATGGTTACCGCTATTTATTAAATTTGATTTTTTTATTTATTTATTTTAGAGTAAAAAATTGGTGATATTTAAATTATTTAATATATTTTTAAACTGTTTTCATTAAATATTTCTATGTATTTTCAATTTTGGCAATCTAATGTATGTGATATATGTACCATGTTTTATATGCTTCTTATATTGAAATATATATATATATATATATATATATATGTATTATTTTACATTCAATGCACTTATTTTCTACTTACATAGGAGATCACTAATAGGATCTCTATAAAGTAAATGATCTGCCTTACATTAAGCTTGTTGCAATATTGTTATGTGATTTATGTTGCAGAAAGAAATAAAATATCATGATTAGCTACTACAGTGTTAAGCTTTTTTTATTTTACTTTTATCCGTGGGGAGATTTTCAGTTTGAAAAGTTTAGTCTTCACTATTACATCTTCTTCTTCGTGATGATGATAAAAGAGTCTGGTTTTCCACGTGTCGTAAAAATGTTGGCACTGGAATGAGTCTGCCAATGTTCAGCAATTTAACACATACAATCCACTACTCGTACTGAATCCAATTAAGTTTTTGAAAGGTATGCCATTTCAAAAGAAGGATTAAAATATCTATTAGTATGTTGTACTATTAGAAAATGATAATAACTCAATTTCACCTGGGAACCCCAAAATGGCTCAAAATATCATGGCTTGTAATATTATAATAATATGACATATATAATACATGTACGATGCGGTTATTATGCTCATCAAAATAGATCTATAACTTGTATTCAAAATGGACAACAGTAAGGCTATAAATGCATGGATTATATGTTTCTTTATATCCACAGCTAGATGGGATGCCTTTATTTTTATGTATAATATTTCGACATAAACTGTTCAAATATTTCCTAATTTGAGGTTGTACACTCGTATAAAATAATGGAAACTTTCATTGCACATCCTAGAATGCATAACAATAATTATATTCAATAATACGAATGCTGTAACTTGTGCAATTTATCATGTGAGATAAAAAGATGAGATAAGATCGTGTTTTTAGCATAATAAATTTCTTGCTAAAGTTATGATTTGGAGAAAAAATAGGATAACAAATGAGCGAAGCTATTACAACACAGTGTATGTGATTATCGGACCGAATTTAGCCAATATGCGGGAACCATAAGAAAAGCTATTCCATCTCATTTTGCACGAGACACATGCGTGTCAAAACACTTGTCGAACGTAAAATTATACATCACCTTATTGTGTGTAGAATGTTATTGACTGATATATAAACAGCTGAACGTACAAGAATAAGTTTATGCCAAATTCACATATCTTAAAGAAAATTCTTCTTTCAACAAAAATTAAATATGATTTGTGCCCGCTGGTTTACACATAAATTTAATGACAACAAAGTGAAAGCAACATAGTTTTAAAATGAAAAAGTTAATTCAGATGTACACAGAGTTCGTATTTGAGAGTTTCATTACTGGTAATGAGACTTCATATCTGCTAAGTCACACGCATTGCGTATGTGTCACACGCATTTCCAGAATATTGCCGCCTGGTACCAGGAATCTCTCGGAAAATCTTTAAATATCCATTATTTGGGGACCTTCCGGGGGACTCCGGTTTCCTGGCTCCCACGCTAGGGCTTTGCCCAGTACCCATCATGGCTGTGCCGGCCCAGCTTTAAAGTCACACTCCTGGAACTGTCTATGTAGCTATAAAACTTGGATTCATTATCCAACTTATTTCCATGTTGTATAAATATATTTATAAGCGTTACAGACGGTTTATTCTAGTTCGATTATATTCTTGCTGTATAAGTTGCAAAATTTTGTATAAGATTTATACGTCATTATTATGCAAAAAGTTCCTGATTTCCGCTAACCCGACCGATCATATTTAATTCTACCAACCCAAGACTTTTTTTCGGTCTCGATCATTTTTATGATCTCTATTTTTGTTTTTATATGATTTGTATCTTCCAATTAAAAATAGGGGCCTATATTTTAAAGAAGTTCCAATGACACCATATTTTGGGGATGTTAGTGAAAACCTGATATGCATTTTTTCCGTAATACCCAGTTGTCATTTGATATTCCAATGATTTTTAAACATATTCTTTGACTTAACTAGAAATAAACTACATGTCGTCTGCTTGCATTTGTACACTGTGTCCTCCATCAATGAGATTCCGCAGTTACAACCGAGTATTTACAAACGTCATGGGCGGGTTCGGGATTTCTAGTTAGGAGGGACGCAAACTGAACAAGTAGGCTGGGGTCCTGGGGGTCGCTAGGGCTATGAGAAAATATTTTAACATTTATATATATATTCAAGTAAATATCATACTTCATGATAGAAAACACCTTTGCTTGGGCAATTTTAATCGGTCCTCCTGGGACCGCCTATGAACGTCACGTTTCTCGTGATTTCAGTGATGATACAAATTCTCCATACCTAAACATTTGACAATACAGTATAGCTATACAGACCCATTTTTATTTCCTTTAAAGTAACTTTATGTGGCCAAATAGATTACTTACTGTAAATAATGATTCTACAATATTTACTTTGCATCTCTCTTCTAATTTTAATGTAACTTGTCAATACACCAATAACAGTTCTACAAAACGTCGTATTTAACAGTCGTCTGCTTGCTTAATAGCTATCGGTCAATGTTTGGTAACCGGTTGTAGAAATACCCGCAAGACCTCTCTTATTATCTCCTAAATGTAACTATATAAACATGATTATCATGGTACTAGTCAATGGTCAATGTTCGTGTTCATTTGCTACAACTTCTGATTGAGTTTGACTTATGCGTATTAGCCTGCGCGTTCAAGAGAGACCAGTTTTTCTTTCTTTGTTGTTAATTTATAGTGTTGTAAATGATTGTTAATAATTTAATAAATTGTAAATATATTAAAAGATACAGTCACTTCAAACAGCAGTATGTCATCTTCTTTGTTATTTTGCACCGAATTCTGCACATTTTTAAGTCTGTAGAGATGGACAGACAAACCAATTACATACATGTCGGCATGCTTTTGTAAATATGTTCAATACCTGTCAGTACCAATGGGCTGGACAATGAAACCAACAATAGAGAAAATGACAAACTACATGTATGTACAAATATATATTTTCACAGTATATATATATATTTGCATTGCATTGCGTGCACATACATACATACATACATACATACATACATACATACATACATATATACATACATAGATACATACATACACACAAAAAAATACAATACAAAAAATATATTTGTACATACTTGTAGTTTAAGTGTCATTTTCTCTGTGGTTCCATTGTCCAGCCCAATACAATACAATACAAAACAAGATAATACAAATAAAACACACATCATTTATTTTTCATACTATGCATCAATTAAAATACAAAATACATGACCTGATCACAGAAATCACAAAAATAAATACATGGATAGAATAAGGTCTGACACATTTACAACACTGGAAAGCAGAAATATTGTTAGTTTGCTATCCCAACCAAACTACCATTAATCTTTACAATTTTAAACTTGTACTTTTTGTTTTGAAGGATGAGGAAAAAATCAGATACTGCAAACAGCATGACAAACCTCATCACCTTCAGAATTTCCTAAGTGGTGTAATATTGAAATGTGACATCAAAATTGTAAATTTTATTTACACACATAAGATAGTAGAGACATTTGACTTTAAAAAAATGGTTAAGCAGAAGTAAAGATCAATTACTCATGAGATATATTTATAGACCACTCCAATTCTATGTCAAATTAAAAAGTAAGAAAAACAACAATAATCTTTTCAAATTACTTAATACGCTTTTCATTCAAACAAAAATGTATTACTTTGCAAAATACAAGGCACCTGGCACCAAGCTTATAAAACTTAAGATCAATCTCTGAGCTCAAATATCAATCAAGTATTGTGGTTGAAAAGATAGAAATTATTCATGTTTGAATACATATTCATCAATTATTCTGTCAAAATAATGTACTAATAATATAATTTTTGTTAAATAATTAACATTGATCATGAAAAGGCAAAATGGGATTTGAACTCAGACTGTTCTCAAGTTTTATCACTACAGACACAGGTCTTCAACAGTTTATCAACCAGAACCACCTGCTTGACATCTCTTCTTGTCCAACCTACCTACAATATAAGCTTTATTACATCCTTGATTTACAACCTCATTACAAAGAAAAGGTAAAAAGGTATACTTGAATAATTACTATTTTAATAAACACTTGGTTTTAGCCATTTACCTAACTAAAGCAAATTCAAACGATACAGGAAATATGAAAACAATCCAAAGAAAGTAAAAACGAGATGATCGTTTGTTAAAGATATTAATCATGTACAGTGAGAAATAAAACGGACCTCATCAACAGACATCAACCAGTAAATACATGATTTGTTAGAGAAATGCTGCTTATTTAAGGCTTTATATGTTCCCCAGCTTTCAAATTATGATTTGCTGTAAAAAAATTATCATCTACAGCTGCTTTCTGTAGTTTGAATTAGTTCAAATATCACAGTCACATGATCCCTTAAAAATACACAGGTCAAACATATATATCATAGGCTAAGCATATATATCATAAAACACTCCTCTGTCAGCAAGTATGTCAATGAGCCTTAACAAAATCTTATCTGTTTGAAAGTCCTGTCAATACACTTGTAATTGCAACAATCTTAAAATCTATGTTACTGAGATTTTATGGAGCATTTTAAGGAACATTATTATGAACTGAAGTACTTGTTTTAGTAGTGTTCTCCTGAAAACTGTTAATATTCTTCTCACTAAGCCTTGTCATCCATAAACCTAGAAATCCATCTACTTGTAGAAGTCTTTAAGGTACTTAGCCAATATAAATACAGCTGACTGGCAAGAACTTGTAGTTATGACATTGATTATCTAATCCTCTTCAAACAATGGATACTGTTGCATTATTCTGTGAAATAAATAAAGTCATGCAATTGATAACAAGAACAAAACATATTTTGCCTATAAGCATGCATTTATCATCATATTAAAACTCAAATGTAAAATATGCATCTTTCATAAATTCAGTGATTACTTCTAAGAAAACAAGACATCCTGTCAAACATTTTATCATAAGTATTTGAAATTTAATGGGTTAATTGGGTTGTCAAGATAAAATATTTGATAACAAAATTTGATGCTGATTTTTTAATGGGGAGGAAATCATACTGGCATTCAGGAGTAATTGGTGTTTTATAACTTAATGATGATCAAAAGTACATTTAATCTATAGCTTGTTTATGAAAATATACTTGCACACATTTTTGAGTAAGTGAGACTACTATCAGCAATAATACTGTATTTCAGCTGAAAATATAAATCCAAAATAAAACATAAATTGCTGAGTCAACTGAGGGTAGAAGAAATATTTATAAGTATGGTTTATAATAAGAGCTATTATACAAAAATGTGACTAAAAGAGACAAACTAGAACCCAGACATTGTACCAGTCCTTAAAGTTACACATGTACATACACAATGATATACATTGATTTATGTAAAATACATAATGCCAGGTCTCGACAAAGAAACATAAAACTTGCACTTGGGAATATAATTTACAAATGTATAAAATATACATACATTTATGAATATATACAAATTTACATACATATATGAAAGTATAATACAGTAAAACAGTGACCACCTCAATATTATGTCCACCTTGTTATAATAACCACTTATTTTCAGACCAGCTTTCAATAACTCCCTTATAATCTGACTTGATAATGAGACCACATCCTTATTACGACTGATTTTTTGAGGATGGTGGTCATATTATGATTATCAAGGTTTTACTGAACTTAAATGAGCTTTAAACAAACATTTGAAGATTTGTATCCAGCTTTCAGATCAACTTCTTCAGTCAAGAGAAAAGATGATAAAAATAGATTTACAGCAACACATGCAGAGGAGAAAGATGACAGATAGGTAAATACTAAATATGTTAAATAGTACACACAAAGAAAGCACAAACAGTGAAAGTAAATAAAACAGCACATGCTAGGGAAATTATAATATAATATTTTGAAGTAAAAAAAGAACAACTCAATAATCACTGGCAACAGTTGGAACAGCACAGGCAAAGAAAAATGGTATAAAACATATTAAAGTAAAACAAAGAAGTAAGTTAATACAAACTATATGTGAAGCCTACAACATGAACGCTGGCAACTCGACCCATCCCAAGCACTTACCAAGCTATTGAACTAACTGAGCAGTAGGAATTTATGCCATATTTAGTTGCTCTTACCTGAGGAATAATAAAGGTATTCCTATACCTGAAAGAGTATGGTTTGTTAATAAAGTAATGAATGTGAATATGAAGCAGATTGTTTATTAATAATTATTTAGCCATACTTCTCAAGTGCCTGATTTTCAGTGATGGGAGTTTGGATTTTAGCAGGAGAGATGAATAGTTAGATGTGAAATCATTGTATATAATAAAATGTAAGGCCATTTCTTGGATATTTTCTATATTTCTGATTTTTGTTTCCCCACAGAAATGCCATGTTAGAGAGCAAAAGTTGACAGTATGAAAACAAAGCAGATACATGTATTTAACTTTCATAGTTTGTATAAATATTTACCAATGCACTAATGAACATTCAACTTGTGAGCTGATTTTAAGCAGATTTGCGGATTGCAATAAAGGTGAATGAGAATTGAGTTGAAAATCAATAATCACACTCAATAATTTTACTTTTTCATCACAGAGTATTATATAGTTGTTTTAATTAAAGGAGATCTTGCATGTATGAGTTTTCTTGCCAGTAGCTAAAGCTTGAAATTTATCAGGGTTTCCTTGCATTTGATTACAAGTCTGAGAACCATGTTATGACGGACGGACGGACGGACAGAGACAATCTTGTTCAAGGAAGGTAATTACAATACAATTAATAAGTAATTATAATTAATAATTAGTAATGTAGTAATTTGGAGAGATATTAGCACATTTATCTGCTAATATAAAAAACAAGATTCACAGAAAACACCACTATGGTTATTTGCCGATGGAGTGTGGTACGGACCACAAGGAAATTTAGCAGGTCCTAGATTTGTTGCAATATCTCCTGACAATAATATCAAATACAAGTTTGAGTGGTTTTGAAAATTGATAGATAAAGTTTCAAAGTTTATTCAGAATAATTTTAACAGGTATACACAATATTTGTTGTGATCAAAAATGATCTTTGAACAAACAAGACAAATAGGAAAAATATATACAGCTGAACCTCACTAAACTGGACAGGGTCCGGACTGAACAAAAAATCCGGTTTAGCAGGATTCCAGTTTAGAGGCCTGGGGTTTTGTATTTGGAACAGGTTTACTCATTATACAGATGGTCTTAGTGTTGAACATGACTGTATTTGGCCAATTGCCCTGGTCAAAGGGGTGTTAAGGAAAATAACACATAAAAGTAACCTTTATTTACAAGGACATTAATGATAGTTTAAAGGTAATGCATATAAAATATGATTTTACAAGACTGTTTTGTTGTTTAATTCATCCCCTTCTCCGAGGCAGCAGCATGTTATCAATTTTCCTAAAAATACATATCTTTTAAATTCAACAATACCAAAAGACACAAAAAGCTGCTAAAATATATACAGCTAAATTTGGTTTAATATATCTGTTATATTCAAAAAGAAAAAATGCACCAATTGTTTTAACATCAAAAACTATTACTTTTCTAATATTTTCAATAAGATTATGTAAATAACCAGAAATGTGTACATTGCCCTCTACCATCATATGAACCTCCATTAACCTAGCATGAATACTTTTTTATCTTTGTTTAGTTTCGTTGCTATAGCAACCGGAATTAGTGTCATATCAAGATTTTTAAAGGATGCGCATTATCTCCTCATTGCCCTCTATCAATGTATGAAATTTCATGAACCTATCCTGTGTACTTTTCCAGTTATCTAAGAATCCAGATTTTGAGGACGGAAGATTAACCTATTGTCCCATCCGGTGAAACTGTTAGGGAACTAAAATGCTGAACACTGCAGGGGCCTCATTTCAACAAGCATTATCATGTGGTCGTTATTTCTGCAAAAAGATACAAATTTTAACCAAGTGTTTACTATAAACTGACTACAGCAATACATACTGTCAACCTGCTTCAGGAATTTGTTGAAGTTGTACGCAACCATTACTTCTTTGGCCTTTAAGGTATGACCACCCTAATAGACACTATTCAGAATCCTTATGAATCTATTGTTTTCTGTTTGTGTGTTGTATGAATATGAAAAATTTAAAAAATCACCGTCCCATTTCTGTTTTATTGATACTAGAAGTAGTTGTCCCCCCATGTTGTTTGGTGCCCTCAAATTGAACATGACCTTAGTATATAAATACACATTTTTTCACAAAAATAAGCAATACTCAGCAGGTTTCCTATCATTTTATTACTTGGTGATAATCACATCAAATAATTCATAAAGAAAAAGTCAACAAAATATATCAACATAGAAAATATTTTGAAAAATGTAAACCTACCCCCCTCTTGGAAATGACGATTTTTTAATGCCGAGGACTAAAAATCAAATTTTCAAAGTCAGTTTTCTGAGGAATCATAACATGCACATGGCCAAATCATACATCAAAATTTTTCTTAAACTCTAAGGAACAAAATATGTAAAATACAGAAACTTTCACCGTGCAATATTTAAGATATTAACAAAGAAATACAACCATGTATGAAAAAATTTAGTCATTTTTTCCCTTAAAATTCGTGTTAACTTACAAACTGGGAGTGATTATCCAGACTTTATACAATGGAGTGAGTTTTTTCTCTTTCATTACAATAAGCAGTATTACAGTTACTTAAACATAGGAATTTGATAAAAAATATCTTGCTAGGAAAGAAAAAAAAAACATGGGTTTCTGGTCTATATGAAATTATTAGATTTTCATCGCCACAGCCAAAAATAGTTGACATCTGAAATCAGGTTTCATTACAACTCATGAGTTCGCAAAACCTGACATACATGTAAGCACAACACTACAAATCACATAGATATAGATATTTGTTTTTTATCAGTGCTTTTGATTTTGGGGTTTTATTAAAAGGAAGGATGAATTAAGAAATTTAGTTACATTTCCAAACTGACAAATGCTTCCCAAAATAGAAGACATTTACAACACAAATACAATATCAGTATCTATATCAGAAAGAAATTTAGAATAAGATGAACAATATTTAGAATAAGATGAATGATAAAACAATGCAGATTTATCAGGCTGATTGATGAAGTAAAGACACAATAGAAAACATGTTCTGACAAGAAGACAAGGCCAAAGAATAAATAACATTATAAAGCAGATGTAGCTAGCTTGACTCAGCTTAACAAACATAACATTTATCATGGCACAAACATATAAAACCAGCACAGAAACAAACCCAGAATGAATACCTACAGTATTTTGATAAATGATTATAACATTAAAAATCATGCCAAATCAAAAATTTTATATCCAAGGAAGTAATAAGATAAAATGTATGTTACATTATTCACAGCTAACTGAATATGAAATCTCAATGAATAATGAATGTAACTGATATGGAATACTTAATACAAAATATTTGACAATATCACTTTATTTACCAAATTTTAAATACTGAATAAGTTTTAAGATCATTCAAGATCAGATATTCAAAAAATTTATTTATCTTTGAAGATTTTTTTCAAAATATGTTGAAAGCTTTGGCTTTGGATTCTAAAGTTCTCTTAACATCAGTCACCCTGAGTTTGCCCTCAATGTTTTTCATAGTGAACACATTTATTAAACCATCTTCACCTTGATGTTTATAGATGGTTTTCAAATTTTCAAAATGAAAGCCAGAGCTTATATATTCTCAGTTGTTGCCTTTTCATTATGACTGCTGCCACTAGCACAGTAAGACTAGGATTTTTTTCTTTTCCTTGTTACTGTTAAAACTGTGATGAACATCAATTGGTGGAAAGCTCTTTTATAAAAGACACTGTTTATCACAATCAAGAGCATAACTCACCAGCTGAGTCAAGCAAGCTACATCTGCTTCAGCATTGTGAGCGTTATAATTGATATTAATTCATAGCAAGTAATCTTTTGACAAGTCTTCTTGTCTGTAAGATGTCTTGTCTGGAAATACATTTCTAAACATGGAAAGGGAATCAACTGTCCCAATAACATGGGTAAAAAAATTGACAAAATATCATAAGATTTACAGACATATAACAGGAAAATCAAATCGTCTGCCATTGTGGACAAAAAAAAACACATTATCAAATTTTCTAATCCAACATAAGAAATCATTAAAAGCTTTGTGAATGTCGACAGATTCAACTTGTTGTCCATCAACCAACAGGTCAACATTTACCATCATAATTTTGGTAGTCAGCTGAGCTGATGAGGTGACTTTTGGAAGGACATATCTGTTGAATATTTCACCTGATGATAATTCCTGAGCTGCAATCTGTATGATATGAGGAATCTGATCACCTCGAACTGAAAAATAATGAAAAAATAATGTATTTCACGATGTAACAACATGTACATGGGTACATACAGTCAAAAACATATGCTGCAGGAAACAAACATCACAGTGTATGTAATCAAAAATCTCCAAAAACAGGGGCATAGCAAGAATAACAAGTTAGAATATCAGAACTATTTATAATAAGGCTGCTTTCCAAATGCATGTTGTTGGTACTTTGCGTAAATAAAAATTAAGAATAAAACTCACTTAGATCAATGGTTTCAAGGTCGAATATCAAATAAGTTGGTGGACCATTTACAGATACAGGCCTGAATAGACCACAGGGAACTGCATCAGGAAGTTTATCAACATCAACCATTTTGTTATGACCAATGCCTGTAATTGTCAATTCATGGCAGTCATGAATAAAATAAAACTTAAGTGGTCAGAAGCAACTATGACCAAACCATAATAAATTACTGCATTATTTTTATCATACTTTTCCTCCATATATTTCTTATGAATTTGTTTAGAATTACCAGTGCAATATCAATGAACTTTTATGTGAAGACAAAAACATTCTCAGTACAAACACCGACTTTTATACTTTCTACTGGACAACCATATTAAATGTGTAAACATCAAACAGTAACAAAATAAACAGTAAAAATAAACAGAACTGAACTAAAAGAGTTCACACACAGTGATATCTAATATTCAGTGTATCTTATTCAAACAAATGAAATAATGTACCTGTGTAATGTAATTTCGTCCTTCATCAAGATGTTGCCTGAACTCTGAAGTCCAGAACTTCCGGGCCACCATAATAAATATTCTTTGGTGCTCTTAGGGTGACTTCCCTGTTTGCATGCTCACACTGTTGACTCGATCCTAGATCAGTAAACTGACTAGCACTAAGAATTACTAGTTTCACGATAGAGTCTAGTTTCTCACGCAGTGCTTCTCCAGTCAAATTTGTCTTGAATGGTAATGACCTGTGAACATATTTCTCCCAAGGATCTCTCAACTGCCCACAAAAACTCAGTTTACAAAACCCATGATCCCCAAAGTTATATGGAATAATGGCACATAAGTTTTCTTTAAGTGCATTTTCATCGCCACTGATTTGCACAAAGCATATGAAATACACGTTTGAATATGACTGATAATGTTCTTGCTGATCTTCAATCCTTTTTCTGATTTCAACTGATATAAACTTTTTCCGATGTTTTTCATAATTATGATTTTTGCCAAACTGTTTTTTTCACAGAAAAATGATTGTTCTTTAACCTGGAAATTAATGTATGGTCACCATCCCCTTCAAGGTATTCCACAGGTGTGCCTTCATGCTTGAGTTCTAGAACACCCTTTTCACCACTGGTGCTTTCCATTAACTTTGCACTGCCTCTGTGGTTCAGGACACACCAGTGCACACAGACAGGTTTCCCTGGTCAATTTTGCTTCCACCAGTTACATGGTGAGTATTGACGATGATAAACTAGGCTCTTAACAACTTTTTTACCATAACATGCTTTGCTCATGAAAAAGGTATGGGCTGAAATAAAGCAGAATCAAATTTGATTTTTGAAAATTATCAAATATATATAGATAAGATGAAAAGTCACAACAAAGTATTTTATCAGAGTTGGATCAGTGATAACATTTGGTTACATTCATAATTTACAATTCCAAATGCATGACAAAAACATCTAATTGTTTCCCCATAAGCATAAAAAATATCAAAAACATTATTCTTTGTATTTAAAGAATTTAAAGCATTTAAAAAATGGCTAGAAAAAGACACAAAAGTTACAACTAACCAGTTAAACTGTCAAAACCTTGTTTCTCCCATGCTGTGTCAACAGCTAATGACATTCCATACTGTCCCATACAAAGAAATTTTGGCAAGAGCTTCCTTTTAACCTTTGTACTGACAGTACTTCTGAAACGAAACTTTCTGGAATGCTTTCTAGGTGGAGTATTCAAAGCAGAGGAATCAAATGTTACAGAAGTAGACTGTATTATTTCCCTGTAAATGTATCATATGATTCATAAATAGATGGATATTCAAGGACATTATGGCACAACTGTGAAAAAAAACCCAGCTAAACCAAGAATCTAGATTTCATCTATAAACAACAAAAATCTAAACTGAAGGAACAGAAACAGTGTGTGATTACATTTAGCTGAAAACAGTCTGAAGACTAGTAAAGTTCAGTTTTAACTTTTATTGCCTTGATTTAGGCATTGTGAATACATAACTCTTGAGCAAATGACTGGTCAAAATGTTGACATAGACTCCAAGGCATCCAGTAGAAAAATCACAAAAATGTATGTAGTTAATAACAGGCGGGATTTTTCATGCATGTTTGTCTACTTTGAAGTTAAAACTTCTGAAAACAAACCTACAAAAAATAACATGAATAATGGATTTACTTTAATGAAGGTGATGTATCTGGTATGGGACAAACTCCTAGATCATCAATGAACCTTGTCATGTTCTTGGCAGCTTTCTTAGATTCTTCACATGCAATATCACTGAAGAATAGACAACAGAATACAAATCATGTCAAATATAAACTTAATAAGTTGTTTCTATACATGAAAGGTAACTTGAGATAACATTACATTGATGACTACTGACAATTTAGTTCCAAAAAGTGAACAGTACTGGTAAATTTAAAACATATATTTTACAAAGAAATAATAAAGTATTTAAAGAAGTTCATGTAATGTTAGACTCAATTAAGTTAAATATTTATTTAAAAAAAGACCATACCTCATTTCTTGTTCAAAAGCATCGACAGCTACTTTCTTCACTGACTGCTCTGCAACAACTTCCAAAAATCTCCCTGCCCACCATTCAATATTCTGCATGTTTTTCTTAGGTATGGGCTGGATGTTTAGAGTAGACAGAAGATTGTTCGACTTCCCTGATCCACCAACACTATCAATCATAGCTAAAATACACAAATAAATCTCAATCTTGATTTCATTTGGGAACATGTATTTCTGCAACTTCTAACATTACATTAGAGACTTATTACTTGGAAATTATCATAATATACATGACAAGCAACATGTGAAAATCAGACATTGTAAATGTAACTTTAACAATTATGTTTCAGTGGGCAACATTAACAGTAGCCCGAGGCTATTAGGCTAACACTTCCCCCCCCCAGCTATTAGAAATTTCCATTCTGTGGCCTGATGGGCTATCATAAATCTGTCTACCTTAATCTTAGAATCCAAAACAAGTTGTGTGAGAAATTTACTACATCACTGGAGGGGGGGGGGCTAAGTGTAACTCTATATCAGTACATTCATTATTGGAAATTAACAAGTCAAATGAAATTTGGAGAAATTTAGTATCCAGTCGTAACAAATGTTTAGCAGATGAATGCCTTTGGGATTGTTTACTACATCTGACAATAGATATCTACCGAAAATTTGTTTGCCATGACATTTGATGACTTTTGACGTAAACAATGTTCAAGTTGAGAATTGACAGTAACTATGAATCAGGTTATAATGAGGATTTTCAAATTATTACAAAGAAACTTCATGAATACAGTAAAACAGTGTTATAATTAGTTTTTTGATAATAATATTTAAAGTAAATGGTAAAAAATGTCTTTCGTAAACTTATTTTCATTTATTTTTGAGTACTTTTGCTTATGGGCTATTACAAAACGGCTTGGGCTATCAAAACTTGGGCGACCATAGCCCTATTGGCTATCATGTTCAAAAAGTTAATGTCGCACAATGATGTTTCGATCAGTTGCCATGCTTTTCCAGCTTAAACCAAAATTATGACAGAAATATCCGAACTTCACCAGCTCTTTTTATCACTGTTATTCAATACATACAAGGAAATGTTAATGTCGAGATCCAGGTTGAGAGATGCTTCAGCCATTATATGAAGATGAATCATGAATCAGAATGGTCAGTAACAGCAATAGGATAAATACACACAGGACAAATACTACCAATTTAAGATATAAAAGCAATAAAAAGAACATAACAATGCCAAGTTTCATGTTTGCTGCAAAACAGGGCATACCCCTCTGTTTTACCCTGCATGTTTTTCCATACGGAATCCTATTAATTTCTCCGCAGTCAATATTTTGACACCTTACATACAAAAAAAACCACCAAGACCTTTACGCAACTCCCCAACAACACAGTCGATAGTCAAAGGCACAGGTCCGAGCCTACGCTTGTTACAAAATCTTAAATTGTCCAAAAGAAAACCAAGCTCAACTACTCTCCTTCCAACCCTCCACCCATTGTGACTCACAGTCTTGGGAATATCCAAATGATTTTCTGTGTGAGTTTTTACATGAACTACCATCACAAAGGCTTGATACGCCAGCATAATTATGTTCAATCACAATATTTTGAGGCTATTTCATTCCATCCTTTGAAGTTTTTTCTTTCGAAAATCGACCGCGCTTATCGCGAGCGGCCATATTGCTTTCCGAATGTCGTTACTGTCTACAGATAACCATGGATAAAAATGGACCAAAGATAATTTACATGCAAGTATTTAATAATGTATTTATCTATTAATACAAAAAAATGATGATATGCTGTAAACTACATTGAAACAGAAATGAAATAAATTACCTCCATTTTGTTTTCTGAATTCCAAAATGCCAGTTAGGCTCAAATTTGGCCAGCAATCATTTGTCTGTATGTGACTGTTTTGTGTAGACCTGAAATGAATTTCAGAAAGCATAGATTATTAAATTAAAGAAGTATTTGTTATTGAAAGATAAAAGAAGCATGAATGGTATTCAAAAAAAAAATAAAGATCAGAAAAACAAAATAGAGTACACTTTAGCCATGTTTACAATAGTACAAGCAGTATTAACTATGCATCAAGGAAATGTAATGTGTCCACAATTAGTCTTTATGTATCTGTGTACAATGTATTTATACTTACCAACAATAACCACAGACCAAAGTTATTTTTATTTTGGCTAGTGCAAATATGGAAATTGATTTGTGCATCAGTTTTACCAAAGCAAAAGTTCTTCAAAATAGTGAGGCACACTACTGATAACACTACTTGCACCTATTCCAGCAGATTCATTTTCATCAATCAGGTAAAAAGTCTGTTTACCTGCATTAAATAACAAAGAATGCACATAACATGTTATCTAAATAATTCTTATTATGCAAATGTATTAAAAAAATACAAACATTTACTGTCTATACTTTTCAGAATTGATAAACAATTCATTATATTGAAAAGCCTAAGCAATTGACTAGTTACATATTTGAAAATATAATTGAAGTAAATTGTTTGTACCAGTGCCTTCACAACATACACCAAATATCTCACACTTTCTTGGAGTCTTGAAAAATAATGGACCATCCTAGAAAGAAGTGATTTCAATGCAATGTAATTTAAAAAATAGAAAGAATACATAACGTTAGGGGAAAAATTATGTATACATGCTTTAAGATTACATTACTAAGTGGAATGTTATGTAAATAAACAATACATTTCGATACAGGCTGTCAATAAGTATTTGTTTATTTATGCTATACTCCAAGTTTTATAAACAATTTTCCATTCATGTAATCAAATGTTATTATTCAACAAAGTAATGTTTACCTCCAAACTGTGATGAGGAATGTGGACTTGCTGAGCATAATCCCATGAATAATGAACCTTGCCTTGAAAGGAACATGCTATTGAGCCTGAAATGATTTTATTTAGCAATTTTTAACATTAAATGAACATAGTGAAATCATCAAAGTAAAGATACATCGTCTTTCCACATTTAATAACTGTGTACTGAAGTAGTATTATTTATACCCAGCAAACACATGACGTCAGATAGACGTCGGATTTTGGTCACAACCGTCGGTGACCAAAAATCCGACGTTGTTCCGACATCGCACATTGACGTTGGATAGATGTCGGAAAAAGTCGTCAATATGACGTCGGTTTTCAGTCGGGAACATGTTTTGTCATTATTATTTGAGAAAACTAAGATACGGCTTACAACTAACAGCAAGCATCTTGTTTGTGGTTGTTGAAGTAGCAAAGGTACTTAAATCCGTTTTGATTATTATTTCCCCTATCGGTGCTGTTTTTAGATTTCACCCAAACCTCACAATTTCGAATTTCGCGGTATTTGTTTTGAACTCCTTTAAATGTGTTAAAATCTGCTTTAAAATATTTTTGACATTTATTTTCGAATTCTGGTTGTATATAAACCTAACAGGTCAAATAAAAAGATTAAACCAAAAACATATTACCAAAGAAAATAAATTCTCGCACATGCGCAATGGTTCACGCACGCGCAGTCTGGTGCATTTTTTTTTTGAATGGCTCCATTTTCAATGAATTAAGCAGTTTCAAACTTCTCTGATCCCAGAAATCTTTCCATCAAAAAAGGTATTTGGGGTTATATATATGCATGCAAACAATGTATTGTTTCTCAGTTTCTGTAAATCAAGACAGATAGCATGTATTATCTCTCTTGTTTTGTGCATGCATGGATGAAAATATTTTGCATGCATTCCCCACCCACCCTAGGCCCAGGGCATTAAAATTAAATTTTGGCGCCTTGAGACAATCCATAGGAATTGGAAATTTTACAACCAGTTGTACTCTCTTATTGCACCTGCCTTTATTTTGGATTGGTTGATATACAAACTGTTAAACTGTTAAATTGTTTTCATTTGTAGTACTCTAATCTGGTCGGATTTTGGTTGGATAATGGTCGGGTTTTTGGTCAGAAATGGTTAGATTTATGGTCGGATGTTGGTCGGAAATTCGGTCATAACCCGACGCCTATCCGACGTCGGAAACTGACGTCTAAAAACGTTTCATTTCTAACAATTTTCCCGACGGTCATCTGACGTCGAAACCCGACGACTATCTGACGTCAATCTGACGTCTTGTGTTTGCTGGGTATGTTCTTAAAAACATTAAATTTTATATGATAGCATTCGGCACTGATGGCACAAATCTGTACTTGGTTTGGACAAAACTATGTTTGGGAAAAGATCTTTCCATGTCCGAGTAAATGTTGACAGACTTGCACTTCTGACTGCAGATTCAGAAGCAGCTTTAACATAAACATTATGTATATCTGCCTGATGTTTGTCTGATGGCAACAAAAAAACCTGGGCATGCTTAAAATTTGGGAGTCAACCTGGTAATGGCAAAGCATAATCAGAAATAAATAAATGTAGCCTTACTCTGTAATAGTGAGACTATTTGATGGCTTTCTACCAGTCAAACCATGTACTTGAGGTTTTAAACAATCTTCTTCAAGGGACCGTCCTATAACCTGTAATAATTTTTGCTCATCACTTGCATACAAAAAAGTACTGCGACAGATATGATTTCCCCTAAAGTAATACTGTTGAGAAGGTTTAACTCTGTCAGCAGCCTTATGCTTATCACTCAATGTTTTAACTCTAGATTGCCTGTGATTATGTAATGAGGCCTTTACAACAAGATCCAGCTCATCTATAGGCAGTTCAGCACAATTACCACGGAATTCAATCATTAAGTTAAAATCAAGCACGTCACTACATGGTTTTCTGTCATAATAAACAGAATACCCACAAGTTTCAGTATTGAATTTGTCTTGCTTTGCCAATTCCTAAGTGTCACTTTCAGTAGGCTCAATATAGTTATCAAGAATTTCACAATTAACACCGTTACAGTTATATTTGTCATCAGCATCTGAATGATCATTTAAATCAACATCAAAATCAATGTAGACTGATGACAGTGATGTTTCTTAGACAGAAATTTGTACTGAATGTACATTGTCAACATCTGAATTTTGAAAATGAAGTTCATTTACAACATAACGTTCTTCAATAAATAATGAATTCAGTCCCAGGGATAACTCAAAAGTTATCATACTACACATACTTTCTTGAGACGGTATCAAGTTTTCAGTTTCATTTTACACTTACTTCTGAACAATAATGAATACTTGTGGGTCAGATTCCACAAAACAAATATGTGACAATCGTCGCAATGAAAATACTAATATTTGCTAAAACACAACAATTGAGTTGCAACGTAACATCTTACTTGTCTCTTGGGTGCTGCTCGAAATATGTATAATGACATGTGCCTTTTTATGCCGTAAATATACTTTTAAATCAAAATGTTATAGTCATGTGTATTTCAGATGTGCTCTATCTTTACCTGATCCCACACTATCAAGGGGAAAACATCTATCTGCTTAAACATTTTAATAGGTTTCTGCACAAGAAATGATCACCCAACCATGTAAACAACATACATGTGAAATATCTGATAAACGTCTGGGAGCAGAAAAAAAACTAGAAAAACACATTTCCATCCGTGCAATTAGACCCAAATCATGAATAAATATTACATCAACAAAAATTCTTATTCACATTTTATGAAATTCTTCAAACAAATATAATCTGGATGGTTGCACAGAAACCAAACAACCATTGTGGAGACTGTCAAGCTAACATCAAGAGGATTCAACTAAATTCCAATTCTGTTATCAATTTTAACCAAAGACATAAAGAGCAAATACTTTTCATGTCACACATATATGTATTCAATATTTAAATTGCATACATCTTTTCATGTAGAGAACAATGTCTTTTACATTAGTAAAGATTAATTAACTAGATACTACCTTATAAAATGAGTCCTGCATTCAAAGAATGTCATTGGCACCTAATTGAAGGTAGACTAGGTCATAAGTAGACTTTTGTAACTGTGTCATTAATGACCTTGGGAAACCTTTCATACCATTTACAATCTTAGCCCCTGCATAGATTTAAAACATTTATGTCAATTAATATTTTTACAAAAATAGTCAAATAATGTTTTTCAAATTATAGCAAAACTCAGCCACAAGCAGTACTTGTATGTTCCATAAATGACATTTGTGTAAGCATGTCTTTAATGAGAAGAAAGGAAAATAGAAGAATCTGGTATACAAGGTAATCTATGTTTGTGGACAGTTTGTGAAGCCTTAGCTTTATTTCTGAAGAAATTTGTGAGACAAATATATCAGTTCAGAGTGAAGGCAGATTGTAAAGACATTAAACCAATTAGTGGAATTCCTTTTTAAAGAACAGAGTAATGCCACTACATGTACATTAAATTATATAACTGTTGTCTTCTCATCCTGCTTTTAATCATGGCTTAGAAAATTGATTTCCTTACTCAAAATTATTCCAGTGCAGTTTGAGTAATTATTTTCCAAATATTTGGACACTTGCAAACAATTAAATAATCATTTAATCAACTGCTTGGGATTGGAGCTATAATCTAGTGAAAGTTGGTTGAGTCAAGTCAAATATTTCTTTATTGTCGGTACAAATAAGTTAACATGTGAAAAAAACATAAGCTATGTATAGCTTTTGGCCAACATACAGCATTATATGACACATAAAAACATAGTAAAGAAGACATAGACATACAGTATGTAGAAATTTAGCAAACAGGGTTTTTTCCTTCTATTGCAAGGGCCACTTAAAGGCATCTTCCCCTCAGGAAAAATCCTTAATTTCAAGCAGATTTCCCCTAAAATTCAGTTTGCATGAAGCTTTATCTTCCCCTTTTGCAAAAATGCCGTGTTATTTCTCCCCCAAATTTAAGAAAAGTCGAATTTAGTTTTTAAGATTATAAAAACACAGCTAAAAAGAAAAATGAAAGCACATAAAACTACCGTGATACAAACATAGCACACAGGGTGTCACTGAACAAGATATCACAATGAGGCGGCATGATATATTTACATCTACATGATACTCCCAATCAATCTTTAATAGAAGGCAGAAAATAAAGTTCTTGATGTGGTGCTCAAACCCGGGACTTGTGCTTGCATGTCAGCTGCTCTATCAACTGAGCTAATCGGGCTGATGTGCATACAAACTACTATAAACACATCTATTTATATACAACACTGTTACATTCCTCCTTTCTTTAATAAATTAAGCAACAATCACAGGTTCTTTAAGGTAACCCAGCCTTTGCTTCATCCTAGCTCTAGGATTCCAAGGCTAGCCACACACGTACTGCACCAATGTAATAGGAGGCAGAAAATAAAGTTCCCGATGCGGGGCTTGAACCGCAACCTTCTGCTTGCAAGTCAGCTGCTCTACCAACTGAGCTAATCAGGCAGACAGGCATACAAACTACTATAAACACATACATTATATATACAACACTGTTACAGATTATAAGTAATATAACTGGGAGGCAGCATATGAAACAAAGTAGCAATTATTTACATAGCAGTTGGGAGTCCCGGACGAGCAGTGTGTGGAGTTGAATGCTTCTCGACCTACAATACAGAAGCCATTATCGAGTAATATTAAAAACGTCAAGGAAGACTCAACAGAATCGCGAGAAAACCAGTAACGCTTCGTCTATCCGAAAATGTGATTAGTCGAAACAGATCCATAACTATTCGCGAAACTGTACAATGCAAACTGGCAATGGCCGATTATTTCAAAACTTATTCTATACATGAAATAAGTAGCCCGTACGAGTGATTACCAGTAATCCCAAAACAAACTATCATCAAATCAAGTAAACAGTGTGTAGAGCAATAGAGAGCTTCGGACTATTCCGCGTGAACTCCGAGCTCTAAGACAGAATGCAGAATAAGATATGACGTCATAAACAACCGAGGTTCTCCGAATTTAATGCCTAAATCAATCTCTATCCAGAGTTGTCGTTCGTTATCCATCACCTACGTCTCTGTCAACGTCTGGAAAGTAGTTCAAAAACACGTGTCCGGGTCTCTTATATTGCAATAAAACAAATACTACAATGATTATCCCTATAAAACAAATTAAAAATGGATAAGGTAAAATTTGCATATAGGTTCTTACAGAAATAAAAAAATAAGGTAACTCAAAGATGAAATTTAAGACTAGTTAAATTCATAATCTCTGGTAGTACCTTTAAGAAATATAGAATAGAAAATAAAGGCACCATAGGATGGCCCATTAAGTCTGAAAACTTATTTCCAATGGGGTTCTTTAGTTGAATTATTCAATTATCATGCGATCAGGTTCTGGGTTTAAATCTGTTTCATATGATAGATCACAGTCTGCCAATCTGTAGCAATTTCATTGGAGTTTATAAAACCATTGACACATGTAACATGACCAATACTATTGTTACCAATACTAAAGCTAGTAAATAATTGGTAAGAATAAAATGACTGGTTCAAATCAAGTGGTGATAATGAAGAGCCAAATGGAATAAGGTTATCATGACTTGGGCCATGATATGTAGCTATGAATATGGTCGGAAGAACTAATGTCATGGGGCTTAACGCCATTTTTCAACAATTTTTTCAGTTATATACTGCGACCGGTTCACCTAACCAGTTTTCCCGGATTGTATACTAACCAGTACTAACTTATCCTTACACAAGGAGCCGGCAACTTCTCCACATATGGAGGAAAATCGACATTTTGTCAAATTTTGGTAGAAGGGTATCGAAATTCGAACCTGGATCTCCGGGTTACAAGTCCAGCTCACTAACAATTGGACCACAACGGCGGCCTGTCAAAAGAACTAAAATTTCTACGATTCTTAGATTTATTATAAAGATATATTATGAATAATCAAACTAACTTTATCAAAGATGTGAACATTAAAACATACAAGAATGAAAATTACTGATGAGAAGTCAACCTTTTAAGGTTCTAGGTTTTACTGAAAAGAATAAAAAATGTGAACACGTTGAAACATGCAAGAATGATAAATTTATTTTCGGATGAGACAGACCGCCCTTAAGTTTCTAAGTTTTACAAAATAGGGCCTACAATGATTAGACAGATGCTATCATCACACTGCAATGTACACAATATAGACACAGACATGAACAGTTATAATAACAATAGAGACAACTAAATATCACTTACCAGGTGTGACCAGGTAAATGGCTAGGTATGTTTATACAATGTGTATGCATTATAATCAATGAGAGCAAACAAAAGAGTGGATAAAACAATGTAAAACATTATTCTGTAGCATATTATCAAAATAAAAAGTCTGAAGAAAAAATAAATATGCCATCACATAAGAAATCAAATTCCCAATCCGTCAATCCAAAATCTTAAAAAATACTCTTATTAACAAATGTTAAATCCAAATTCCTATGAGAGAAAAATAGTTTGTTCGTAACGTCATAATATGATTGTTTTGAATAATACATTAATGAAGAATTAAGGGGCCCTTTCCGATTTCGATAAGCTCTTTCCGGTGTGTAACCATACAGTCACAAAATGCTTATTTTGCATAGTTAATTTTCCAGTTAATTTGCTCAGTTAGTTTTTTATATCCATTTGTACAAGACACTCATTGTAGAATCCCTGATTTGAACAATTACTATATCAAAAATTATAACTATTAAATGGAAAGCAATAAAATAACTCAGCGAAATAACAATGGATCGAATAACTAAGGGACGAAAAAATTCGATTATTAGGCCCGAGATAAGCGGGTTCCCGTTGACACTGGTTGTGCCGCTACTTGGAACGGGGACCAGTTCAGGCCCTTGAGACCCCAGTAACCTCACTCGGAACTAGTCGGATGTCTCTCGACATTGATGTTAGTATGGAGCGAAGCGGAGTTAGCCGAGGATTACCGATAGTAACCTAATGGTTCCCGTTCACGAGCGCTTTCTACGTGTTTCCGCAGAATTTATTAAGGATCGGAAGTAAACAATCCCGCTCAATTGGGCCTGAAAAAGCGTGCGATTTGAACGTTGACCTGCATTTCCTGAGTCTAGAAAATCTTAAATGCGTTTAAACAGTCGTAATTTGGATGATTTGAGACATATTCTAAATGTAGATGGACTTGAGATAGCGGACTAATGGTGTGGTGAGATTTATTTAACGAAACTGGACGTTTTATTGGGTGTTGAAGGAGATACTGTTTTTGTGATGTAACCAGCTGAGGTTGGGAGTTAAATCAACAACCTGACGGATAATTTCAGGTAGGTTGTTGTTATTGTTCTTACTTGAATCAACATTAGTCACTTATTTACATTTGTCACTATTACTGGAATTCTGTTCTTGCTGATGGTAGCAATGCAAAGGCGTTTTTTAATTGGATTTTTCTTAAAAAGTCACATATCTGTTAACGTCTTATCAATATCAGTAACTTAAAAAACTGCATTTGAAAATATTGATGCATAAAAAAGTATTACTTAAGTGAATATCCATATTTTAATGCTTGGACTGCCATTTTCTCGATATATAAGCCAAAAAGCAACCTGGTGAACAAAAATGCTTTGACATCATTCAAATTGTATGAATATGTTCTGTTTTCATGCAGACACTTCCAGAAGATGAAAATAAACAGAAAATTCCTCATACCAAAGTCTTTCTTGATATTTTATGTTCAGATAGTTCACTAAGTTTTCAGAGTCCAGTAGTCCAATTGTCACACTTTTCAAAGAAATGAGTAAAAAGAAACAAATTATCTTTTAATCTTTTTGCTAGCGTAATTACTAGAAGTTAAGAAAGAGGAGGTTAAATGTCTTTGCTTTATGTATAAAACATGGTAATTTTGAAAGAAATGTTTAAAATGCTATAAACATTTGATTGAACTTATTATTAATTTAGCTATGATTTTCTTTTTCTGTTTTTTAGCTGATGAATTTCAATATTTCAACTGTAAACAGTAACAGTAACTAAACTTCAAACATTACATGTAACAATATACAGAGTAAATGACTTATTGTCACTGGGGTTTAATGCTGTTTTTCAACAATTTTTCAGTTATATACGGTGACCGCTGTTCACCTAACCAGTTTTCCTGGACTGTGTACTAACCAAGAAAAAGAAACCAATAAGAAAAACGAATGATGAATGAGTGACTAGCAGTAGCACAAAATTCATAATTTCATGAAAGTTGAAACTTTGATTGAATTTGAAATATTGGTGTTACTGTTAAATAGATAAATGTATATTACATGCCAATAACATTTTTATACCGAGGAGATCTAGCATGATATAATGTGACCAATGAACAAATGAAAGTATAATTTTCTTCATACATGTTTTAAGTAACGCAGTGTTTAACTTAATACATGTCAGTCAAGAGTCCATTACAAAAATTTTAGGTGCGAAACCAATTCAATTGAAAGCTTCATTTTGAGTCATCAACTCCAGACAAGTTACATCTGCAGTTGAGTAGAGATTACATTATACATATTTACCTGATTTAGTACGATGACATCGAAAGACACAGCATAAGTGTTAAACAGTGGCGATTGAATACGGGATAACTCTAATTGACAAGAGTTACCGTTATTTGCTGGTGGCACCTGCCTCAGAAAACTGCAAATTTCTACTGCATTACATTATTTTTCAATTGATAATGATTGATATTTAACTAAAACAATAATAAATCTATGATTACATGGTATGAAAACCAGCGTAAGCCACCGTATTACAAAAATGCTCTGTATACAAAAAATTCGGAATGCATTTTCTTTACGATTTTTAAGGTTTATTCAAAAAAATCGAGCTCCTCCCATTAGGACTGCCTTCATTTCCTTAATTGGGATTACTGGTTCCATGATTTTTAAACGTTTTAAACTCAAAAGAGACCGTATAATTTGGTACCTGTAATGAGGGTCGGGAAAAAAATTCCACAAAAAATGGTCCGGTAGCGCCACCTAGTGGGTTTTACATTGCTACTGATGGCCTGTATTGTTGACTCAGTGCAACAATGTTGTATCTGCATAAAATATTAAGTCAGTTTTTTCATTTACTTGGTGCGACAAGGTCTTATATGTTCAACATGATAATTACATTATACAAAATAACAAGAATCAAATTGTCCATGAAAACAAAACTATCTCTTTAATTTGATCACTTTTACTTGAGATTAATCTTAAATATCATAAATTTTCAAGAAAATTGGGCTGTTTCATTTTTTGTCACAAAATATAAAGTCTTCAAGGCAACCAGTAACTTAAATGTATTTGTTTCATAATTACATGCTGATAGTTTTTTTAACAAACACTGTTTTGGATCATTTGAAATGATTTTTATTATTTTTCTACAAATCCTTTTATCTGTATGAAATTCAAGATATATATCTTCAGTAAGTCAATATAAAAACCATGTTCATGTTTATATTCCTGTAGAAAAAAAAGTGACTTGTTAATTGGTTATAGCTCTGACCATGATATCAAGGTGGTATATATATATGTATATATATATTGTATAATTTGGTGTATTAATGCTATAATATATTTATCCAGGGACCAATATACACATGTGTATATTGGTCCCAGATTTATCATATCAAGATAAAATGATATAGGAAGTATAAACACTCTAGATGTCACAGTTTTGATTGGATCTTCTCCTAACTTTGTTAGAATGTTTGTATTAATAACAAATCACAGGAAAACCATAGATGTTGGATCTTTACTCAGATGAGCAATAAGGGGCCATCATGGCCCTCTTGTTTACTTGGGACGGGGTCTAATACCAGTCCCAAAAATAATAAAGGTCTGCACCCATGCATTTAAGAGTTTAAAGGTTTTGGCAACCACTTTCTAATACATGGAAATGGTCCTTTTTAGGACTTGTAACAGAATTTCATAAGTACAGTAAAACCTTGTTATCTCAAGGAGTCATCGGAGCAGACTAAATGCTGGTGATTAATGTGGTGCTTGTAATAAATTATACACAACTAATAACCAAAAAATTGACCGGACTTTAATAACACCTTCAGATAAGACGGGTGCTCATGATATTGACGCTTGTAATAATGAAGTTTTACTGCATTACCAGTACTTCAAATTGCCACACAAAAAAAACAAATTAAAAATCAAAATTCCTTTTGAATATTTGGGATAAATAGCTACAAAAGTTCGAAAGGTTGTGGTCCAATGATAACAATAATTAGGCTGTATACAGTATAACTGACTCATGGACTTTCTAGCATATAATAAAGATGCCCATCGAACAAATCTTCGTCTGTTTCCAACAATATTACATAATTCAGTTTGTACTTGGCTTCAATATTATACTCGTGAACAATTCTGTAAAATTATTCAAATTACTTTCTGGGATTCCCTTGGTAATAATTATTGTTTCATTAGTGTCACAAATTGATTTCATGAACTGGTTCATCTTTCAAGAAAAAGATTTTTTATGAACAGCTATTGTTTCATATAATCTAGCCTGGAAACAATTCATCACTAGTGATGAAATACATAATATCTTTTTTAATAATAAGATTGGTATTAATGTTTTTTGTGCACCTGAAGGGTCGTATTATGTTATGACGCTGCTCGTCCGTCTGTCTGTTCGTCTGTTTTCCTTGTGTGAACAACTCCTCCTACATTACTTGACCAATTTTCTTCAAACTATCACAAATGATAGCTATTGATGTCTAGTTGTGTGTAAGGAGGAGATAATTCACGTTGCTGTTTTTTACTGAGCTATTTGCCCTTATTGTATTTTTACTGCAAATTCTTGTGCAGGCAACTCCTCCATTATTTGACCTATTTTCTTCAAACTCTCACAGATGATAAGTATTGACATCTGGTTGTGTGTAAAGGGAAGATAATTCACATTGCTGTTTTTTACAGAGTTATTTGCCTTTTTTATATTTTTACAGCAAATTTGCAGATAATTAAACTTTGATATTTCAATAATAAGGTGTTTATCGTATACTTTCTCAAAGATCACCAAGTGTCTCAGTTGTGTAAGAGGGAGCATAACTCACGATAACACAGCCTTCGGGTGTATTTTGCCCCGCTCTGTGGAGCTCTTGTTGTTATTTGATCTGATCTTCATCTGTTACAATTGATTCTAATTTCTGTTAGCTTATCTTCGAACTATCACCTATAGTGTTTCTTAGGTTTTCATCAACATCTTTGAAATGCAAATTCTTTTCATGTATGGAGCATGTAATTTTAGTTATTTTAAATTTTTCAGCCAGTTTCAGTTTTATCTCCTTTAAAACAAAAGATTCCAGGTGCCAGTTTGGTCTAAAAATCAACAGATTATGGTCTTTTCTTGATCAGCATTCATTTTCAGTTTTAAACTTTACCAATGTTTCTGGTTTTGTTTATATAAATAGAAATAGACTATTGATTAATGCTCAAATGCAGGAGCCAGACTGTAATCAAGGGAAACCACTTCTGCAGTTGATTATAAATATTGATAAACAGGTTTTTTCTCCTTCTGTGATAGAGGCCTAAATTAGTGTCTTCTCTAGAAAAATCTTTAAAATCTTACAGTTTTTCCCCAAAATATTTGGAAAAATACCATGTTATTTTTTCCCCAAATTTAAGGAAAAGGCCCCTTCCCCTACAGGTGAAAAAAACTCCCAGATAACAGCAATCAGAAGGCTTGTTCCTCGAATGTCCCATGGTTGACAATATGTGTGACTGGAAATTTTCTTAAAACTTTTATTCAGAATACAGTCCCTCATGAGCAAGTTTATGCTGACAATGGTGCATCTATCAGTATTTTTTTAAATCAGTATTAAAAAAGTTTTATGTGTTTTGTACCCTGGGGACACACACATTTTTGTATTTGGAAATGAAACATTTGATTTGAATGTAGAAGTAAGGTTGTCATTCCTGTCACTTTTAAGAAATTAACCAGTTTTTTTTTTTGGTTGTATATATTTTACCTATTCTACTTTTTAGATATATGACCCTACAGAGGGACCAGCAAATTTTCTTGAATTTTTTGTGCCATATCATGAGCTATTTACATATCTTTTTGTTGTAGACATTCATCATATGCCTTCTCATTTTATATTTTATGTATACTACAGAATAAAATCAGCCAGGCCCTGTGCATCTGAAAGGATCCACTGAACCATTTGACTATGTCTTATTAGAATACTATTTATAATGCTAAGTGGTTAGTACTTGTTCTATTAGAATTATCTGTGATGGTCATCTAATAGTACAAGTATCACTGACCATATATATGTATTATATATCAATGAACATATATATCAACAAAGCACTAGGCCTAAAGACATCCAAGTATTTGGATACTGGCAATGTTCAGAGTCCAAATGGTGGAGTATGATTTTTTTGGCTATGATGTGCAGTAAATGATTATTACAATCATCAGTGTATATTTAGTCACTTGTTTGCGGTGGAACTTTTCAGATGCTTTTATTTTATTAAATCATTTTGAAGCATTGACCTTTCAACTTTTTAAATAATATCTAATAATTTAATAATAATTATAATTAGATGAATTTATTAAATAAAATCACTTTGAAGCATTGACTTTCCAACATTTTTAATAATTAATAACATATAATATTTTTTTATAATAATTATAATCAGATGTTTTTATATTATAAAATCATTTCGAAGCATTGACCTTCCAACATTTTTAATAATAATGTATAATATTTTATTAACAATTATAATTAGATTTTTTTATTTCGTAAAATCACTTTGAATCATTGACCTTCCAACATTTTTGATAATAATATATAATATTTTAATAACAATTATTATCAGATGTTAATATAATATTTTAATAATAATTATAATCAGATTTTTTATTTCATAAAATCACTTTGAAGCATTGACCTTCCAACATTTTAATAATAATATATTTTAATAACAATTATGATCAGATGTTAATATAATATTTTAATAATTATTGTAATCAGATTTTTTAATTATAAAATTGCTTTGAAGCATTGACCTTTCAACATTTTTAATAATAATATATTTTAATAACAATTATGATCAGATGTTAATATAATGTTTTAGTAATATTATAATCAGCTGTTTTTATTTTATAAAATCACTTTGAAGCATTGACCTTCCAACATTTTTAATAATAATATATTATAATAACAATTATGATCAGATGTTTTTATTTTTTACTGCTACTTTATTATCTTGATTTAATTAATTCATTTAATCATTGATTTCTGTACATTTAGTGTACTGAAAATTTTTTAGTTCCTAACAGTCCATAGAATTCTGACTGGAGGAAAAATTGTTCTTACTAAGCATAAATTATTTCAAATTACTTTGTGTGATTTCTGAAATAATGATGTGTGTGCAGGGCTCTCAATCTACTGAATTTAGGGCCAAAATTGGGCCCCATTCCCCCACCTCTGAACCACTAGTTTTGGTAAAAATTCCACCACCAGAGAAAACAAACCTGGAAAACATATGTAGTCTTGTTATTTTTTCAGGTAGGCACATGGGTTGCCTGCCAATGCTCGCTGAAATTATCAGACGGAATCCAGATCTTTTCGGGGTTACAAACAGCGCATGACACTCCATGCCATCAGGACATACCATTGTGTCTCCCTTTTCAATTTTGGCTTGTTCCATGGCTCCTGCAAATATATCCCTGTGTAAAGACCACTCCCACCATGTGATTTGCTTAATCCCATGTGGTGACCATGGTTTAAAACACCATCCCATACCATATTTATAGTCATTACATTAAAACAATAGTTGTGTACTATACTCTGTAACATTCTGACCTAATGATCAGCAGGTATGGATTTTTGTGTTTGTGTGGGGATATGAATATTTTTTATTCTAAGAAGTCAAGTTTTGGTTCAAAATGTTTTTTATGAAAATTGTAAAGTTTTTTCTTGTTGGTCCAGATTTATCTAAAATAATATTATCTGTATTTTATTGCCATCAGCACCTAGATATAAGTGTCACCTATGTATAAGATGCAGATAAAAAGTCAGATGAAATATTGGGAAAAAATTATGTATGAAAGTAACATACTTTTTAGGCAAAGAAAATGATCAAAGCTGATGAAAAATAAAAAAAAATCTTGTTAATTTGTGTTTTCATAAATGCTACTAGTGTGAGATTTACTTGTGGTATAAGGCAACTTTATTGTTAAAACAAGGGTTCCAAAAATGAATCAATTTATTAAGGGAATTTTGAATTTGTTTTGTGTGCGTCAATTTGAAGTACTGATGGTACTTTGAAATCTATGTAGTCCTTAAAAGTCCTGAAAAGGATCATTTATTTTCCAGATATGTGGAAAGTCACCTTCGTCAAAACCTTCAAATCAAACTTATGTTTTTTTGTTATGTTTGGGTTGGTACTAATGTAATATGTATTGCTGATACAGTCTTCAGACATTATGTCATCTTCAGTACCATCAAGGTTGTTAGATACACAGTAAAACTTCATTATTATGAGCATCGTTATCAGGTACACCCAATTTATCTCGAGATTTAAAAGTCCTGTCTATTTTTGTTCTTTGTCATGTATAATTTTTCCATGCTTATTACAAGCTCAGGGTTGTAGAACCAAAGTCATTCCACCAGCAATGATGGCAAGTGTAATCTTACAATCATCTTCACACCAGTTTCTGATGACTACAGAATGCATCTAAGATCAGTAAAGACTTTGGTCGTTCTGCCTGGTCTTCTCCTCGTACTTTCTTGATCTAGTTGAATACAAGAGCTTGGTCCATCCAGCCTTTCTCTTGGCCATCCATGTACAACAATCCCCAGGTGAAATGGATCATGGTTTTTACCATACCCCTCAGATCATGGTTAACCATGGTTGACCATGTTTTGTTAAATGGCCGCTACCATGGTCTCTAACCATGGTTTCTCACGGTCTCTAACCATGGTTGACCATGTTTTGTTAAATGGTCGCTAACATGGTCTCTAACCATACTTTCTTATGGTCTCTAACCTTGTTATGACTATGTTTTTCCATGATCTCTAACCATGGTCTACTACAAAAATGAGAGTTTAAAGTGACATGGTCAGCCATGGTCAAACATGATTAAGTAAAAATAAAGAAACAATACATATTCAACAAACCATGCATAAACATGATCAGCCATAGTTACACAAGCAGCCTTTCTAGCCACCAACTGAAAAACAAGAAGGCCATAATGGCCCTTTTCCAAAGCAAAAAAAATGATCGAAACATGTCCTTGACTAAAACCTCGAAATATTTTTTCACTGGGTTTTGAACTTAGAAATGTCAATCTTGGTTTTGCTGACTTATCTTTGTTTGCCTTTTTCCTGTGGCACTATGCATGTTGATTTCTTCATCTATGAATGATTGTGTCAATCCTACTTCCACTGTGTCAAAGGCATTTTTTTCATTCTTTCAAGGTTTGGGATTTCAAGGTTGCTTTCCTCTTCAGTTACAGTTAAAGTTTGTGAGTCTATCTTTTTCCTAAAATGTCTGAGTTCTGATTTTCTTACATAGTTGTCTAGAATGCTCTCCAACTGTGACATTGTTGCACATCTAAAATTACAAAATATATCATTATGCAAGATACTAATTCTTAATCATAATGATCTTAAATGGATCTAAATGAAACTCAAGTTCTGTTATTGAACTTGGCTCTAGCAAGTGTACTTTTTTATCTCTAGCAAGTGTACCTTTTTATGTTCAGTAGTTTGATCAGATTTATCGTTACTCTACCCCCACTGATAATATGCCTATCCAGAAGTTAACAGATTTTAATATCCATAATTCGTAAGTGATATGAACTACTAACCAAGGCCTTAAAAATCTGTCTATAAAATTATTTTCAAGTTTACTGGTACTCTTTATGGACTCTCATAGAAAGCCACTATAGGAATAGTTCTATCAAATCATTTAATAATCATGCCAGTTATTCTGGTTTTCAATTTAAGTTATTCAGTTTCCATTACACATACATATTGAGAAAAAGTGAAAAATTGCAAAATTCTAGGAGACTGTTTCAAACTGTTTAAAGATTTCAGATGAGACCCAAAGATGCAGTGGATAAATGACAATGAGGGATCAGAATAGCTGAAAGGCAACACATGATATCAGTTATCAAGATAGCTTATTTCATTATCCACTAATCTTTCGAATTTTAATAGGATTCCACTGTCAGAACTATTGCTATCTTTTTGCAATTTTTCTAGGTGTCCTGCAAGTGAAACTTGAATCCATCCTCTCTTCACTCTTTTTATTTGCCCCCAAAATTTTGTACCATTTAACTGTCAAATTGTGAACATTTTAACTGTCAAACTTAAGCCAGTAAAAGTTTGTTGAAATATTGTGGTAAAAAAGGTCTCTTGTCATTCTAAAATAAATTATCATGATTCTTGATTATTTTTCATTAAGTCCTTTATACGCTTATGAATCAATAGGCATATAAAATGTGACTTGCACAACCTGAGTACACCAAGGCATTTAAGTAATACATTAAGTCAAAGCCACAATGATTCTGAGACAATGGCAAAACAGTATCCCTTAACATTCTTTGGGCAATGCTGATAATATTAACATCGGAAGATTAGTGCACAAAACTGTTATCAGCAAAAAGACTTTGTAAGTTATACATGTATAGCAGGCCTGTAATACATTAAGTCAAATATATGTGTTAATAGTAGTTTGTATGCCTATCAGCCTGATTAGTTCAGTTGGTAGAACAGCTGACTTGCAGGCAGGTTGTGGGTATTAGCTCTGCATTGTACACTTTATTTTCTGTCTCCTATTACACTTGTGTTAAGTTACAAGGAAACTTTAAACATGGTTTACCTTGTTTTACTGAGAACTTCAGCAATGGTTCCAGCAGACACCTGCTGCAACTCTCTTCCTGATAAAGCAACAAGGCTGTATCTTTAATCAAACAACAATACATTTTAAGCAGGACAGTTTCAAATCATTTCATAAATGAAACTTAATTTCAAGATCTTTATGGCATCAAACTAGTTTTTTTCATTATCTAATTCTACTGCCATTAATAAAGTCACTAGAAAAAAAAATACTGCTAGCTTTTATATCAGATGAATTTTGAATTAAAATTATACAGCATTTTTGCACGAGAGAGGTAGATCTATTTATTTTTGATATCAGTTGACGTCATTTTGCGTGTGCTAAGATCTATTTTTAGAACAAACCACGTCTTATGGCATTCCTAGCATATATATATACAATGTACTATTCTGTATAGTGAGATATTTTTTAATTTGATTCGTTTTTATTACTTTATCAATGGTTTGTTTCCCATCACATGCCAACTGCATGTGGTTCAAGGTCCAACATGTTTTTCCAGATCGCGAAATTGTAAGACAAACTTTATACACTCTTGAAAGAAAGCTTTCATTAATAATGCTATTGAATACCTCACTGCTTCTAATTCTAATTGTTATTAAATACAAGGAAATAGTTTTTTTTTGTCAAGTTGATTTATTATCAGATTGCCATTGAGGACGGTGAGGACGGACCCATATTTATACAAGAAGTCATCGCTAGTTCACAATTTAGTATTATAATAAAGACATTTGGATTAGAATCATGCTCAAGTGTTCTTCTTGCATAGGTTAGTTGCAAATGAATGTAACTCATTTAAGATACTTATGAAATCAGAAAGAAAAAACCTGTTCAGAAGTGTTAAAGTGTACATAATTCTGATAGGGTTTTTTGGATATAAAGTGTTAACATGCTCAAACATGTTTGATATGAAACATAGTCATACACAGTCAAATTCCATTGGGAACAAAATTTATCATAATTACTTGCATTTCACCATTTATTTGTATATAAAATGTGTATAAATACAGAAGAAATTGGAATATAATACTTCAATGACAGTTGTTAATGTAGAATCTAAATGATCATGTTTCATGGTCAAACATGTCCTTTTGGACATGATCAATGCACATGATCAAGTTGATGAAAAGCATGTTTTGGCATTTCGCTGTGGATTCAACTCACCCGAGTTAAGATTGCAAATTATTTGACCTGATGACCTACTTTTTTGACCCCAGGTGACCAATATTAAACTTGTTTAAAATATCATTGAGAAAAATATTCTGGCAAGGTTTGGCAAAGATCCAATCAAAACTGTGACCTGTAGAGTGTTAACAAGAATTCCATTCCAAATGACCCAAGTTCGAACTTGTCCAAGAAATCATTGAAGAAACTAATGAACATCTTGTTTTTATAGTCACCAGCATTTGTGACAAAGTTTTTTTCATGACCTTGAATGATATCTCTTATATTGCCTATTTACCAAATTAAATTGGTCACAGTATTTTCAAGCAACTCAAAGTAGCAGCAGACTCTATGATTCTGATTAAATGTTGTTCATGATAATAGCATGATTGTCATTTCATTTTGAAGGGTTGTATTCTTTTTTTTGCGGCTTACTGTGGTATCATTTTTGTTCGCGCAGGACGAATTTTCGCGCTACGTTTGTTGCGCGAATTTAAGACAGCGCTAATAAAAGACTGTCTAGAAAGAAGTGACTATCCGAAATTTTCATTGCCGAATACTATGTCACTTAAAATGTGTATCTACTTCCGGCTATGTTATTACTGATTTGCGAGATGTTAAGCTTTTTTCAAGAATTAAAAAGAAAACGAGACATACCTTTTAGGAAAAACGTCAATGATATTTTTCCACAGAGAAAGAATAAACATTTAATTATTCGTATTCTCTTTCGGTGTTGAAGCATCGACTCGGTCAGGAAGGCCCGGTTCCGACGAAGAGCGTGTAGAACAGATGAGAATGAAACAAACTATAAATTGTATGTTTTAAAACCATTCCTAGTGGAAGGGATTATTCGCACCTTTTACTGTTGTTTTTTTTTTTTGTAATTGCTCGAGTGCCATAACAAGATGTGGACCCGATGATTGTCTAATTTACATGCTAATCCATACTTTGATCTCGGACATGCTTTATCTATGTAAAGTGACAATCAACAAGCAATTATCGGTGACAACTGTCATATTGTTTATTAATCATGGTGACAAAGGGCACCGCTGTGATAAGCATGTACGTGGTCCAGTGATGACACGCGCTGTAGCGAACAACGGCGTGATTCGCGACAGTATCTGGATTTTAAAAAAAATCTAAAATTCAAAATGCGCGAATTTACGACCGCGCGAATCTTTCTTTTTTCCCGTTTGCGCGAAATTTCATGCCAGCGAAATTAAATGATACCACAGTATTTACTCATAATACAATGATTCTTTAGGTATTTGATTGAAAAAGTCTACTCATTTTATCCATTTTTTCCTGCTTGCAATTGTCTAATTTGTCTTAACATGAGTCTGTATAGTTGAACATGATAGATCACATCTAAACATAATTATTTATCATGACCATGTCAGTTGGTTGTTTTTTACAATGGTTAGCTGACCATGGTATTTCATGGTTACTTAATGTGACCAAGTGTTTCACCATGGTTTGAAATTTTGTTTCATTGTAGACCATGGTATTTCATGGTATTTTACTGTTACACTGCATACCCATGTTCTGACATGGTCATTGACCATGGTGTAACCATGTTATTTGATGGATTTTCAATGATAACCATGAAAAAACATGCTCAGATATCAAAAGAAATGAAATACTATGGTAATCATGGTATACATTTCACCTGGGTCCCCTTTGGTCATTTTGCTGACTTGGATAGCATTATCCTTTTGAAAATGACATATGCCATACAATGAAAAAAAATCAACTACTGCTTCAAAATATTAATTAAAGTTGCAGGAATTTTTTTTTAAATTTTGTGGTATTAAAAATATTTTTACGCAAATCAATTAATATTCTACTGCTATTAAAGAAAATTTTATTTCAATTGTTTTCTTTTATTTAGTAAGGAAAATAGGTATATTTTAAAGTTCTCCTGAGAACAAAATCCTACATAAGGAATAGTGCTGAAAATGCTGATTCTTTCATACATGGATTTTGTATTTATGATTGTTCTAAAATAAAGTACAATTTCATTAGGTAGGTGTTTTTATCGAGTCATTCCAGTAAAAAATGAATTTCATGAAATAATGTGTAGCTTTAAAACATATTTAGCTGTAAAGAAAACTTTAATAAATCAATAAAAGATGAAATATATTTAAAATGATACAACATTGAGCGTCATGACTTTTTATAAATTTAACAAGACAGCCCAGTGTATTTTAGTACTTTGTATAACCTCTTCTGGCAGCAATTAGTCCATTTTGTTAAGTGTCTGCGTATGCCTAAATTTTGAGCTTTGTCTGCCAAAAAAAAACCCACCATTTTATCAAGTTTATGGTTACTTGGTTGGATTCTAAGATTCTTCTTCCAAGATTAATGGCTGTAGTTTGCAAATCATGTTTTAAATTGTGATCTTTTTTAATTCTTAATTTGTTGTTTAGTATTCTAGTTTATGATACAGTGACTTGCAAAATCAAAATCTGAAGCGTTGGAGTTCTGTTATTTTAATGTATATTGGTATAATAAGTTTAGTTTTTTGTGAGTCCTTAATTGGCATTGAATTTAAAAAAATAGCAAAAAATAGCAAATTATGGCCATATTACACAAACCATTACCAAATAAATACAAATAAAATGTATACATTCATTATACACTTTTTCAAGAAAACTATAACAGCAGTAAATTATGTGTATTTTGATAAATGTATAAGGAAATTTAGGAAATACAATTTCACTGTAGCTGAATTATTTTTGAATGAAGAAGAATAGCATTTGTTGCATATGTCATAAATGAGTGGAAACTACAGAAAGCGTTAACTTTATTGAAATATACTATCAGGCCTAAACAAAAAAATGATTGTTTCTGGTTACATACCCAAAAATATATGGGTTGGTAGGTGGGGATTTTTTATTTTATGTTTTTTTTTACATATATTGGCAACACTATATGGGAATATGTGCACTGTATTATTTATGAGTTGTGAAAATTGCAATATAGCACTAAGATTTGGATGCTGTAAAAACTTGAGACAGCTGGTAAAATATTGGGTTGGTCAGGTAACTGAAAACGACCCTTTTTTTTGACCTCATCAAATGCAACATCTTTTGGCTAAATGACTAGATGACTACAAAAAAATTCCCGGGTGAACCCTGATGTTTATCACACCTCTTTAACCTAGCATTTAAATGATTTGTAGTATGCACCCTTGAATGGCCTGAAAAATCCCTGCATCCCAATATTCAATGACAAGCTCTTTTTATTAAACTCTTATAAAACTAATTGGATTGATCAAAGTGCAAGGTCATTAGCGGACCATCAGTACATTATAAACGTCCCTTTAAAACCTTAAAACTATGTAAACACCATAATATCTCATCATATGAATAATGCATACCACCAATGTACTTAGTTGACCATAATGCCCGTAGTTTTTGGAAACATGGCAAGCATTTTTTCCTTTAACTCTGTATAATAGTTGGGCCCATCTATTCATAGTTGCCTTTGCTTGATTCATCAACATCACAGATCAATGACTATCTCGGTATTAATGGATATTTAAAAACAATTGTTTTCTAGAAAAATCACACCTCTTTATAGAAAGTATTTTAGATGTAAAGCTTGTCTATATATTGTTGCTCTTACTTGCTATTATATTTTTGTCCCTTTTCATTTTTTTTTGGCCCTAGAAAATAAGCAGTTTCATTCAAGTTTGCCCCAGTGATACTACTTTTTATGTCCTATTTGTTTTAACCAATGTTTTATCTAATGCATAGAGGGTAATTCTTGATTTTATGACTATCAGTCCTGTATGATATATATCCTTTAAATACATGTTGTTAATAAGTTACAGCAATTCAAATGTTTATTAAGTTTCTAAATCATTTAAATAACAAAGTTCTTAATATCTAAAAACAAAAATAAACATAATATTTGCTATTTTTAGTTTTATTTCATTATTTTAAGTTCAATGTGACTTTTCCCCGGTTTTGCCCAAATGTCGCTAAATTCCCAATTTGGGGGGGGGGATCGGGTCATGTTGCCAAAATGCTAAAAAAAACCTGCACTGGCTACAAAAAACAAGTCAGATTCACTCAAAAATTTACCTCCTCTTATATATGTTTTGAAAGAGAATGCAAACCACATATTGGGAAGTACTTATTTATTATGTTATTCAACTGGGCAAAAACTTATTTCTTTAATTACATTATCCCCAAGTTAAATGAATAAAAGGCTGGTATTTAATATCTTATTATACCAACTATATGATGTATTCCTAAATTAGAACAACCATAATAGAAAAATATAATTTTTATAAACTAAAATAGCTATGAACACAGTATAGCTATTAACCCCTTCCTGTTAGATTGAAACAAAAGAGTACAATATGACAATATTGATACAACATCTTTAATATTATTGTAATAGTCTAAACATCATAAGTTAAAAAATGGACACACATATAAACATTCATTAAAATAGTCTACCCTTGTAATGTTATTTTAAAATTGTTCTTATATAAACAGGCTATAATCCCATCAAAGTTTATGTTAAAGATAGTGAATGCTCACTTATGTGGGATTGTGGCGAGGGTAAACAAACTCAATAACTAGACTGAAAAATGAATAAATTGCCCAAAGCATGCCTAGCATTTCAAATTTCCAATACTCAGGGTTATTAATATTCCTTACACAATATTAAATAAAACACTGGATGTACGGTTCAAAATAATAATATTCTCTATATAATATCAACTTATACCATATATTCCATTATAAACGTCACTCCCCTAATAAGTGCCTCATATTAGGGAATATACGGTACTTTATAGGTACAAAAACAAAAGAGCCTGATGAACCTGCATGGGCAAACAAATTAATTTGAGCATACAAAAGATAGAGTGCAACCTTGATTAAAGTTTGATGATATATTACTAATTCTTAGTGTCTCTTTGACATAAAATGACTTCAACTTTTAAATAGGATGTCGTAGGATGTATTGACTTCACTTTTTAGTAGGATGTAGTAAAAAGTATTGAAATCCTCATCTCAAGTAACAATACATTGGTCAAATGATTTTCTCTTATGTATCTTAATTGTACTAAGATAAAAATGACCAGTCATGCTTAAACTTATCAAAAGCTAGCTAAATTGAAAACTGAAAAATAAAAAAAGGCATTTGCAAAATATGTACATAAAAAACTACTTCATATAAAGCATAATAGAAGTTCAGTGCTAATTCACTTTTAGGTCCATTTAGAATCTAACCTGTAATAATAAAATTTTATGGACCTTTTTAATGAGATGAAGTTCTTTGTCAAAAATTCACATATTGATAGGCTCAAATAGAGATTTAGCACAATTATATTTGCCAAAACAGTGAGAACATTTGTAAAAGTAATATAATTGTAGCAGAAAACTTACAACTCCAAGAAAAATGCAGAGTATAAAAATAACATCAGCAGAATCAAGTACAGATAGAAATAATGGTAAATTTTTTTGAATATTTTTTTTTTGATTCTCAACAATAAAAACTTTGAAAGGAAGGACAAAACTTCCTGACATAATACATATTGCAGTTAACTCTTTCAGTGCCAAATTTCTGATAGACGCATTTCTCTGTGCCAAGTATTTCTGACTTCTGCTCACCTTGTCCACCACAAGCTACTGCAAACTTCCCTACCTGAATTGCTTGAATTAGTGGTGGATAATGCTGTGCCTTCAACCAAATTGTCACAGTGATCATATGTCACACCAATGGATCAAATACTGGAGCCTGAGATCTGTAGACTTCACTAAAGTCTATAGACTTTCAGTGTTTCAGCCAGCTCAGATTTTTAGGGGTCATATATGACCCGCTCCCAAAATTTTTAAGGGTCATTCTGAAATTTGAGGGGTCATTATTAAATGTGTTTGCAGAAAAATGTGTCAACTCAGGTTAAAAACTAGGTCACCGGTCAAATTACAGGAAAACTTTTTAAGTCCCATTTTAATAAAACAAACTGCAAACAAACAACTTTTGTTGCTTCATGAAAGAAAAACGTGTCAAAAACGCAGAGAACACACTGAAACACTGAACTTTTCTTTAAGTCCAAAAGGCAGCATTGGAACTCTGCAGCAAGTCACCATATGGCGACATTGGCAGTGAATAGGGACTTAAAGTATTCAATCACTTCTTTCGGCACTTAAAAACTTTCTGTGCTGACAACTTCAAGGGGAAATGATCCATTTTCCATCAAATTTTCAAAAGAATCTTTTTCCATGACAGCCAATAATATGTCAGAACTTTATTTCGTAATGAAGTTTTATCTTCAAATAAAGTTCTGTTATATTGTCCTCTACAGTAATGTCACTTCTTTTTACTTCTGGAATAGATCTTTTCTGAAAAAGGACAATTCTTGTTAAATTAAAGTTTAGTTTCAAGTGAACCATTTTGTTGTATGAAAAAACATTTCCGGGAAACTAATTATGTCTGTTATTTATGAAATGCTATAAATTCAAATGGCTTTATCACATTCAAGTGTTAGGATATGATAAATTTATCTCCCGGAAAATTATTAAAAATGCTGTGACTGTGGATTTGCTGTTATTTAAAGTGATGTCTGGTTATTACATATATTAACAACCACATCAGTTACTGTTAGTGCACTAGACTTGTAACCCGGAGATCCAGGTTCCAATCCCAGGCAGGTCATACCATTCTATGAAAATTTGACATAAGTGTTGATTTGTTGCCAGCTCCTTGTCGAAGGGTAAGTTAGTAATTGTTAGTATACAGTCCAGGAAAACTGGTTTGGTGAACTAGTCGCCATATACACGTCGCCAGCCACATTTATTTGTGGTCATTGTGGGTAAAATACAAAGACGAGTCTTCAGCATCAATATGTGTATAAAATAACTTCATGAAGCCATAAATGTATGCATCAGTTATATAATTATGCTGAACTTCAAAATAAAATTCAACAATATCATTGGAAATATGTTCTTCTGATGACGTTGCAGTGAAGACTGGTGTAAAGTGTGATAAATTAACTTGTGCACAGAATGAGTCGTATGATGTTAGTAGTTAGTCATGCATTAATGGTAGATTAAATGAAACTAAATGTATATAGGTAATACCCCTATTGACTGACTTCCATTGATCGATTAGCAGATGATCGTTCCAGGCTATTGATTATCTTGACATATTTATTGGAGTATTGAGAATCATGGAACAACATACAGTAAGTTTTGTGACATTTTGCACATACTTATAGTATGTTTATGGACTGATTTTTTAACCAATTTTCATAACTGAAATCGGTCCAGGAACTTGAAATTTGGACCGGCATATTCATTTTTTTTCAGCACCCTGATAGACTACTTAATATTACTGGTTACTTTTACAACTATGTATAACTACATTGGTAAACTGAGCTTACAACATATAACTGCAGCGATTGGGAAAGAAATTTTCTTAATGGGGCAATGGCCCTTTCGCTTGCAACTATTTATATGTGTCTATCTGATGGGCGCTTGTTGCATAAAGAAAAAAGCTAGCATAAAGGACTGAAAAATGGATAAATTCTGATGTGTTAGCTTCTGTTAAGGAAAGAGAAAAGGCGTTTTGCCTGTACAAAACTGATAGCAATTTTCAAATATTATAAAGAATGTAGAAATAAAGCTCAGGCTCTTATTTTTAATGCAAAAAAGACTTTTTCAATGAATCTTTGGAAACTCATAAGAATGACTCAAAATCTTTGTGGTCATATTTAAAATCTCTAAGCTTGCCCTCCAAGAAATGTAATTCGTAAAGTAACATTGCTTTGAAAATTGATCAGTAAATTTGCTTTGATAAATTGAAAGATGCTGAAAAGTTCAATAACTTTCATACTGCAGTTGCTTCTAAGTCAGTTAAACAACTTCCATCGTGTAAAAATATTTTTAACAATAGTTATGTTTTTAATTTTTACTCTTTTTACACTAGGTTCTTTTTCTTTTAGTATAGTTTCAAAGACACAACTTTAAAGCACCTTACTTCGCTTGGTCCCAACAAGGCCACTTGGTTAGACAGTATCCCATCACAGTTTGTTTGAGATGCTGCCCCTATTATTAACCCTCATTTATAACTTGTCAATCATTCAGGGCTCAGTACCAGATGATCTAATGTATGCTAGAGTTGTCCCTCTTTTATAAGAAAAATGACAAAACTGAGGTTGGCAAGTATCGTCCTGTTTCTATTTTAAGTGCTTAACTAAGTTAAAAAAGTTATTTTTAATCAACCTGAAAGTTATCTCACTAGTCATGGTCTACTTTATGAACAATCAGTCTGGTTTTAGGCAAGGTTTCTCCACTGAAACAGCTCTTACTCATCTTTCAGATTACATTAGGTCACAAATGGATAAAGGTAACCTTATTGGCATGGTACTATTGGATCTGCATAAAGTTTTCTATACTGTACATCATGCTATTCTTTTGAAGAAACTGAAAGCTTTAGATCTCTCTGACATAATACCTAACTGACAGACATCAACTAGTTGATGTTTGTGGATGTCAGTCCTCCCAGTCGAGAATTACATGTGGTGTGCCTCAAGGTTCTATTTTAGGCCATCTCTTATTTCTGACCTATATTAATGACATGTCTAGTGCAGTCAAGAGCAAATTACCTCTGTATGCTAAAGACTCAGCTCTAATGGTTTCTCGTAAGTCAAGGTCACACATAGAATCAACTTGAGTTGTGAAATTCATGGATTGTGTTAGTGAATGGGTTAGTTTGCAATAAGTTATCTTTACATTTAGGTAAATAAGTAGAACAGAGTCTGTATTATTTGGGTCTAAACAATGGTTAAAACCTCAAGCCAATCTCAATGTTTCATGCAATGGTCAATCTATTGAAGCTAAAGACTCTGTTAAATATCTGGGAGCTACTCTTGATCAGAGTCTGTCATATGACACAATGGACAGGTCAATCATTGTGAAAGCTAATTCTAGGTTAAAGTTCATGCATAGCAAAAGCAAGTTTCTTAGCTATCACACTAAAAGGTTACTGGCATCATCCTTAATTCAATGTCACTTTGACTATGGTTCTGCAGTGTGGTTTTAGAGTTTGAAACAGGAATTAAAAATAAATTGCAGGTCACCCAAAACAAGATAATTAGATTTATATTAAGCTTGGAGCCAAGAACACATCTCGAGCGAAGTCATTTTGTCCAGCAGAATTGGTTGCCTGTCTCCAAAAGGGTTGATAAAATAATGACAATGGTAAATACTGTCTTCCTAAGGTTTTGGTTTTAAATCTTTTGCTTTTAATGAAATTTCTTTATGGAATGGTCTTCCTCAATCTGTCAGAGAAGCTAGGAATGTCGCTCATTTTAAGGTCCTTGTCAAAGCCCATCTCTTGTCTGGGATCTGAGGAAGTTCGAGCATTTTATTGTCTTTCAAATTTACTTGAGTAATTTTGTGCCAAATTCTTATTAAAATTTCACTTTTGGTTGTTTTTCCTTGGGAAAGCCATAGAATACTTAGGGACCCCAATGGAAGTAAGGATTTGATTTTCATGCTATCCCTGTATTTTGATGTTTTGACATGGTTAAACCTTTTTACACCATAAGTTATCATTATGCCTTTTCACTTTATCCTCTTAAGTCATTGGATTTTTATATATCAATATAACCTAGCTTTTGATTTAGTTAAAAGTGCAAAATTTGATCTTTTTAATATAATACCCATTTAATACATGCATTTAGTGCCAAAATTGATGATCTCACTGTGATTTATAACTTGATCATTGTAAATAAATAAATAAATAAATAAATAAAGTGTCAGATGACACAGAGCGTCTATCATTAGGTGCTTGCTTTTGCATAAGGAAAGAATTGCAGTAAACGTCTGATGACGCAGAGCAGCAGTATTTACATCATACTTACTTCATTTTGTACACGAAAGGATCGAAAACTTGTGAATGTGCCACGGGCACATCAGTTGAGACAATGTGACGTTTTAAATTCTAATGTGACTATAGTGCATGACGCATGCCTTTCCTGATCACTTTTTACTAAAAAAAGTTGAAAAACAGCGTTAAACCCTAGTGTCAATAAGTCATATAAAAACAGACAAATTTTAGCAAGTATTTTGTCTGCTAACTTAATATTTGTAAATAACTAACTAACTACATTAAGGAGTAGTTCAATAAGGTAAGGTTTAATCCATTATTCAAGAATACATACATATATGTCAAACCTGTGTTTGCAGCCACCTCCAAATAAAGACCATTTTGTAAATAAAGGCCATTCTTTGAAAAACCATCACTGATTATTTAGAACAAACTGACCTCCAAATAAAGACCACATTTTGTTTTTTCCATGGGTGGCCTTTGTTCACAGGTTTATTGTATATATAAATAATTATATATATGATAGATCACTATTTGAAGTGTGGCAAAATTGTCATTTAACATGAAGTTAGAAAAATGAATAACACATATCATTGTGTCCAGTTTAAAAAAAAACAAACTTAAGTTTGAGCACACTATTTTCAAATTCAAATTGGTGAGTACTACTGGTGCCAGTTTAAAAGATGAACAAACATAACATTGATTTTCATGGAAAATAGTATCTAAAAAGAATAAAAACACTTGAGTAAAAACTTGAGTCTGTTATAACATACTCAAGTAAAAAAATATTTTAGCAAGATAATTCTATGTTTTCAACACAAATGTTTGACTTAGAGTTATAATTTTTCAAGAAATACACTGCTTTTCAAAGAAAATAAGGTACAGATAATACAAATATAGTCGTAAAATACTTTCAAAATAGTGTGCTCCATCTTAAGTTTTTTTGTGAAACTGGGGCCAGACCACAGATAAATATATATATATATATATATATATATATATATATATATATATATATGTTTATACACTATGTATTATACAATGTAAATGAGATAAGCCTACCCCACATTTGTTTCATTATAGCTAATCAGTTTTAACCATTTTATATCAGTTATTATTCAGTCTTATTAATATGTTATCCTAAACAGTTTATACTTGTTGCTTCCCTTTTATCTAAACGTGCACAACATAACTATTGCATGTCTATGTGGCATAAAACACCATTAAACTTATATTGTTTTAAATGTGCTTGGTTAAGTAGATTTTACCATTTTATCTACTACCAACAAAGCTTACTAGAATACTTTTGTACTATACAGTTGTTGCCTTTGAACATTTCCAAATTAATCTACCCATATCACCCAACCTCAAACTGACCTTAACCATAAGTGGATGTACAAAACTTTGAATGGGTTATTTCTCTGTTAACTAGAGTATGCCCTTTCATCTAGCATCAATGGCTATTTCTTTGTTAGCCACATTTTAATATTTCATCCAGCATCAACACTGCTTACCTGTACTGAGTTTGGTTGTTGTCACATATTTTGGTTCTGTTATGGGTCTTGGTTATTTTTCCTGTATGGAATATATAGCGCAATAATGTATATTTGAAACTTCGCTTCTACTTATACACATAGACCTCATTTAGATTCAAAATCTATTGTCAAGCATGCCACTGGGTACTGTGTTTATTGAATGCAGCATCTTGTTTCCAATAGTGCACCAAGGTCTTCACAGTTTCCCTTGATGTATTTTTCACATATAATACATGAAAAATCTTCCTCTTCTGACCATGGGGCCTGAGACTTCTGGCCCAGAAACATTTTGAATACTTTTCTGAAACTGACAATTTAATAAAATATTCTTTCATTTCAATAATTGTCCTTGTTATACAAGACCTTTTTTTCAATTAATTTTATATTTCTATTTTCCAATTTCCTCAGTTGGTTGCCTCTTGGTCTGTTGTACTGGTAGGTCTTTTTGGGGGGGTGGGGGTCATGTAGGTGTGGTCCTCTCAGGCCAAAATCTGGATGTTCACCTTTCTTCAGTTTTACTACTATAACAGTGGTCTATCACTACTGAAAAATATTCTTGTTATTATTCGATAGACATAACCAGGTACAAATCAACTACTTGCTGTGCTCAGTTGGTAGAGCACTGTGCTAGTGTTCTGGTAGTTGTGAGTTCAAGTCACATACAGGGCACACTTTTCCCCTCATTACATTAGTCAGGTCTAAATTTACAAATTATCAATGACATTTACTTACCTCTGGGCACTGCCATTTTCTGTCTATGCCTGACCCAATCATGTAGTGTCAGGGGCATGTGTTCTAGACAATGACATTTTCTGGATAATTCTCATTCTTGAAAGAAATGGTTTTGTTGATGACAAGACATGGGAAGGTAATCCAACTGTTATGCAGTTGATTTATGTCTGATTTTGTTTCACCTCTCAGTATCTCTGTAAACAACAAAATCCAGGTACTTGTAAATATAACTTTTAATTAATGAAGGTGATCCTTCAGCAGTCAATTTGATTGCAACTCCATTTTAACAAAAACTTACATGAAAAGGATACATAATAATTGTATGTGTGCCAATACTTCACACTGTCAATAAATTTGAGACTTGATGAAAATCTAAACACTTCAATAAAAGTGTGATAAACTAATTAGGCATTATAAATATCTAATATCTAAATATATCAGTAACAAAATTATTTCCAAATGGCTTCATTAACTAAGTACAGTATCACCGCAAATAGCTACCACATCACTATTACAACCACCTTGAAACGACCTCTTATTTTCAGAACAATGTTCAATAACCCCAATAATTTAACTTAATAATGTGATCACCACATTATTACAACTGATTTTTTTAGTCCTAAAGGTGGTCTCATTATTAAGGTTTTACTGTAAAATACAAAATTTAGTAATTTTGAGGAGACACTCGCTTAATGCAGTGAGAGGGGTGTTTATACAGAAATTTGTATTTAGTAAGCATTTGATAATTAACATGAAGAACATATAATATTGAACACTTCACACCTTGCTGAATGGCATACAAATACATTTTTTACTATCAATTTGAAAATTGTACTGACAGACTGACACGTACAATTGATGAATAATTATTAACATATTTCACTTAAGAATTTGCATTTACATCAAATAAGTCAATTACTTAGAAAATTACATAAAACATATTGATACACAGTGCCACAAGTTATTTCTAGACAAAGTTTGGATCGTCTTTTGAAATATAATTGTTTAAACATCAGGATTCATTCTAGAATCTAGTGGGGACATTTGTCCCACCCAGTAACAAGAACATGGATCATGCTGGAGAAAAGTGGGGCCCTAGCAATAACTTAGTATTTTCTTACCTTATTAGGGCTAACATTCCTCTTAGTTGATTAAGTTGATTTAAAATTGGTATACTGGTAACTAATCCAATTTCATTCATGACAAAAAGGTGGACAAATTGGGTTACATTGACTTTATTTGTTTCCCAAAAATGATGTCTATCAAATGGTGTTTTGAAACAAGTGATTACCAGTGCTTATGGCAATTTCCCTATTCTGAAAAAAGGATGCGCCATTGTCCACAGATACCTACTGAATAAGCACGCCATTCCCAATTTTTTAGCATCTTTCCAGCAAGGGCGCAGTCTAGAATGAACCATGAAACATGATAATGACAACTATACATAATACTGCAACTAGTAAAATTTAGCATTATCAATTGCAAAAGTAGAATCCATTTCGTGGTTCAAGTAATTATCAGACTTGTTTATTATGAATGACGGTAATTCTGTAAGTGAAGTTGCAGTATTTTCCTAACATTTTGCAAAATTAATGTTGTTGAAGCCAATCTATGGACCTGAAAACAGTCTGACATAAAAATACTGTTACTAATAATGTGACACTCATGGTGGAAATTAAGAATATGGAGTCAGGATCTGGTTGTCTTGACAGTAACTTTATTCGACTTTATTGAGGATCAGTGTACAAATTCAGACCTATGCTAAACCTTGTATCAGCAAAAATGTGTTTTTACTAATGAATTGTCAAAAAAAGTTTTGTTATAAAGCTAAATTAACAGGATACAATTTGATGATGTTAGTAATTAATCAGATCACACATTGAAAGCTTAGGTGTGACATGATACTCACTGGTTGATATAGAACACATACATGATAAATTAAAAATACACAAATCACAATCACTGATCATGATTAGCCTGGAAGTCATAGTTAAAAGCCCTTGATTCTATACATAATCACCATCTAACACTAGTCCTTGGAGCCTTTAGAACCTCACCTGTAAACAGTCTCTGTGTCACGGCAAATGAACCATGTCTTCATTTTAGAGGGCAAAAACTTGCAGCTAAGTACATTTTACTTCTGAAATCAAATCCTTTTAATCGTACACAAAATTGTTTTTGACCTTTTATCATCTCTCCAGAAACAAAGGTTCAGATGGAAGCTCTGGCGTCCGTCGTCTGGCATCAACAATGGTCTTGTCCTCAGAAACTACTTTAATTTTACTGTGTAGAAGCCTTTTGACGTTCTAACTGCAATTTGCTCATATTATACCAGTTGGTCACTTTTATCGGTCACTAGAGCTAAAAATAGTAAAACCTTCAATCATCTTCTCATGAACCAATGGATGGATCATCACCAAACTTGGTTTGTAGCATTATCAGATGGTCCTCTCTCAAGCTTGCTCAAATAAATTTGGTTGGCCTCTTTTAGGGACCACTAGAACTAAAAATAGAAATAAGAAATACCTTAAAACGACTTTTTCTCATGATTCTATGGATGGATTATTACCAAACTTGGTTTTTTAACATCTTCAGATAGTGTTCTATCAGATTTGCTGAAATAAAAATGGTTGGCCCCAATTAGGGGCCACTAGAGCTAAAAATAAAAATACCTTTAAACGTCTTCTTCTCATAAACCAATGGATGGATCATCACCAAACTTGGTCTGTAGCATCCTTAGATGGTCCTCTCTCAAGCTTGCACCAAAAACTTTGATAAGTCCCTTTAAGGGGCCACTAGAACTAAAAATAGAAATACTTCATAATAATGGAATACCAAACTTCGTTTTACCATCCTTAGATAGTGTTCTATCAGATTTGCTAAAATAAAATTGGTTGGCCCCTATTAGGGGCTGCTAGGGCTAAAAATAGAAATACCTTTAAATGTCTTCTCCTCATGAACCAATGGCTGGATCATCCCAAAACTGGGCTTGAAGCATCCTTAGATAGTGTTCTGTCAGATTTGCTGAAATGAAAATGGTTGGCCCCAATTAGGGGCTGCTAGAGCTAAAAATAGAAATACCTTAAAGTGGCTTGCTTTCATGAACCAGTGGTTGGATCATCACCAAATTTGGTACGTGGCATCCTTCAGTCATCATGAATATTCCTTTGTAGTATCATTTGATGGTCCTATATTGAGTTTATTTTTGTTCCCCATTGTTTGCCCACAAGTGTACCTTTATTATCTTTTTAGTTACAAGTTAATTAATATTTATTCTGGTGAGCGATGCAGGGCTATGGTGGCCTTGAGATCACACAAAACACAAACACACAAAAAATCAGAGACAGACAGTTGCACAATCCAAACCAAATACCAGGAATGTTAAGAAAATTATCATACACATCAGTCAGTATATTCTGATGGCTATGCCAGGGGATACTGTTGTGACTGTAGCAGTATCCAGAAATAAAATTTGAAAATGCCATCTTTCAGAGAGGTCCTCTGTTTTTTAAGCCAAGATGAAGGCTTGATCTTGCCCTTAATCTTGCTGAAGAATCAAATTGCAGTCATTTCATCATATTCTCAGGCTCATTGTCTACATTGTCTACATCACAAACCTTGTATAATATGAATTTATTTTAATGCATGCTACATGACCACTAGTTGTTGGTGGACCATAAAACCACATTTAACTTTAAACATCAACTGAAGCCCAGTATAGTATTCTATTCTGGATATAATAGTTCATATATATATACATTGTTTTTTAAGATTTCAAAGTCCAGGTTGACAACATTACATACAGGAGAATCTTGGTGCCATATATCCATATATAAGAACCTTACATAAACATGTCTTGTGCTAAATTTAAAGATTCATTTAATTTAATCCAAATGATCTCTTTCATCAAAGGAACTAGCTTTCTTCATTTGTCTGATACCTCCTTTAAGAAATTTATCTTGTAAATAATATTCAGAACCTTTCAGAGGACTGGCAAATTTACTGACCATTTCCTTCTCTTTAAAGTGGTTACATTTAGCCACTATTTGTCAACTTTACTCAATCTCATTTCACCCATTCTGTGAACATGTTTGATTTTTTATTCTTTCATAATCTCTCTTGTGAAGTTCATTTTTGTTTCAAGGAAGTCAAGAACTATCTTTGGTGTTCTCTTGACTACCTTCCAGAGCCTCATCAATATTACCAGACACTGGTGTAACAGTATATAATCCCCAATGAAAATAACCATGACTGGAGCTAATGTCTAAAACAATTGCCTTGACATTCTTGAATTTTCTTACAAGTGTAAAAAACTAATATTGATGTTAGATATATGCAGCAACAGGTAAAGTGTTCATTCTAAAGGTCAATTAAAGAATTCTACATTATATTCTTGGTAATCTCTACTGCATATATTGTTGTTATTGTTTAGTCGTATCATTGTTTCTCATTTTTACATTCACACTGAAGTTTACTTTATCATATTAAAGGACATATCATTGTTATCTTTTTCATTTTGATGTGCGCTACATGACCATTAGATGTTGATGCACCATAAAACACCAATAAATAATAACTTTCCGATACTTCAGGCTGGTGCCACATTAAATCAAAATTAGAATCGTCTTACATTTGATAAGTATGTTTGTGCCAAATATTGTATCATTAAGAAGAGTTTATGATGTAAATGTCTGACAATTCTGAATATGCTTCTTCAAAAAATACAACTTGCTTTCATTGGTTTCATCCAGATGAATTTAATAGTTATACATAAAGGAACTTCTCTGTAACATATTTCAAAACTTGATGTATGTAAAATAAGCAGTAGAAATTACAATTGCATAGAAGTTTGAGTATTCAGTATCGTCACAAATAAAATTTGTGAGCAGTCAAATGTCTATGATAATTGTTTTTATACATCTGGGCCTTGATAGACTTGTATTTATGTAATTAAATTATGAGATTTAGAAGTTTTACTAATTAGTATGGTCACAGATGAAGGACCGTCTCATTTTATTTGCATCAGACATCTGTGCATATTTTTAGTTAGTATGAACAAGCAGTTGCTCCAATTGATGTTTTGTTTGGTTTTAAGATACAAAAATCTCACAGAGCATGTAGGATATACATATTATTCATATTGCATGTTTAACAAACCAATCAATTTATCTGTATGTACTAAGTCTAACAGTCGGTCCATCCTTCCAAATGTCATTGTTATTTCTTGTAAGCCAAGGCTTACAAAACTTCAGTCTGGTTCTTAGAGAAGCACTTAGCAAACTGTGGTCTCAGTGTATATTTTGCCCCCACATCTGTTAGTGTTTTTTCAATTCTTTTAGTAACACTTCATCCCCTGTAACATATTTCTGTTATTGAAATTTTTCTGATGCCATTCATTTGTTTTCTGTATGTTTAACATAGCAGTCCCTGAGGATGCTTGACAAATTTTCTTGACAATCTAAGCCTCTGTGAAAGCTTTATCTTGTAAACCCTCATGGATTGGGGTCAGTCTTTTCCATCATGGCCTCTACTGGGAGTCATGGCTGATGGTCATACAATAGGAAATAGCAGTTGTAATCAGTAGAGGCATGCCTTGAAGTACAGTAAGCAAAACACTTGGGAGAACATCTGCCCAGTTTTTCTGGTCCTGTAAGTGCTAAAGGTAAGACCTGGGTAATGGGCAATATCTAGAACCTAAAATTGCAAACTGTATTGTTATTTTGTATCATATTGTGCATCTAAATCCAAAATATTAAAAACATACTGCATTGTTTAACAGCTATAAGCATTTTTGTAAATACCCATTATCAACTATTTAGCGGCAAAATAGTCTCATGCCTTTTTTACACAATACTCTATTTTTTCTTAAAAAAAAAGAACAAATCAATATGTTTCAACAAGTATTCTATTCATCTATATTATATTGTACCAAAAAGAACACTTGATGAATAATAAATAAGGGACCAAGGAAATATAAGCAAAAATATTTCATAATAAAGGCTCAAAATAGTACTTTTCAGGATTTTGGTGTTTTTCATCAGAATTTTTTCAAAGTCCATAATTTGTACAATCAAATTCATGTAACCATGTAAATTTGGTACCAAAATTTACTTCAAAGTGTAATAGTATATGTAAAAATAAAACACTTTTACTGTCTGTTTTTTTTTTCATCAGACAAATCGAAAAAACAAGTCTACCGCTTTAAATTTTTTCATGCAAAAATCAATTATGACTAGACAGGTAATTTTTCGTCTAAATGACATACCTAGTAAAAATTGGGTTATTATCATTTTCGTCCATGAAGATGTGTGCAGATTCAGAAAACAATGCTTTTTAACACCTTCAAGCATATTAAGTGATTTTTGAAGGTTTGAATGATTGCTATAGCAACAGACAAGTAGTTTTTTAAGCCATTTCTGACTATGTTTGCCCATTAAAAATAAGACTTAAAACATGAAATATTTAGTATTTTTTTAATTGCAGCAATGTCATAACAACAAGCAAACAACTCTATCAGTTGAAATTTCATATTTAATGTAAAACAACAATTTGGTTTCCATTTCAACAAAAATATGTGAAAACACCAAAATTGTGAGTCTGGCATCTAAATTCAATTTGTTTTGCAGAAATCGTGTCCAAAATTAGGACATTCATGCTAAACAGATCAAAAACTGAAGTGTCCATCAAGTGAAGACCATTTAAACACAAATACAGTCACTACAGTAAAATCAAAATTATGTCGCACTTCAGCTGTTTTTTGTTGAAATTACTTGCTTCCTAGAAAATCACATGTACATATATCTGCACTATATACCTTTGTATTTTATTCACTTTGATGGCATTACAGTATGTGTTAACAAATATATGTATTTTAGATAGACGTGGTGCATTTACAATTCTATCAGTTCATGAAATACATATATATATTATACTCTAATGGTTGCCAAGGCAACAGTGATAAAAAATAAAAAAAATTGTGTAATTTCCACTAGAACCATTGAGATAGTCTGCTTTATATTAGAGTGACTGAGTACAAAATAGACTAGAATATGTAATTTTCAATTCTCAGTTTGAATGAAATGCCAAAAAATTGAATTTCGTAAATCACGTGTTCCCTAACAAAATAAGTTGCTCTAGTAGTATCATTCTTCCTTTTCTTTTCAACTGTTTTGTGGAAATCAGTCAATCTAAAGAACATAAAACAACATCTGTTTAAATATGCGTATCAAAAGACTTCTGTTTAGGATAAGTATTATGCTTAATTAGTAACTATACATGCAATGTTCGGCATGTACCCAATCAATTTGTTGTTCTTATTCTGTCCAGAACAATTGCCCATGTGTAGTTCTGCCCTGGATTCATCAAAACTGGACATGAAATGGTCATGGAGCATTGAAGCAACACTGTTTGCCCACTTTCCATAACTAAAACATTGTCATCCACCAAGTAGAAATTATAAGAACTGTTATGAAATGCGGTTTATTGGGTAAGAAAAGTCATAATATTTCTAACATAACTTTTAATGAAACAACCCAAAGTTCTTAGTACGACTGCATGTTAACTGTTCGGAATATAAGCTCCGAATCTACACAGAATCTGTTCAGAATATACATACAAGCAATACATGGCATACATGTATTTCACATATTTGGTTATCTGATCAGGGTAGCTTATCTGTATTATAATAGAAAATTCTGCTGATTATAGTATCTGCCTGTAAACATGCAGGACTAATTAAGAGGCAGAAATAATCCTCTGCTGACCACTGTGTACAAGAGATAATATTGTCCCCTTAATGCAAAAAGGTACCATGTGACATTTTCATAATTTTGAGAAAATCACATTTAAAAGTTTGAAGTCTTAGATCAAATCAGGTTTTTGTACAACAAAATTGTTTCTTTACATATATATAAGTATGGATTGGTATTTTGTGTATTGCTAGGAAGTATTAACTAATTATATTCACTAATTAACCTTAATTAATTAAGTATGATGGTTCCTTTTTGCATAACACACTATTGTGAGATTTATGTGCAAAAAGGTGATATTATGATATTATGGTTCCTTTTTGCGTTGAACATTGTTTAAATAACATGACAAAATATCACAATAAGGCACCATGTGACAAATGGTACCATTCTCATAAACAAATTTAAAGATTTGTCTCCCAAAGAATAAATGGTCAAGTTGCAACAACATAGTTTCAGTGAATAGTAAAGTTCGCTGACTAAAGAACATGGCGTTGTAAGAACAGTCTGCGAGTCAAAAGCATGAGCAACATATATGTCCTTGTCTGCCTTAGCTCTGTCTTTGTTGTCTCTAGATTTCTCCTCGCGTGCTCTCTTTCTGCTTTTCATGTTCATCGTCCCAGCTTGTCTTCTTCTTTCGAAGAGTGTGCACAAAGAACACTGGTCCTTTTTTGGTCTGTAAAAGGAGATTTTACTGTACATGGCAAGGGTTACAGCTGGTGTTCTTTTCCTTTCACATGATTTTGTGTACAGCTCCCACATCTTCTTTATGTTTAGTTCATGAGATGAGTCTTTTCTGAGCAATTTTCGTTTGTGATGGGATTCCATTGTTTGGAAGAATTCAATGTATTTTTGACAAAGGTGACTCTTTCAGCATCTAGCATGTGGCCAAACTTCCTTCTCGTATCAGTTTCCATGAATGCACCATGTTTCTTCCTTGCAAGCGTGTAGTCTGTTGTTTTCCTCTTTGTATCAAATGTTCTGGTAAAATTAATTCCTACAAACATGTTCTTTTCTGTCATTATGTGCTAGAATGAACTTCTGTGACAGCATTTTATTCTATGTGCCTTTTCGACTGGCTCTGCCTCATTCAACCATTTTACAAATGAACTGCCTTTGATACTTATTACTACCCAAACGGCAATACAACATAAATATTTCTTTCCTTTGTTCCTCTGTAAATTTATCACCACACTTGAACCAACAGTTTGTACAGTTATGAGCCATGTTCAGATTCTTTGTCACAGGCCTTTTTGATTGTTGTCTTATTATTTGTATCACCTGTTTGTGTGTGTTGAAGAATTCTTCATCTGATCACGTAGGTTCTTCATTCTGCAAACAAAATGGTAACAAATTTTGTTTTGTCAATGAATTAAATTTTAAAACTAATGATTTTAAAATTCAAAGCCTACCATTGACTACCATACTTGATTAATTATAAATATATCTGTATTAATCTTGTGTTTGTTTCATTTCAAGCATAAATCAGCTGATTTATATTTAAAATAATAGCAATCAATGTATTGGTACAATTTCATCTAAAATGAAAAACATACTTACGTTTTTAGATGTAGCCTTTATGAATATATCATATGAAGATTGCTTGCTCCGTCAAACTGATATGAAAGTAATTAATCACACCCGGTGTTGTTTACACTTTCTCTGTTTATTATCTCTAATTGCAAGAAAACAATTGACCAAAATTTTGATATCTGATGCTTATAAAAGTATCTGGATTGTGTATTCATTCTGGTGCAAAAAGGTACCAAGTAAACAATTTTGTATGTTAACATGATGATGAACACTTGCTTTATAAATGCAGAGAATGAGTCATATGGTACCTTTTTGCTTAAACTAGTCAGTGCTTGGTCCCTTTTTGCATGCAGAAAATTGACAACTTTCACATGGTACCTTTATATTTTTCTTCATATTTTTGGATTGAATTAAAATACAGCTATAACATTTTCACAGGATAAAGATTGCATAAAATTATAATGAATGATACCAAAAAAACCCACTTTTTGACAAAAATGTGAGATGGTACCTTTTTGCATTAAGGGGACGATATCAGCTTGTAAACATGTGGAATTAATTAAGAAGTAGAAGTAACCCTCTACACATACAAAATATCTTCATTTATAAATCTGTAAAATTCATATAATTTTGATACAGAACCTAACAATATATACAATTGTATAAATACAAGAAATCACAAATGAAATAATACATGTATTTGAATAAAATTTAATGAAATTATCATTCCAATGAACTTGTTTTATCAGTTAGCATTTACAACTTGACAGTTGAAGTACTATGCAGAGCTATTCCACTAATTTAATATAGGTGTATACATCCTCATAATGCAGTGGTATTGCATTTCAACATATTAAATTCTCTAATTTAGAAATTAAGATTATGTATTCTTGGGTTTAGCAGAAGCTGTTATCAAATATACCATAGCCCTTTCCTTAACCCGCCAGTAACGGAATATTAAGCAATGCCCCTGGTCCTAGCTTACATTTGGCACAGTAATCTAATTTATCTAACTGAACGCCCAGCTAAATGATGCGCCTTTCAACTTGCCACCCATTTCTGTCAACATTACCAAGCAAATTTATGTCATCGCCAATTTCTTTGCACTAATTTAAACTTGTATTGCAATAGTTATGATCCGCGCAAGCTGATCGGGATCTTCTGAACATTCTTTTTGTTAATATATCTGATGCAAACTGGCCTTTCACATCCCACGACGCCATTTGAATACGTTATTAATTATGGCACAAGCATTTCTCAGTGCTTGCTTGATTTGAATTACTAACGATTCGCCCCTTTTTCAATTCGCCCCATCACGACTCGCCTCCCTTTTTAGCTCACCTGAGCACTTAGTGCTCGGTGGACTATAGTGATCTATCAGTCTACTCCGGCGTCTTGCGTCCACACCTGGGGGTTGTTAATGCTCTAGTGGTCACACTTTCAAGTAAATCTTCATCATACCTGGTCAGAACGTTCGTCTCAATGATATCTTGGATAAGTTTGAACGTGGGTCATCTAGGGTCAAAAACTAGGTCACCAGGTCAAAAAGAATGGAAAATTTGTTAACACTATAGAAATCACAGATTTGATTGGATCTTCATGAAACTTTGTCAGAATGTTTGTATTAATGATCTTGTAAAATTGCGCGAATATGGGTCATCTCCGGTCAAAAACTAGGTCACTAGTTCAGTGCACCAGAAAACCTTGTTAATGCTCTTGAGGTTGCAATTTGATTTAATCTTCATCAAACTTTGTCAGGAGGTTTGTCTTAATAATGTCAACAAATTGTTTTAAATCTGCAATGTCATTACGTATTTTTGGTATAACATCCGTTAAATATCCCTCATGATCTTCAAAATGATAATTCTTATTCCAAAACTCATGGGATACATAACACCCTATTAAAATTAACATTATCTTTCTTTTTTACCATTATTTAATATTGCTGCTTCCCTAAGTCCTGGTTTCTATGTATCATCTAATGTACAAACATTTAAATTATCAATATGAAATTTCATATATGTCTTGAATTCTATTGCTTAAATTGTATTTGCTGGTATAGAAAAATCCAATTTAAACTCGAAAATTTTTCTTAAAGCATTTATATAAGAGTTATTAGTTCATATACATTTTAAAACCACATCTTTTCATTTTTCATTGAGCACTCACCTATGATGTTTTCATCAACATCACTGAAATGTGCCTTCTCTTCATGTATGGAGCATGTGATTTTAGCTACTTTAAAGTTTTAACCAGTTTCTATTGTATCGCCTTTAAAACCAAAGATGGTCAACTAATATGTATCAAATGCAGCATATATCAACATAGCACTAGGCTTAAATGATGCATCCAAGTATTTGGGTACTAGTAATGTTCAGAGCCCAAATTTTGAGGCATAATTTTTAAGCTATGATATGCAGTAACTAATTTAAATGGTGTTATACTCAGTTTACTGCATATGACTCATGTATCAAGTATTATAACATGATATAGCTAATTTTATCATTAGGTTAGGCTACACCTAGAGTAGTACACCACAGAGACATACTCCAATTATAAGGATCTTCTATAATCATAAGCAATATGATATAAATAAATGATATAAAATTAATATAAACCAATACTATTAATTATGTTTTATTATTAAATTAGGCTATGCATTGCATACTTTTCAATCATACAAGAGGAATACTGGCAATATAATGATTTTTTGCTATAGTTAGTATTATAATATGCATAAAAACTAAAAAAAATATTATAAACCAATTATATCTAGTACCTGGGACCAATATTTGGTCCCAGCTAGTACCTTGCTTCCATTCCAGGATGCATACACAGGGATCATTCTGGTTGCAATTTGTGTGAGAGAAAAAATCCCATTAGGGCAAAATCAGTGAGATATTTCCAAATTTTGTGAGATTTTTTTCCAAAGCAGAAAATACCCATTTTTCCAGACAAAATACATTGTAGTACAAACATGTGTAAATATTTAGTTATATTTTCACCAGAACTACCTGATTTTCTTTTTTCGGTTTTGTTAGCAGTCGACATTCTCGCTGCGACTACGAAAGTTTCGAAACGCTTGTAATTAGTAGTGAAGATAAGATGAAAGCTTCGCAGTGATTAAGAATAGATGAGTGGTTCTCTGCGCTCTTTTGATAATAAATGTGCGCCTTCGTAAACAGGGGAACCAATTGAACCGAATCGATAAAAGCACAGAAAAGTATTTTAAAGACCGAAAAGGTCATTTTGTCGAAAAATTCGCAGTGCGATTTTTTTTCGCTTTGAGAGTTTTTTATGCGATTTCAGCAAAAAGAACGCGAGAATATCGCGCAATCGCACCCCAAAATGATCCCTGCATACAGTTTGTCAACTTTGGCACAAAACTATAAATCACATTATGGAATGATTCTGATGATGATGTCTGTTCAGCACATGACAGTTTCTTGATTTTATTTGCTAACAATCTGTCTTTGACCATGTTTATCAGCTCTGCTTGTGGCTTAAATCCTGAAAAAAAGCATTACGCACAAATTTTCATTTACTACTGATATACAGGACCCCCCCCCCCCCAAAAAAAACAGGCCTAGACATTACTCTAAGTTTGATCTTCTATTTATACATGTATTTCCTCTTTTAATTTATCCCTTTTTCATACATTGTTGTTGTCCATTATCTCTGTGTTCACATTGAGCAAAACAGTCACCATGACCTTCATGGACATAAGCTGATTCAGTATTGACAGCCATGTTTGTTGCACTAATTCTCCATCACCATTGCAAAAACGTAGTTACTGAAAGATCAGGCCCAGGCATGTACCTTCTCACATCCTTTCTTTTTTCCAACAGCCTCTTATTTCTTGAAAATACATTATACAAAATAAACTGTTGTTATATATTGTACATAGAAGCAAAAAATTGAAGCAACTATTTCCTACAAATAAAGGATATGTTTTCAAGAAGCTACTGCAACAAATAATGTTTCGTACCACTGAAATTAAATGAAATAACAAAAGCCTAAACAATGTAAATTTTTGTAAAATTTTGTATTTACTTTGATGTATTTATTTTGATGTTTAAACAAATGTATGAGTGATATTTTCATGTGTGCTATATTTGTATGAATGAAATTCAGACTTGATTATTTGATCCATGTTTGTTTTTGCATATTACATAATCTGCGTGTTTGTTCTGTGTAAGTAACAAAGTTGATGAATGTCTGTCACATGTTGTCATAATGATACAGTAATGAATAGAATTGGAATTTGATTTTATTTAATTGAGGTTATTTACTTGTAATATATAAAAACACAATAGATTGATAATTTGTTTATTCCACTGAAGATATAACTGTAAAGTGATAGCATATACATAAATTACAAACAAAGTAGTATACATGAAGTTATAAATATAATTTATATGTACATATATATATATATACATACATAGATATATATACAATCCTTAACACTATGCACTATTTGACACATTCCCAATATAAATGTTAATTTAGGGCCATACAAGGAGGCACAGGAGTCCAACAACTGACTTGTTGTCAACCTCTTCTTGTTGTAATTCTCCCAAAGTGAGAAAAACTTTCCCTGAACTTTCCTGGTTTGCTTTGTTTGGTATCTTTTAAGTTTTTTTCTCTTTAACTAGCTTAGTTTGAAGTGGGATACTTCTTGCTTTATCAAATAACAAAGAAACTAACAGATAAAAAGATAGATTTCCTTTCTTGGCATATCTGTTTAAACTGTTGTGCCACCCCTCACAATTGTTATTGGTACGTATCGAGCGTCCAAAGACATTCCATGCATCCACAGACCAAACACTACTTCTGATCCAAGTTGATCCAATGTAGTCAAAGTAATGTTCTGTCTCTTCGGTGTTTGATTTTGTGCGGAGCAGAAAGAACGCGGCTTCGATGTCCTCTGATGGTAGTAGAGACAGTGAGAATGTCTTCCTGAGAAGTTTGTATATGTCGCCTTTCAAATCGAAAATATCCGTAATACATTTGTTTAAACATCGAAAAGAGACAGAAGATAACACCAATCCATCTGTATAATATATCAATATCATATCAGTCATTTTGATTCTCATATTACACATTTTTATTGGAGACTTATTGATTTCTAAACATTGTTTGTTGTATAATAAATGTTATGGAATATGTGGGGCGAATCATTATTCAAGTGGGGCGAATCATTATAAAAAAATGGCGAGTCATGAAGGGGTGAATTGAAAAAGTGGCGAACTGTTATATTACCCTTGATTTTCAATTGCAAAGGCAGGAACCACGTTCGGAAATACGGAAAAGTCGGTTGAGATACCAGAATTCACCGAATGTCACGGTAAATGTCGATACAACACAAATCAACAGGAAGTAAATTACCCAGGTCTTGCCTTAAGCAAAATAGTCTGTGTGGTGTAGTTGTGCTTTTCTGCTAGTCCATTACACTGCTGGTGGTATTATCTCATATTATCTCCCTTGATCTGAAATTTGGATTGCGAAGCACCCATGTTTTCATTTGATCAAAAATTAGAAATACATTACTTCTTTTGCACTCTTCTCTCGTGGAGGCACTGAACCATTTTGTATAGTAATAGTAATAATAATCCTGTTTAGTTTCTGGAAGTAGTCCAATAAGGTCAGTGCCTATTTGATGGAAGGGTTCATTTTTAATTGGAATGGACTGCATTTCTTATTCATTTTTTTTTTGAAGACTTTATTGATTTTTGACAAATGTCACTTCATTTATGGTAATGCTGTACATTTGGTGATAGAAGGCCAGTAAAATCTCTATATCTCCTATACCTTCATAACGTGCTTTCTTTCATGTTGTTCATCTCTGTTTACCACAACACGGGCTTTGTTAAAAATCAAGTGGGTAAGCAATGAGTTAAAGAGATAAGTGTTATAACAATCAATGTGTTTTAATAGAATAAAGATTGATTAGTTCTAATTATACGTAGGAACAACTAATATTTGTTATCTATTTCTAAAAGATTGAAGAAACGCAGGATAGGGGTGGAGAATAGCCCCTCATCCAAGCTTTAGTGACGGATGAGGAGTATTATTTAAATATAGCCTGAGGCTGAGTAAGTATATATAGCATGTTATTCTGTCACTACACAAATGGGCACATTCTTTAAAACGTAAAAATTCCGGACCACTACTTTGCGGTCTGAATTCTGGCATTTATCGAATCTAATCATGTCTGATCATATTTAAAAGATGTTTTGTTGCTTGATTTAAGTCACATGGGTAGGGCTAATATAAGATTGATCAATATAAATTCATAAAACCCCCAAATACTGTCCAAGTCATACTTCAATCATATAAAATTGTTACTTTATAGTTCACATTGATAACACTTCACACTTATCACTATAAAATCGCATTACAATTCATTGTTTGAACACTGATTCTGTAAATTTAAGTTCTTATCACTAGATTGAATTGATCTGCAATACAACATGTAGAAGTTTTTGTCTGATGTCCAATTGGCAGTCTTAAAAATGTTTTTAACAGAACAACCTTTAGTATAAGCAGCAGAGACAGAAGCTGATCTATAACTATGTGACTTGAATACAGAAGTATCAATGCCAGATAAGTCTAAAACATTTCTTAGCCACCTAGGAACAGTACTAGTAGTAATCTTATTATATGTAACATAAGAAATCATCACATGTCGTGATTTTTGTAAACTTTCTGTATACTTAATATAATACAACAAACAATGAAATGGACACAACTTTTCATCTACATAATGATCTAATTGAATATTGAAAGAATTAGCACTTCCTACACGATATGTCTTTAAAACATTGGGAAAACCAAAGGTAACTGACATATCATTAACTCTCATATGATCTAAATGTAGAGATACAATAGTCTAAGCTCTCGGTGCTGCTGCCGAAGCAATTAATGCAGTAATTCTAAAAGTTAACATCTATAAGGATAAGGATTCTAATGGATACAAAGTTTTTAAAAACTTTAAAACAATGGATACGTCCCAAATTAAATCATACTTAGGTTTAGGAGGTTTATTAATATAAATACCTTTCATATACCTAGATGTCAAAACACAATTATAACACCAATTATTACTAGAACTAAGTAAAGGCAAAGTTTGTAGAAGCATAGTTTTATGTGTGTAAGCACAGAATAAGATTTATTGTTGGTTCTCAGATAGTCGAGATACTGTATCACTATGATTTCAGACGCATGAATGGGATTGAAATGTTTCTGCAAACACCAAAAATACCAGGATTTCCACGCAAGTCCATACTGTTTCAGTGTTCCTTTGCTACAAGATGAGGTGATGATGTTGCAAATTGCTTCGTTAAGTCCCTGTTTCTCCAGGCTTTTCCAGATACAATAACTGCGCACATCTTTAACTTCTGTAAAGGATGACTTTCTTTGATGTGCACTAATGTCAGTAGGTCCTTGTGCCTTGGCAATCTAACAGGAAAAGAAGCAATGTTAGATAAAATTAATGGAAACCATCACTGAGTTCTCCAGTAAGGGAATACTAGTAATGCTATATCTACCTCATCTGAAATCATTTTATTCATAACTCTACCTAATAGGTTAAAAGGAGGAAAAATATATGAAATCCAATCATTCCATGACATGGAAAAGGCATCAACATTTTAGGCACCTGGCTCTAGGAACCATGAAACAAAAGTATTGATTTGTTTGTTTAACCTAGAAGTAAATAAATCTATGTTTGGCAATAAAAGGTGTTTGCACAGCCTGTTAAAAATTTCCCTTTTTAACATCCATTCTGTTGAGTTAGTGAAATTCTTACTGTTATAATCTGCTTCAATATTTTCAATTCCAGGTATGTAGGCTGCTGATATAAAAATGTTTCTATCCAAACACCATGTCCAAATGGTATTAGCCAAAGAGTCCATATCAATCAATGTCATTCCTCCCATATCGTTAACATATTAAACTGCCGATATATTATCAGACTGAATGAAAATATAGGCATTACTTTTATTACTGTAAGCCATAGAAAATTGCCAACAATTCAAGGTAATTGATATGAAAATTAGATTCTAATTCATTCCATCTTCCACTAGCATGCTTTTCAGAATTAACTTCATAACTACCCCAACCTTGCATGGATGAGTCACATCTCATAGTTAAGGTAACTGGAAGTGGTCTTATGCATTTTCCATTTTTATTTTTAACATTTTTAATCCACCACAAAGTTCCTGTTTACTTTTCAATGATAATGACATCTGATTATCATACTCTAATGATTCACACAGGTAATCAATTTTGTTTCTTTCTAACCATCTATAATGAAGTGGAGCTTCTAACACAGCATAAAATGAATTAATAATAACCCCTATGAAAGATGCCAACTCTCTAACCCTGATAACCAGATGTCAACCGTATAATCTTTTCAACCTTTTCTTCTGTTAGAAAAATTTTTAAAATCAACTGAGTCCACAATGAAACCAAAAAATACAAATTTCTGAGTTGGTATAAGGACAGATTTCTCATCATAATAGTAAACCCCAAGGATTCTAGAACAGTGAACATGAGTGTTTTTCAAACATAAATCCAAGTCTGTATGCATATTAATTGAGTCATCTTTATAATAACAACATCTAATACATTGTTGTCTAAACCAAGCATAAATTGGTTTAAGAATTTTTGTAAAAACTCTTGGAGCTGAACTTAAGCCCAAAGGTAGACAAATAAAAGAATATAATTGTCCATCCCAAATAAATTTAACATATTTTTGTTACTCTTCATTCAAAGGCACGCTAAAATATGCATCCTGCAAATCAATAGAAGTAAAGTAATCAAATTCTTGAATTAGGTCTAACACTATACTTAAGTGTTCTTGTTTGAAATGGTCATATTTAACAAAACTATTCAAATATTTAATGTTGATTATGGGCTGATGTTTCCCATTTGGCTTTGGTACAACAAACATATTAGATATTAATTCTCCAACTTCATTTTGAGATGTATTGATTGCCCCTTTCTCTTAAAGACTATCTATTTCCATGTCAACAATATTTTTCTCATTAGGGTTAAAATTAATCTGATTAGGGATAGCTATTTGAATCAAATTTTGTTGGATACCCTTTAACTGTTTTTAATATCCATGGGTCATTTGTATATTTTTTCCAAACATCTTAACAAAATTGAATTTTTCCCACCTTGGAAGTTATTTGTTTGAGGATGCTGTAGTTGTGGCCAACTTCTTTGGCTTCTGTTTCCTACTGGTAACACCAGTGAAATTGGTATTATATCTTCCCATATAATTACCATACGTTTGGTTATGGCCTTGTGCACCGTAAGACTGATACCTACTCTGTTGTCCCCTTCTGTAATAAGGCCTGAACATGCCCCACCCACGATAGGGTTTAAAATCATATTTGTCCCGACATATATTTAGACCTAAATCTTAATTCTTGATTTCTTTAGAAATATTACTCCCAAAAAAAGAGTATTTACTGGAGTGTTGTAGTTACATAAATTCCTATATTTCTTTTTTAGATTGGGCCTTATCAAGTATCTTCTCCCGAGAGACAGATTATACTGAACTTGTCCAAATACAGTAATGGCCTCACTGAACAGAGACTTAGCCTCTGGCATCTTAGAAAGAGTAGGTTTCAAAATATTAACCAATTTTATAAGGGGAACCATTCCAACAGCCACCAAATTTTGGATATCCACCAAATATTTATCTTGGTTCCTGGCTTTTTTATCCAGTACTTTGTAAATCTCAAGATTAATAGAGGGCGTACTAACATGTTACAATTTTCTGGCACCTTGTTTTTCTTTTCAAAGCCCTAAGTGTCACATTGTGATGTGCAGGTTGTATTTATCAAATTGGCCAAAGATTGAACAATAGGACTGTCTTTTTCTAGACTTTTAAGTTTTGGCATGTCCCACTCCTCATGTTCATCCTCAGAGGATGCCTCCTCGTCGCCAAACATGGCATCAATCAAGTCCTTATTAAAATTGGACTGTGATTATGAAGGAGGATTGACCTCTTCAGTAGAGGAGTCAGAGCAGATATTGCTCTCAGACAGGGTATTGAAAATTTTTCTTTAAGAACCTGTTGGTCAGATTCCGAGAGTTTATCTATGAAAGATTTAGAGCTTTTAGAAGAACATTTTTTGGACTTTCCTTTTTTACTAGAATTTTTAGGATTATCTTTAGAACCTGTTCCCGGTTTAGAGACCACGCTCTTTAGTTTTTACTTACCTTTTGATTTATCAACCTGACAACTAATGGTGACATTAGCCCCAACGTCAGGAACCGTAGGGGAGATATTTTCGAATTATTGGTCTGAAAAAAAAAACAGAAAAAAAGACTGACAATCGTCATCTAGCAAGAACAATTCTTTGTCACTCATTGCTTGCTAAGTTGCGTTCAAGACAACCGTAACACAATAATTTTTCAGTCTGTACGAAAAATAATGGAGAATAAACCGTAACACAGCAGCTATATAGTATCTCCACAAAGTTGTCAATAAAAAACAACTAATAAAACTGTTACACGTTCAAAGAACGAATGATAAATTGAGATAACTAAAAAAGTTACCCACGGCGTGTTTAACCTGTCGTGCTCATTCTAGCGTTCCAATAACTATGATTAGAAATGATTAGATTGGATAAATGCTAGTATTCCGACCATGAAGTAGTGGTCCGCAATTTTTACGTTTTAAAGAACGTGCTCATTTGTGTAGTGTCAGAATAACTTGCTATATAAACTTATGAAGCTGAAGGCTGATGAAAAATAATGACTTGTACTTTGTGTGTGACAACATAAGTTAGTCTGATGTCTTGGTGTTGTCATGTTGTTTTATCATTTGGACAAAATGTATCAGAAAAAGTGATGTTATAGTATTAAGATGTGTTTTCTTTCTTTATCTAACTTTGTGAAAGGAATTGAAAAATACAATTATGATTGTAATTGTGAGTGAAGGGTCTCCTGTATTACAAAGTTCAAATTAAAGAAACTCCATCAAGAAGGATGATTTTACTAAACTATTGAACAATCCATTCCTTTTTAAAAAAAAAATGAAACAACTTTGTGTTATGTCAGCCAAATATACTTTTTATATATATGTCAAAAAATTAAAATGAGTTAAAAGACATATAATTTTCAAATAAAGTAATTTTATATAAATGAATTGACAAATAATGATGATAAAATTGCGATAAAATGGATGAAAATAATTAATGATAATTTGAAGGCTTACACAGGACTATTCTAACAACTGCATAGCAAGATTTCAAACATAGCACTACAATATAAGACATCAAACATTATGTTAAATTATGTTATATTAAACTATATACTACATTAACCGTATTACTACATCAACCATATTACTACGTCAACCATGTTACTACATCAAACATACTACTACATCAAGCATGTTGCTACATTAACCATATTACTACATAAACCATGTTACCACATCAAGCATGTTACTACATCAAACATATTACTACATGGACCATGTTACTACATCAACCATTTTACTACATAAACCATGTTACCAATTCAACCATGTTACTACTTCAACCATATTACTACATGGACCATGTTACCACATAACCCATATTACTACATAAACCATACTACGACATCAATCACATTAATATCACAACCATGTCGCTACATTAACCATATTACTACATAAACCATGTTACCACATCAACCATATTACTTCATCAAACATATTACTACATCAACCATATTACTACATGAACCGTATTACTACTTCAAACATATTACTAAATCAATCATATTACTACATCAACGATACTACTACATCAACCATGTTACAAGATCAACCATACTGCTCCTACATCAATCACATTAATACCACAATCATATTACTACATCAACCATGTGACTATATCTACTATACTTCATAAAAAATAGATCCTTACATTATGCCAGCCAAGGATATGGACTAAACTCCCTTCAAAAATGTAACAAAGTGGACTAAACCCCCTTCAGTGAATTTTACATTTATAATGGTATTAATAGTTATTTTATACTTACAAATATGTTTAAAACTTATACATTACAAGACAAAAATAGTACATCAAGGTCTTATTAAAATCTGTTTATTAATGCAAACCAGATAAATCAAGGTACATTTCACCTTTTTAGTAAAATATATGAACATGTATATAAATCAAACTTGTAAAGGTTAATTAAAACATTGAAGCTAATCTGAGCAAAGTATCTTTTAATTAGCATGTAAGCTTGTCACTCTTAGCCCATTTTATTGGGTTGAAAATTAAGTGTTTTTTTTTACTTTAGCTAACCACTATAAAATTTTAAGGATTCTAGGACAAAAATCAGCAAACAAAGATCCCATGTTAGTATTTACAGAGTGGACAAAAGATCCCATATGATTCTACAGGATTGACATAAAATCCCATGCTATTTTTTCTCCCTGGACAAATGATCCCAAGTTCATTTGTCTGCCTGGACTAAGGCTCATTTTCAGGAGCCCCAATTATCAAGAAAGATTATTGAAGATTATTTGAATTAATTAGACTAATTACCGTATATTGTTTATACATTGTTTAGCATTGTAGGAGATAAAATGTATACACCAAACTGTTAGTCTTAGCCTGTAACAGTTGACAGTTTGTTGCAAACACCTTGTAACATTTTCAAACTTTATTTCCACAGTTGTGAATTTAATTCAATTAAATGTAAGTATAAAATTATAGATAACAGCTATCATTTGATGAAATAATTAATGTTCAGATATTGTTATTAATGATCCAATAAACAAGTACTAAAATGATAAATGCCAGAAGAAATAGGCCAAAGTTGTAAATAGCATGTACATTCAATATGCACTAAAGAAAATAACACTGAATAATAAACACATTCTAGTAGAACATCTAATATTGACTGGAACATGCTCTTGATATCTCTCTCAATTCAAACTTAATTCTTGTCTAAAGTAATACATCAATAATAACACTCGTATACAAATGCATTACATGAATATACATATGCATGCTTTTGTATATATAGACAAGCACAGAAATAGCACTCAGTTAACAACAATGACTTATTATTGTTTTTTGTCAGTCACTCACTATAGTCAAACACATTCCCTGGCAGCACATAGAAACTGGTCCATTGATTTCTGTCCTTCAAGGAGCTGTGTGTTTATTGTCTTCTGGGGCTTTTGATGGTATACATCCATCTTACTTTGTCTCCTGGGTGGCTCAATCCCATGGCGGTATTGTAGATGTGGTCAACAATGGCACTGTCCTCCTTCATACAGTCAATGGCAGTGTAGATTGAAAAGTATTTATGTCCAGCTATGTGTTTGAACCCATTGTTCCAAGATTCACAAGCATTATTCATTCTGTGTCTGTCACTCATGGATGTTCCATGTTGGTGGTGGAAATCTAGGTGGTATTCTCTTCTACCACAGCATGTCTCCTGGATCCCCCACACTGCCGTAGGGGCTTGTCACATATATGGAATAAAAATATGAGAGTACCTCTGTCAGAGACTGTAGAATGGCCATCCCCTCATTGACACAGTCCAAAAAAAGCCAGTCTGTCCAGCTTTCCACAGAAGACCCTGATTGTGTAATCCTCTTTGTATTGCACCTGTAGTCCTACTGCCTGGTCTTTTCTCCATGTACTCTGTGTGGTAGAAACATCCATGGATCCACATGTTTTGTCTGATGGTGTGATGGTGGAATGCACGGCATTAAGGATGGCCATTTCATAATTTGCAACCTCAGTTGATGGATCTGGGGGTAGGTTCCGTTGGAGACACAAGTTGGGAAAATTGTTTGGAAACTGTGATGTTTGTACCATCCATAAACCATATAATTGTGTCACTGAATAGAGACAATCAAATATGACTAGCAAATGCAATCACTCTGTCACACTCTGACTCACTGTCATATATAAAAAATGTCTGTTTCCTGAGCTTGATGTACTCTTGGAGATGGGGAATGTCACTGATAGTTTATGGGTCCACAGGGTTGTTCCCTCTCTTCTGCCACTGTACCATCTTCTTCAAATGCTTTCTTTTCCCAGGCTACCCAGACCTGGACATCACCTTTGGATAGCTTGTCAGCTATTATTGTGCCTGGTTGTCCACAGTACTCCTTCGCACTCCCCTTACTTTGTATCAAACCTTCTGAGCCTTCTTGAAGTGGGTGGCAGGATAGGACTGTTGGTTGGCACTGGTACAGTCACCACCTGGAAATATAAACATTTTGTTGAAAAAATGATATATTTATATTGTTACGGTTAAAAAATAATGATTTGTTTCTCAGGCACATTATCAAAAAATAGGAGGAATGGCAGATTTCTTTTATTATGTATTTTTACTACTGGTTGGTTTTCAAAGAATAATTCTTTTTCTACTGATGTCTTTCACTTTATTTATGTGGAGTTTAAATGAGTCCTTTATAAAAGTTAATAAGACAATCAATCATCTAATTAAGTATGTGAAGTTTCAACTGGATAGATCAAACCACTATAAGTTACGTAATAAAATGTGGCTAAATTGGCACCAGTGCACCCCAAAAGTGTCACATTTTGCACAATAGCTTAACATTCAATGTGTTTTATATCATGACCAGCTAATCCATATTCATAATTCACACTTTATCCTCAAGTTCAACTATTTGGACACCTAAGTTGTGATTTACCTGTTAATTTAGAAGAAATCAGCATCTCATGACCTCACCAATCACAAAAAAAAACATTTGCTGACTATGTTTGTATCCGAGAATTCAGCAACATGACAGGTTTTGCTAGATGACATTGATAAATAATTCATGGTTTCAAGGCAACCAGCCCATAACACATTTTAGTACAATATTCAATGATAAACAATTAATATCAGCACATGTAAACAATTGCTTAAGTTAATCTAGGTATAAGTATAATTTCTGCTTAGTGTAATAAAGTTTCACTTTTTCAGTACGCATTTGTATTTGAATTTTATTAGGAATGTTGTTTGTTTCTTAAAATACTCATGTAGTACATGTACCTGATTAATACATTATATTTTGTTGATAATCGTATAATTACAGTTCGGCAAGAATAAGGTTTACTTATTTTTTTTTCAATGTGCAGACATCATAAATTTCAAAAGGCAAGTTGTTCATTTCTAGGGGCAAGTTAAATTCTTAATGACATGGGTGTAAACTTCTTCTGTAGGTCTAAAAAAAGCAATAATCAAACTCATAAAGTAATCATAATAACATTATTATAAAACCTCAAGTAATGACCACCTCAATATTGCTACTGCCTTGTCATAACAACCACTTATTTTTTGACCGACTTTCAATAACCCTAATGATTCAATTTGATAATGAGACCACCTCATTATTACAACCATTTGTCCTGAAGGTGGTCTCATTATCAAGGTTTTACTTATCAGATTTATTATACTCCTGAATAACAAAATTATGAGGGGGGTATACTGGAATCAGGTTATCCATCCTCCTGTCAGGACATATGTCTCCATCTGTTTGTAGGCTGAATCTTCTATGTGTTTTTTCTCTTAAACAGCTGGTTGGAATTTTATGAAACTTACAAATGCATTAGGCATTGTAAAAAAACATTCAGTTATTTTCACAGAGTTATGCCACGTTTTTATTTGTCCATAAGATCTTGTGTGTACTACTTCTCCTAAACTGCTTATTGGATTTTCATAAAACTTTATTAACACATTATGCATTAGGTCTACTTGCTCATATTGTAATTTATTTTCACTGAATTATGCCCCTTACTTATTTGTATGTCTACAAAATATTGTGTGCATTTCTTCTAAACAGCTTGTTGGATTTCAATAAAACTTTACCAACATAATTAGCATGATAGCTTGTGCATATAATAAGAAAAATATTCAGATTTACTTTCATGTAACTTAATTTCAGCGCAAATTCTTAATGATAGTTCCATTTGTCTTGAATAGCAAGATGTAGAGTTTGTGAATATTTGCTTTGAGATATATTTTTTGGTATACACAATGAGCATATATGACTATAAACTAGACAAATTAGTAGAAAATGAAGTTCATCTTCAATTTGATTTAAAGAGAAAACACAACAAGTACAACTTGTGTGATTGACATTATGATATTTTGCTTGTATTCCTTCTAAATGTGAAAGCCCTGATCTCAACTGAGCATAAGAATATCTGTACTTTCTTATAGCTAAAATAGAAATATATGGTCATAGTCCAAAAAAAGATAACATATTTTTATAAATGGTTAAACTTTTTAGTTATAGTGTACCAAGATTGAAGATAGCTGTCTCTTAGCCTCTGGGTAAAAGACGCAAAAATAAATGTTCATTTTAAGCTCCCTGTTTTAGCCAAACATGGTAAAAGGCTAAAAGCCATGGCTGTGTTAGCTTAAACTGGATTTTATTTCATTTTGTCCAATTAAAGTAAGGTGCACAATTTGTATTTCTAAGCATCATATAACATTTTTAGCTCACCTGAGCACGTAGTGCTGGGTGAGCTATAGTGATCAGTTAGTCTACTCCGTTGTCTGTCGTCCATCGTCCACACCTGGGGTGTTGATGCTCTAGTGGTCACACTTTTGAGCGAATCTTCATCAGACGTTGTCAGAATGTTCGTCTCAATGATATCTTGGACAAGTTCGAACATGGGTCATCTGGGGTCAAAAACTAGGTCACCAGGTCAAATAGAATGGAAATTTTGTGAACACTATTGAAATCACAGATTTGAATGGATCTTCATGAAACTTTGTCAGAATGTTTGTATTAATGATCTTGTAAATTGTGCGAATATGGGTCGTCTCCGGTCAAAAACTAGGTTAGTAGGTCAGCACACTAGAAAACCTTGTTAATGCTCTAGAGGTTGCAATTTTGATTGAATCTTCATCAAACTTTGTCAGAAGGTTTGTTTCGATAATATCTTGGTCAACTTAGAACATGGGTTATCTGGGGTCAAAAACTAGATCACCAGGTCTAATCATTGAAAAACCTTGTTAACGCTCTAGGAGTCGCAGTTTTTATTGGTGGTTCACCAAACCTTGTCAAAATAGTTTTTTCAAAAATATGTTGGTTAAGTTCGAACATGAGTTATTTGGGGTCAAAAACTAGGTCACCAGGTTGAATCATAGAAAAACCTTGTTAACGCTCTAGGGGTCACAGTTTTGATTGGAGGTTCACCAATCCTTGTCAAAATCTTTTTCTTAATGATATTTTAGACAGGTTCGAATATGGGTCATCTAGGATCAAAAACTAGGTCACAAGGTCAAATCTTTGGAAAATCTTGTTAACCTTTTATAGGTCACAATTTTGATTGGAGGTTCATCAAACCTTGTCAAAATGATTGTCTTAATGATATGTTGGTTAAGTTTGAACATGGGTCATCTGGGATCAAAAACTAGGTCACCAGTTCAAATCACTGGAAAACCTTGTTAACCTTCTGGAGGTCGCAGTTTTGATTGGGTCTTTGTCAGAGTGTTTGTATTAATGATATCATGAACAGGTTGGAACATGGGTCAACTCAGGTTAAAAGCTAGGTCACCAGGTCAAATCCCAGGAAAACCATAGAAGTTGCAATTTTTACTCAGGTGAGCGAAAAAGGGGCCATCTTTGCCCTCTTGTTAATGAACCTTGTATCAGGCAGTTTAATAATTCAAAATCAATATTTAATACCGGGTTTTGCGCTTTCAACCCAAAGCAGATATCCTCCGCAATCACCTAAACAGAAGCACTATATGATGATTTGTTTACACACATAAATCGTTTGCATGCTAGTCTTTGTATTATTTCACTATTTTCCCTACAGCTAAAGCTCCATATTTCAGAGTGATATAAAATGATGCGTAATATTTTCGTATCAAATAGCTTCAAGACGACAACACATAGAAGTTGTATATACTTATATGATGACAGCGATGTTAAAAGAGTGCGCTTTGCTTTTGATGCAAGCTCGTTTGACATAATATGAAATAATAATGTTTGTGTAAAAGTGACACCTACATAAGTAAACATATTAATGATTACTTGTTCAATAACATCATAAAAGAATTTTTCATTATTTGATGGTCGACCACCCTTTTTAAACACCATTACTTTGGTTTTGGTGGTAATGACACGCATACAGAAACTTGTACACAACTTTTGTAGAACTTGTGATTGATAATTTAAAGCTAGTAAAGCCACATCATCAGCAAACATAAGGTTCCAAATTTGAGATATCATTTGACATGATCTGAACAGCTTATACATTGCTATCTTCGTTCAATAAATTTGCCAATCATTTATAAAGGTAGAAAATCGTACAGGTGATGCTAAACAACATTGGTGATGCTAAACAACCTTGCTTCAAACCCACTGGACATTCAAAGTGGTCTGATAGTTCACCATTTACACGTGTGCAAGATTTAACACATTTATATAGACCTATAATGCCATTCATAAGTTTACCTCTGACATTTGAATTATACAAAACAGACCACAATTTATCACGATGTACGGAATCAAATGAAGTTTTGAATTCTATAAAGGCGACATAAAGTTTATCTCTCTTTTTTGGAAAGTGATTAGGAGATGAGAGACTGTAGAATAGCCTGGTCTGAATCCTGATTGTGATTTGTAAATTTTACCAAACACAATAGACATTTGATTTGTAGCTGGCATTATATTTTCAGTATAGATATTCTCACATTTTTTCTCAAGTTAGTAACCAGAATGTCTACTTTTCTTTTTGATCACATTTTTCAGTCGATCTGGCATAGAATGCATGAGATTTTGAAGGGTTTCATAAGATACCCTTGACCATGCAAAACGCAGACAACGTTGAAATGATGCCATGGTTTTAGGTATTGGATCTTTATATTGTGAGAGTCCATTATACTCCAAATGTTCTCTATTGGGTTTAAGTCTGGTGAGTTCCCTGGCCACTCCTCTTTTGGTATGAAGTGGGAATATTGTCATGTAGCCATGCCTGGGTCTTGTCAGAGGTTTGAGGCGGGGCACCATCCTGTACGAAAACAGCTGAATCTGGGTCCAGAGTGAGGCGTGTGTTAGTGGTACTGACTAGGTATACTCTCCTTTCCACGACTGGTTTCAATTCTTTTGTAAGAACATGTTTCACATAATAATCGGACATAACAGTATTACCATCAAGAACAATGTATAGTTACTTAGGCCATATGCACCCATGGCACACCACACAATAACTTTTGCACTGTTTTTGACCCTGCTTACAGAGGGAACGTTATCTTCTTGAGACCCCATACAATGTCATTTTGTTTGTTTGGCTTATGAAACATATATTTGACACTTTCATCCGAGAAGATAAATTTCTCCCAGTCTTGGGCTGATAGGTTCTTATACTTGCGAGCAAAGGTCAGTCTTTTCGTTTTGTGTATTTCAGTTAAATAAGGCTGGGTGGGGCGTTTAAACGATGACCACCTTTTCTCTTTGCGCTAGTAATTCCACACGGTAACATAGCTTACCTCATTTCCAATACTTCTCAATTCTTTTACAACACCTCTGGTAGATTTACAACGCTTACATTTTATTTTGTCAATCATTTTCTTCCCCTTAGTACTAAGCACTTTAGGACGTCCGGAATGCTTACTATTCGAAACGCTACCATCTTTCCTCCATCTAGCCTTCCACTTTGCAACCCAACTGCCAGATTTACCAAGAAGTTTGGTGATTTCCTGTTCTAAGTACCCTACTTCTAACGAAGTCACAGCTTTCAGTCTAAGCTGAGAATTTGACAGATTTTGAAGTTCACTACTTTTAGGTAAAACCGCTGGCATAGCTTGTGTTTACACAATCACCAAGGGTTACGTTATGACATCATGCACTAGCATTCTCGCAAGGGATATTATTAAATTCACACAGAAAGAAAGGGAAAGGATAGCACTATAATCATACCAAATTTTAAAGCTGTGCTTTGAATATTAGGTATTAATATTAACTTATTATTATGAGAAGCTGTCATGATTAAGTCTATCAGGAACCAATAAACTGAACACTCTCATGTTATTAGAAATACTTATTTGGTAAATTTTTCTACACTTTCTCACAAAGTTGTTAAGAAACTACAGTTAACTTCATTTCTATAATTAATGTGTTGGACGTTGAATCTCATAATTTTGTACAGTTCATGCAGTGTTGAGATATTTTCTTCAGATTTTCAAGACCCTTTTTTTAAAAAAAGAATGCTCTGATTGTACAAATGTCATGATGAAGCTTTTGTTGATCAGTTTTTATCATATTCATGTCATGTTTGAGCTCGTTAATATCAGCACAAAGAGCTAAAAATAGAAATACCTTAAAATGACTTATTCCCATGTTTCTATGGATGGATTATTACCAAACATGGTTTTTAGCATCTTTAGATAGTGTTCTATCAGATTTGCTCAAATAAAAATGGTTGGCCCCAATTAGGGGCTGCTAGAGCTAAACATATAAATACTTTAAAATGACTTCATGAACCAGTGGTTGGATCATCACCAAATTTGGTCTGTGGCATCCTTCAGTCATCGCGAATATTCTTTTGTAGTATCCATTGATGGTCCTTTATCAAGTTTATTATTGTTCTCCATTATTTGCCCACATGTGTACCTTTATTACCTTTTTAGTAACAAGTTAATTAATATTTATTCTGGTGAGCGATGCAGGGCCATCATTACCCTCTTGTATTCTAAGTTATGAAGCTTCCGTAAGGTAATGATGATTTAATGCTCGGTTAAAATGTTGCTACAAGTTTCTGTGTGTACTATAAACCTTTCCCTTTTACTATTCTTTTCTTGACTGTCAAGAAACTGTTTTAAAAGCCGGATATAAATCTTCAAATGACTGTTTACCCCTGTGAAAATGGACTTCATGAAATCACGAATTTTTAATACTATTAAGAATAATTCATGAAGCCTTCAATAAAATACTTCATTGTGAAATTTCACTGATTTTTATGTATGAAGTGAGAATGTGAAAACTTGAAGGTTTTACGCATTTTTGAAATCCTGGAAAAATTCATGATGTATGATTAAGAATAAATCAAGGTTTTTCATGAATTTGGGTAATTTTGGAAATCCTCATGAAACTTAAATTAGAATACATCAATAATTTTTTAGAATATCTATATTCTTGAATTATTAATGAAAACAGATTTAAACTCATCTATAATGGATACATATTTTAACTAATATTTGCTATGTATCTCATGTATCTCTTCAATGCATATATTAGTTCTCTTCATAAGTGTATTCCATATTAATAATTTCAGAGAAAATTTATTTTTCAATGGTTTTAGCATTTAAAAAAACATTTTATATGCACTGTACCAGTTTCAATATCATAATTTACATTTTATGATTTTCCGTGTGACATTGTATGTTTTGTGATATTATTGTCAATAATTTCTACTGACTAAAATGTAACTGATCATGCTAAAAGGAAAAAAATGGTATGCGGCAATGGAAAATACTGTATTTAATCTGTTCTGTTCTTGCTCCCATGATACAAAAAGTACGTAAAAGTTTGTCTTTCACTATGCTTATCAAGTTCCTGAAGCAATTTTCAGTGTGTGACATCTTGTAACTTAACATATCATAAGACACAAAAACAAAGCAAAAACAGCACCATTGTTTGCATTATTAAATTTAAGATAAATAATTTTTGAAACATACAACTCTCAATTTCTGAATATAGTAAGAGCTCGATTAGAGGGAACATTCGACCAAACTGTCAGACAAGTGTAGTCCTAAGACTGCCAAGCTAAAATGCTTTCAGTTTGCTGAATTTTCACATTTTTACTTTGGTCAATGTGACATCTTAATGAATCTTTGGAGAATCCTTGTCATAATGCACAACGTGCATAAATATGAAAAAGATAATTACATAATGGGATAACAACAAAAACTAGAACTATCACTGAAGATGATTAAATATCCCCCGCAGAGCCCAATTTTTTTAAAAGCTTAATAACTTAAAACAAGCCATTTAGGAGAACGGCACACATGATTTTGTCGACAGACAAATAAAAAAGGGACATGACTATGTAAAATATGTCTGAATAACTCTTTTTTTAAATATGTACAATAAGTCCTAATGCCTAATGTGTTGGTAGTTTCATATCAATCCAACCAGCCGTTTCAGAGAAGAAGCGCACACAAGATTTTGTCTATAGACAAATAGAAAAATAAAAAAGGGGCATAACTCTATGAAAATAAATCTGAATAAATTCTTTTTAAAATATGCGCAAATAGAAATAATGCCTAATGTGTTGGTAAAGTTTCATACCTATCCAACTAGCAGTTTCAGAGAAGTAGCGTATACAAGATTTTGTCTATAGACCAATAGAAAAATAAAAAAGGGGCATGACTCTGTGAAAATAAATCTGAATAAATTTTTTTACAATATGCGTAAGTAGAACTAATGCCTAATGTGTTGGTAAAGTTTCATACCTGTCCAACCAGCAGTTTCAGAGAAGTAGCGTATACAGACGGACGGACGGACGGACAGACGGACGGACCAACAATTTGTGATTACGTTCAAGATGCATTAGGGGCTAAACAGGTGTCCAAAATAAAGAGCTTCCCATTTTCGTACCAACATTAAGGTTTAAGTGTTATAAGTGTCCAAGGAATAGTGTGATTTCTTCCTTGTCCAAGAATAAAGTCTTGAAGTATTATACATACATTTTTGTTTACAGATTTAATCAGCAAAAACTCTGTTCAACTTTAAGGCCTAAAATGTTTTTAAGTAGTCACCGACATAAAATGTATATTAAAGACAAAAACATAAAACACAACTTCTAAATTTCAGGGTTATATATACTGAAAGGATAAAAAAATGCAGGGTAACATTTTTTCCGATATTTTGAAAACGCATTCTCCAAATAAAGTGAAACTTTGTGAATTGAGTAATTAGGTAATATTACACCTTGCCATGTATCAAAAATTTAGTCACTGTACAGTGAGCAGCTCTGGTAAATGGAGGAAGGAAAAAACAAGAATCTCGTGCACCGTGTTGTTCTGGTCTCATGCAGCGTTGGTCAAGTCACACTTCGTTAGTCTTTATACAGACCAACTGCTTCCCTAAAATTAATTGAGAATTTGATTCGTTTTAAGAATTGCACGACTCACAGAAGTTCAGAGGGGTCAGGCCATTCAGATGCTGATGCAAGGACAGCTGCAAAATCAGGTTGCTAGGCACTTTGGTGTTAATGTTTCCACCGTAGAACGTCTTATAAGACGTCTTCGGGAATTGGAAGATTGGCCGATCGACCTAGGTCAGGACGTCCGCGCGCAACGTCACGACGTCAGGATCGCTATATCGTCGTCTCTCATGTGCGTAATCGGCGCCTTACTGCCGTTGAGAGTGCACTTAATGTTCGTGGAAATCATGGGCGTCCTATAAGTTCAAAAACTGTAAGGAATCGATTACGAGAAGTTGGTGTAAGAGCACGTCGCCCCATACGTAGATCCACACCTTACCCCTGCTCGACGTCAGCGTCGTATGGCTTGGGTCGCTGCACATGCTCCACGACGGATTCCACTGAGGCAGTGGAGACAAGTTTTCTTCACGGACGAGTCTCGATTCTGCCTTTATCGATCTGACGACCGTCAACGTGTTTACCGACGTCGTGGCGAACGTTTTACGGACGCTTGCATTGTAGAGAGGGATAGGTTTGGGGGCGGTTCAGTAATGGTGTGGGGAGGAATCTCACACGGGTTAAAATCACAATTGGTTGTTATTGATGGCAATTTAAAAGCAGCTAAGTATAGAGATGAGATCCTCCACCCCATGAAATCCATTTCTTACAGCAGCATAATCTAACCCTCCGGCAGGATAATGCTAGGCCCCACGTAGCAAGGATTTGCCAAGTCTTCCTGGCCAACAACATCATTCAACCACTAGATTGATCGCTATATAGCCCTGAATTGTCCCCGATTGAACATCTTGGGACCAGTTGGATAGACAGGTTCGAAAGCGCCAGCCTCCCCCTGCTACTCGAGAGCAGTTGACCAGAGCTCTCATTGAAGAGTGGGACATCCCCGTGAGACGGATTAACGCTCTTATAAACTCTATGATCAGAAGAATAAGGGCCGTGACCACAGCAAACGGCGGACACACAAGATATTGATGACTCAGTTCAATTTCAAAATCCTATGGGTTCATTCAATTTAATCGTCAGTACCTCTAAACCAATAGTCAGATGCAAAATACAGACTTTGGAAATATTTAAGCATTAATTTATCTGTACGTATGCAAAATTTCGTTTTAAATGAAGCCCAATATCATACTTAATTTCTGGTTTAAAGTTTACCCTGCGTTTCTTTATCCTTTCAGTATATATTGCAATGAATTTTCTTTCAGTGTATTATATAATTATTACTCAAAGACCAGCTCAGACTGGGTCTCTAATAGTGATACTGTTCGCTGGTCTTTTATATTTGCCGGGCGATAGAGACTGTACCAGCAATTAGTACATTCCCCAAATCTGTTTAACACTAAATAAGTCTGTTGCATGTACCAAAACAAGACAAGTAACAGACAAGATACAAATAACCATCTTGGTTAAGGCATTGTTTCTGTGTTAAATGTGTTAAATGTGTCTACAATGCTTTACTGGCATGGAATTGAAGCAAATGGTAGAACTTAAACCAAATAATGCGTTAGCTTCCACTGTGCTTGCAGTGGGCAAGGCTGATAAGCAAATGAAAAATAACTGAAGATTTCATTATAATTTTTCTTGTATTTTATTTGCGAAGATAAAACAACTAAACATAATGTTGGACTAACCACTGGACCACAGTCATGACTGATGCATCAAGGTCAGGGACTGTAGAACTTGACCTTAGACAAATTCAACCACCTCAGTTCGGACAATATTTAGCCCTTAATATGTCTGCACTTCCTTACTAGAAAAATAACTATAGAACTTAATGTTAGACACAAAAATAGCAGATAATCTCAGACAAAAACAACCACCTCAGTTCAGACAATGTTTAGCTCATAATTGCTCTTATAAAAGAAAAAAAATTGTACTAACTAATTTCGCATATTTTTGAAGATTACTTCCTAAAATTACCAAAGCAATGTTCCAAGCCTGAGATTAAGGTATAACCACTAGCGCTGTCCTGATACAGATCTGAGCCACTACGATACACATTGCAATACAATACTAGCGATTTGCAATATATAATACAATATGAAAGTATTCAAAGCAATACATGATATAAAATTGCAATGTAGTGCTGTCAAAATGTTTCGTTAATCTGTACTTACAGACCAAAAAGAAAATTAATCAAACAATACCAAAAGCAATGTCTGAAATGTCTGAAATGGCAAATGACATTTGCAACGAAATATATCCTATTGAAAGAAACTATTGGCAAGACAACCATTGTAACATTAATCGTCAAAAGTCTTTCATAACGTTTTTATGCCATCTTGATGCCTCTTTTCTGTTTTATTGTCAGATATGACACTTTTTTTTCAAAGTTTCCCAGGATCTTTTCCATATCTCTCCTCCATTAACTTTACTTTGGTAGAGAACCTTCAGGCATTCCCTCATTCCTGGGCATTTTCTGTTTGTTTTGCAGTTAATGTAGTCTTTGAAGTACTTCACAACTTCTTCGATTTCTTTATCTGACCATGGGACCCGAACAACTACAATTACAACAAAATCTTCCATAAGACAACACGCTCAACTATTCTCAATGCTGGATAGTATAATATAAGCTATATAAATCCTAAGTACAACAAGTGTATAAGGTATCAAAGCTGTATGTTGATGAACTTAAATAAAAAATAAGTGAAAAATCAATGAAATACTTTTTAGGTGTATATTAATTTTAATACTTGATAGTGCATACAGAGAGCTAAAGTACATGTAATAATTTCTTCTAACTTGCATATGCATATGAACCAGTAAACAATTTAAATTCCCTTTCAATTGACATGATTATGTTGACTAACCTTTTTTACCTCCAGTACCTTTTCTTTTTGGCTGTAACTGACCATCTTCAGAATCAGAACTACTGTCTACAGCATTCGATACTGAAAAGTTGATGAAGAAAACATTTATGTTCATATTCTGACAATATAGGTACCTTGTGAAATTAAGTTTGCGAGTTGGACATGTCGCAAACAGCACAACTACAGCAGCACATAATAGTTAATGTTCACGACCACTACACTTGGGATCATTATAATGAACATGCAAATGTAGTTTCGAGTCAACTCAAGGTGACAAACTTGTGCCCCAAACAAAAAAGCCAAACCCAAAGATAATCAAAAGGAAATAATTATAAAAGCACACAAAATGGAGTAAATAGTTCTTGTGAAATTCACTCAGTCATTGCTCGAAATATGCATTTGAAGTTTCAAGTCATTTGATGCTAAGGTGCCAGAGATATGTCCCAGACAAGCAAAAACGCATACCACCCATGACTAAAGTAACACCTACATGTTGCATGGTCAGGCGACATAAAAATTGTTCTATTAATGTCAATGAATTACTTTTAGCAGTATCTTAAACTGATAGTAAATTTTATCATTCACTCAACTCTTGTGGACAAACTGTACTGAACCTCTATTAATTTTGTCAATCTTCCAAATATCTGTACAATGAGCTAGTTTAATAGTAAATATTAGGCAAATAAAAGACAAACAGGTTTAGTGACTAAAGTTGGAAAACTTTTACCTGTACTATCAGGGAAATCCACAACATCTGGAGAAGTATCGTTCTCCGAACAATTTGCATATTCTTCAACCTCATGGTCGTTATCATCAAGGTCTGCAAGAAGTAAGAAGAGAAGAAAGTTGCCTTTTTACATATGCTGGCTAGTTTGCAGCTCAATTTTCAATATTTTGTACTTTATTTATATAGCAAACTACAGATACTGCATAAAAATACATTTATTGGTCAACTGCTGTTTTTCGTAGAGGGTTAGAGCTGTTTTTTTGTCCATTATGTTAATAATGTGTTCAATAACCTGTTTCACAAAAAATACAATATAGCACAATCAAAGATGAAAACATCACAAAACAATGGTTCTTTGAACATTTTGCTAAATATAACAGATCATTTGTTTTGTTGGGTTAAACCCCTGTTTTCAACAGTATTTCAGTCATATACAGGCAGTTCACCTAGCTGTCATTCCTGGTCAAACCAGTACTAAAAATTTACATAAACCCAATTCTACAACTTTTTATAATCAACCTGCAAATTCAGACTGAACAAAGTGGCAGCTGTTTTGCCTTTTTATATTAAGCAGTAATTTATTCTTACATGCAAAGATTCATTGCAATATTGTATTTTATTATTTTATCTTGCACTTTTAACAATGCAACACATCTATCAACATTTATTTCTTCAACTTTTCCTTTCTCAGGAGAAAAGTCATTGAAAGCTTTTACAGTAACTAAAACTAAGAACCAAATATAAAATTACCATCAAACTGAATGTCATTCAGTCTCACCCCTGCAAATTTTCCGTGGGCATTCTTTTCTTGAATTAACATGATTTTGGCTATGTCCAATCTTTCTATCAACCTTGATGTTGCCCTGTAGTTTTGCAGATGCACCTTTTCTGTATGCCCCATGTGGTTCACCAACCATTGCAACTGATAATCTTCAAGTCCCATCACCCAAAGAAGATACAGTAAAATCTCCTTATAATGAAAACTCTCAGACTGTGAAGAAAAGCTCATGGTATCAATTCTTTTATCAGTTGATTTTTAAATGTATTTTGTACTCATGGATGGCTTCTATTAGGTTGCATCACAGCATGTTTTGTACCACAAAATAAATATGTTTTGTTAATATATTAAACCCCAGTTAAATAATCCTTAATGAAACATGTTTTATTTGATTTTTTCCTGAAAACTGTTATGTGATGTATGTACTTGTAAGAAAACAATCTTTCAATAGATTTATGCAGGTAATATGCCAAGTTTTGATTAGTACATGCCTCAAATTCCCAGACAGAATGGGAGTCGGCTCTTTGTCAGTTAATCCTATTCCTCTCTTTCAGTTGAGATTTATTCAATATTTGAGGTTTAAATAAGAGCTCTCAAGGAGACAGCGCGCTGCTAGGCTGTAAAATTTTATCACATTACCCTACCCACCCGTTTTACATGTAGCATGGTATTGTTTTTTAACACTCTGTCAACGAAAATCATTTAAACCAGCAAAGGAGATTCTAGATAATTAATTTAAAACCAAAAAAAACCATCATATTTTTAATACTAAGTCCACAAACGAGTATAATTCAATCAAAATACATGATAGAGTTATGGCTCTATCATCTCTTTGCCGGAGAGTTTATATTATGGTTGCAAACAAGTGTGTAAAGTTTCAAAAGAAATATCTGTAGCGGCTATGGAGAAAAAATCAGTCTTGTACAACGAGGTCTGTGGGTTGACAGTCCAATATGCTAACTACAAGCAGTACATAATTTCAACCGTCTGTAATTTTACTGCAATCAAAAACTTTTAACAGTGAATTTATGTGTCTCTTTTATTACCTGTGATATAGTTGCCGTGTGTTTTCTTAAGTTTGTAGCAGATATTCTCATTGGCTGTTTCAAATGAAGTTTATATTTAACAATGTTCAGTGCTTCTCCTGGACACACTGCCATATCTCCTATAAGGAATAAAAAACAAGAGCTGTTTGTAAAAAAACGCATTCGACTTTTCTCTGTGATTGGTAGTATATCAATGATTGTACACTGTAATAAGTGTATGAAAATTCAAAGTTAGAAAGGAGCATAATTATGTCGGTCAAAAAAAAAACAAATCACAGTTATGGATTAGATGTTGATACTTAGATTGACTTGACTGCTTTTAGAACAAGTTCTATCAAGGAATGATCGCTCGATATTAATTTGTTTTACTTTTTCATGTGAATTTAATAGGGAGGGTTCAATTTCAAAATTGGGTTTGTTTGTGAATGTATCATTATTAAGCTTTCACTCAGCCTCACCTGTATTGGCAAAAATGAACTGATTGTTTGACTTTATTCCACATTTTTTCCTCACGTCAGTGTCAGCAAGATACTGTAAAGGTCTCTGAACCTCTTTTGGAAGAATAATTGGTACTCTCTGGTTACCCTGTAATACATGAATAAGAGTCTTAATAGTCAATGGACTAACCTTAATGTAAAACAATTCACTGTTGGGCAGGGGCAATGCTGGATTTTTTTCCTTTTTGTGAAGCAAACAAGTATTAAAAAGATATTTTTGTGTCAGTTTGGTCAAGTGTTGTTTTGTCCAAGTATGAATCAAATCCATGAATAAATGAGACAATTACATCAAATTATAGCCTTAATCGGCAAAAATTCCATCATTTGAGTCAAAGCCACACTTTGTTAGATATACATGAAGGTCTTGTCATAAAGAATGTTGTGTGTAAATATGAAGATAATGTATTAATGAATAAAAAAGTTATAGCCAGTTACAGCAAGAAAAAAAACAAGAAAATTTCACTAATTTAACCTTGATGGTCAAGGTAGGACTTGTAAACTTGCAGGCCTATCCCGAACAAATGTAATGTCCAAGTATGAGGACAATCCGTTGAAAAATAAAAAAGTTATAGCAAAAATAAACAAAAAATATGTTTTATTTACATAAAAAGTCTAATGAAATAAAAGCAATAAACAGGGAATAATAATGCCCATTATTTTTGTTATTCTTTGAAGACCGAAAGGCATTTTCATCCAGTAAAAGCTGTTTTAAATAGAAAGAACAGTTTTGAAACTCAGGTTAATATTTTTATTACATTTCCTCTAATTTCTACAAGTTCTTTGCTTTCCAAGAGTGTTTTCTCCAACTTTGTGAGCTCTGCTCTAAGGCTCAAGTCTGTTTCTTCTACTCCAGTAGATCTACGTTTATATGTGCTGATACTAATAAATAAAAATGAGATGTTCAAAGTTTTATCTATTTTTAGCTTTGGAGGGCAGTTTGTTCAGTGAAGCTATTTATGCAATCTTGAAACAGTCACCAGACAACAGTCGGTCCAAATAGTTCACTGTCACTACATGACATGTGAGCTAAAAAAGTAAAAATTAAACATTTAGCATTATCAAATGCAATTTCATAAAACAATCCTGTAAAGGAAACTTCGAATAATCCAATTTTTCTAATTTTTCAAGTGTGATATTTCACTTGTTCTGTATAAATAAGCTTGTACCAATTCCAACTCCATTAAAAGCACTTAATAACTTACATCAGTTTTTATTGCAGAAATGATCTCTCATAAACAAAGTATGAAATAGTTTGGGTACAAAAGTTTACGTAAAATGAGACTCCGTCCACAGTATACATAAATACATGTCTGCGGTGCTCATATTAATTTAAAAAGGCAAAATAATGCAAAGTTTGAGTAGTGTGGTCTTCTTTATATTTTTTTCCTTTTGTATTACAGTCAGGTTCCTCTTTTTTTCGCTCAAGCGACAGTGAAAACTAACCGTGAATGTGAGCGAGCCAGCAGAATTTTACACCCATAGACCCCCATTCCCATATTTCAACTTTTGTCACTGGATCTGTAAATAGCTAATTATTAATAAAGCAACTTACTTGAGAGCTTCTATTTCAAGTGGTCTTCTATGATTGTACAGTAGCAGCCTTGCCTCAGTCAGGACCACCACTCTGTTGAACACTGCTGGTTCTGCCTTCAGTTCAATTTCCTTCAGGTTTTTAACTAGGAATTCTGCAAGTTTTGCAATATCTTCTGGATAAGGTAGTTGAACAAACTTGTTGAACTGACGCTCTTGCAGTAAGGTTACAGCTCTTTTGTTAACTTTTATCTTCCATTCTTGGTGTATGAGAAAAACAGAGTCTGATGCCTTTTTACGCTGACCTTCATTTCTTCTTTTAACTGCATAGGTGCCCTTGGCAGCTGCAAGTCTGGCTAAATCATGACCCAACTTCACAGCAGTGCTTGGATGTTTTAGTTCATCATCCTCGTTATGGCCACAAGCCTCTAGAGAGCCTTTTACAAAATTATCAAAGTTTTCTGTAATGAGAAGGTCCATATATGAAGCATCCTCTTGGTTTAATTGTAGTCTTACTATGTGCAGAAGCCTTGCCGCCAACCGCATTCGGTAGGATGTGTAATTCTTTCTCCGAATCTTATTGGAAAAGTTACTAAGAAAGTGGAATTCACCCAAAGAAATTATGAGTGTATCTGACATTGCTGTTTCTGATATTGGTCCTCCAATCATGGATGGGAAAACCTCTTCTTAAGATAATTTGATGCCAGTCCACATACTCTGTTTTCAAAGTTTTCAAAGATTAGCTGCTGTACATGCTTGACATAATTTGGAGACTTCATTTTACATGGGCAATTTTTCATGTGCTTTCTGTAATTGTCCTTTAGTCTGATCCATTCCAAGCATTCTGGACAACAACCATATTCCCTGTGATCAAAGTATCCATATGTCCTTCTGGCTATTATCAACTCACCATCCTTTTCTTTGATAACTGACTGATTATGCTGATTATCTCCTTTATTCCTTAATAAGGTTTGATGACATTTGATGTCTTCTTTTACAGTCCATTTTTCTCGTCCAGTTAAGCATTTTGCCTGTCTTTTCAATTCAGCAATTTTCTTGACATCAGAATTCTCACTATGATGCTCTAAATGTACCTGGATGTTTGAAAACAAAAGTGTACAGTAAAAACAGGCATGAACACAGTCAAACTGTCTTCCTATTTTTGATTTCTCATAAGTTTTTGTATGTCTTTTTATGTAGATTTTTGTATTTCCACTATACATTCTTTCCGTTTCAGGAATAGGCTTTCGAAGTGATGCATGCAAGTCTGAGATATTCAAGGCAAACATCAGGGCATCGATTTTCATGTGAATGTGATACAGAGTTCACATTAGATTCAATTGAAACTGAATTAGTTACTTTGCAATATGGGAACTGAACACTGTAATCAGATTTAATGGATTCACTTTCATCACTAGAACAGGATTCAGGAACATAGTCTGAATCAATCACCGAATCATCCTCTCCCAAACTGCCTTGTGCATCACTGCTAGTATCTACATCCGATTCTATAACTTCACATCTTTCTGACTGTGGCGGGGCCATAAAACATGATTCTGCCTCTGTACCATCATATGAGTCTTCACTAAAGTTTGTCTCTTCAGCACAGTCTTTTACTTCACCTTTGCTAGTGTCCACATCTGATTCTATGACTTCCCTTCTTTCTGCTAGTGAATGCCTCACAAAAGAAGATTTTGATTCAGTATCTTCAGCCGGGTCATACCTCAGTTTTGTCTCATCAGAAGATTCTTCTGTATCTATGCTATTATCAGCATCCGGTTTTAAAACTCCCTCTCTTTCTAGCTGTGACTGCCTAACAAAACAAGAATTGGATTCTGCCTCTTCATGCAAGTTTTTACCCAACTTTATCACTTCAGCCCAATCTTCTATAGCTTTGATAGTATCCACATCTAATTCTGTGAGTTCCTCTCTTTCTGGCTGTGAATGCAACACAAAACAAGAGTTTGATTCTGCATCTTCATGCAAGTCTTTACCCAACTTTGTCTCTTCAGTCTGGTCTTCTTTTGCTTTGCTAGTATCCTCATCAGATTCAATGACTTTCTCCCTTTCTTGCTGTGACTGTCTCACAAAATAAGAATCTTCATGTGTGTTTCTTCAACTGAGTCTTCTCCTGTTTCTTTGCTAGTATCTACTTCCCATTTTATGACATCCACTCTTTCTGACTGAGACTGCATCTCTAAAGAAGATTTTGATTCTGTCTCTTCATTGGAGGCTTTACCTAGATTTGTCTCTTCAACAGAATATCTTCCTATATCTCTCCTGGTATCCACATTTGATTCTATGACCTCTGTTTCCGACAGTGGCTGCCTCTCAAAATAAGATTTTGATTCAATTGATTCATCGGAGTTTTTACATAACATTGTGTCTTCAACAGTGTTTCTGTTCCCAACTGTTGGATGGTCTGTTTCTTTTCCAACAAGTAAATCTTGCTCATACAAGCACCAGTTTCAGTCTCCCTCAAATGCCTTTAAAGTGGCTGTCTTGTTCTTAAGTTTTCCTGAAAAGTGATGTCAGCTCTTTAAACATGCGCAGCAATTTGTCTGTATTAAAGGGCTTATAAAAAGTCTACTTAATATGATCTATGAGTTATGTCTCAATATTCAAAATATAGACATTTTATCAAACTAAGTATGTAATTAGGAGATACAATTGCATGACATTAATATTTATTTACTAGTATACGATCTACCAAGCTTTTGTCTCAATACTTAAATAGATACTTTAAGTGTTAAACTGTCTGTGATTAGATGATAAAATTTCCATTTATACCAACTAAAAACTTTTGTCTCAATATTTAAAACATGGACACTTTAAGTGTTAAACTTTGTCTATGATTAGGTGATACAATTTGTCTGACATACAGAGCTTATAAACAACTACAAAGTTTTGTATCAATACTCAAAACATGGATACTGTTCAAGTGTTTAGTATGTCTGTAATTAGGAAAATTTCTGACAATTAAAAAGTTTTGTCTTAATACTTAAAACATGGACAATTTAAGTATTAAAGTATGTCTATGATTAGGTGATACAATATGTCTGACACAAAGAGCTTATAAAATCTCCTTTTCAAACAAATACAAAGTTTGTCTCAATATTTAAAACATGGACACTTTAAGTGTTAACATATGTCTGTGATTACGTCATACAATATGTCTGACACAAAGAGCTTATAAAATCTCCTTTTCAAACAAATACGAAGTTTTTGTCTCAATATTTAAAACATGGACACTTTAAGTGTTAAAACTTTGTAATTAGGAGATACAATGACAAATAGCTTACAAAAATATTCCTGAATAACCCATATTGGAAATTTGAAGATCAGATAGAAGACCTTTAGGTATAAATGGGTTAAGAACAATCTTCAACAGTGATGAAACAGAAATACCTCACAAACAGAATAAACAATAATGACAAATTTCTTCAACTGATACTGCATGTTACTGCAAATCATTGTTCCAGGATTTGAAATAGATATCCCATTTGTGAGAAACACATTGTATTGTAACAAGTGTCAAAATCAATACCACAAGAATTAAGATTATAAAAACTATAACTTGAAACATATGGGAGTCCATTTTTTTTCAATATGAAAGGGTCCATTTGATTGGTTGAAATAAAACGCAATGTGATTGGATATTACTGTCTATACTTAAAGGGGATTCATCTGAATATTTGTTAAATCTCCTTAAGACTATCAAATTCATCATAGGTACATGTTCATCTCTCACTCAATAACCATTGTCCTAAGAAGGGGCAGATTTGGTCATTATGACGTAAACATTTCATGAATATAATGCAGTAATTCACAGATCTACACAAGTGACAGTCACATTTAATGCATCGAGGAAAATAATGTAAGGTTACTGAATATAATAGTGCCTATTTTCAACTAGAACTGTCCATAAGATAATGTGGTCGACTTATTTCAGCACTGGATAGTATATAAAAAACTGGATAGTATACCGAAAGCTTTTTTCCAAACATTTCAGTGGAAAAGGGACATAATTTTGCAAAAAAATATCTTAAGGTTATCTACCCTCCAGTAATTGGTTCCCCTTTGGATATTGAACATGAATACACGTTTCAAAGTGAATACCATTCATAGTTTTGAAGTAAATAAAGCTTCATTCCCTAAATCTCCAAGTCAAAAAGGGGCATAATTCTGCAAAAATACATATTTCCGGTTATCTGCCTTTCAGTAATGGGTTCTATTGATACAGAATATGTATTTCAAGTGCCAAGTGAGCCGCAAGTGGCTCTACGAAAAAATCTGTTATTCCGCAGTCGAACTGAAGAATTCCTTTTTGCAAGTTGATTATTTTATTTAGCAAGTAAAATTTAGAGCTACTTTCAAAAATTTGTGACAGGTAATTTTTGTTAAATTCTAGCCCTGAACAAAAGCTTTTATCCAAAAATTCTTAAGTTTTAAAAGGAGCATAATTCTGCTCTGCAAAAAATATTTTTGAGTTATCTGCACTTCAGTAATGGGCTCCTCTTTTAATAGTGAACATGTATTTCAAGATTCAAGTGAACACCTTTGATAGTTTCGGAATTACGGTCACGTACGAAAAACTAAACCAACGCTGACAATAATGCCCACGATCAAGTGACGACATTACTGTGACTTTTAAAATTTTGAAAAGCTAACAAGTGGTAGGATACAAAATTTAACAATGCTTTAAGTGGCATACATTAGAACAAACAAGAAACATGCAACTAAATTCATATTTCATCATTACAAATTGATAAATAATCCTCCAAGTCAAAGGAACATGTATCACAACGTCTCGTAAAGACACAAACACACTAATCAAGGGCTTACATACAAATTGTATGACAACTTGATGTATAAAACATGTATTATCAATCCATTCCTTTTACCTACAAAGCTGATCATCACCAAAACCTTGGAATTTGCATGATTCTGAAGGAAATGTAATGCTCTAAGGTTTTTAGATACTGTTTACCGTTATGTGACGTCCCAGCGTAAACAAGTAACATCGGTGTCTATCCACTCAGTTGCATGTTAAAGACATGTTAGAATGGAAATAGGTCATGACGTTTTTTGCACTATTGTTTCATATAGCACGATTTTTTGCACAGGTGCATGCAATTAATCACCCAGGCCTATTAGCGTTTGTGATTAGATTACTACGCACCTGAACTCAGAAGTGTGCAATATGAAGCAATAATTCACGCAAGTTTACAGTCAAGAAAAACTGTTAAGGTGAACCGACCACCATATATAACAGAAAAAGTGTTGAAAAAAGAGTTAAAACCAGTGAAAAAAGTCATATTATTAAATTAACAGGAACCACTATTTTCCCTTCGTTAGACTAACAGGGAACATTTCAGTTTTGTTATGTTTTATAAACTTGTCTGTTTAAAACATGTTGCCAAGTGGTCGGTGTCATAGGTATTGTTTAAAGTAGCTTCTAATTTCAATATTAGCTTTGTTACATTCGTTTTGTCTTCACAAGTGTTCTTCTCTTTGTGGTACAATACATTTGTCCTTAACCTGCAAATTCCTGATGAAATTCTTGAAACAGATAAACAGACAAGCACTGACATGTTCGGTTTGCTTTAGTCAATACTTAAAGAAAGCAAACAAAAACCACATCACATTACACAAAAACTGGAGTAGTTCGCTAGAATTATGGAATTTTGAAACAAATTAATGGTTAATTTCAGTTAAGTCCAGTTCCATTCAAAAGCTCCGAGGACAGATCAGATGGGTAAGTCACTCTTTAGAGTCAGTTGTTTAAAAAAAGTAGGTCTGTGTTTGTCACATGGTAACGTTTTGATAATATTTTTATCAAGACAAAAAGTTGACTTTGAAGCAAAAGTCTTGGTCCTTTGATTAGTAATTTCTATACAGATTTTAAAAAGGAGTCTTGCAAATGTGCATCATTAAGGTCTCACAGGAATATGTTGTGTTTAAACAGTGAAGTCTTCTCTAAAGGTAAGTTTGGTTTTCGACCTCTTTTTGAGATTAAAAACCAATTCGTGGTAAAAAAAAAATGCAAAACGATCATTAACATCAGAAACTCAACATTATTATATATATATAGTATGAATAAAATGGACAAAGCAACATCCTATGGAAATAAATGTGGAGGTTAGTCTGGTTTCTGGTTCCAACCTTGCAAGTATGAAGTTATTGCTTCGTTTAAATGTTCAAATCCTGTGCAGATTTCTTCGAAATGTTACATTTATTGTTTTAATTGCTTAAAAATGTTGCTACTTGTTATGTCATATGAGGTACATTAATTTCCAACTTTTTATGATGTATTCCTTCTTCAAGATTAAAAGAATATGTGAGGTCATTAAGACGCAAAATACGTCGTCTTGAGGATCGTGTTTCTGCGTTTGAACAGGCCCATGAAAGCAGTCCCAGCAATGAATAGGCCAAACTGTTTAAACTTGTCGAATATTTTAGTGATGCACAGAATACATTTACTACGCTTGCAAAGTCTTTATTCTCTGAGGATGAGCTAGTGAATTCCTCAAGAACTGGAAAAAGGACAAATAAATGTAATGATATACCCCGCCCAGCAATAGACCAGGTCAGGTTTCAAACGTTAGAGGGCTGGTCATGAAGAAAACAAACATTGGTAAGGAAGTCTTCCTGAAAAAAATTGAAAACTTACAAAAAACACTGAGACAAAAGAAACTGAAGTAGATGAGTGGGTGCGAGTGCTGAACGCTGTTACTTGTTTTTCATAAAGTTTCTGTTTATGTTCTCAGCATTTTTAGATATTCTGTTTTGAATAAAAAGTTGAGATATTATGATCGTTGAATCGTCGTCATTGGCATGCAAAACTTCAATGTAGCGCAATTCACGACACTTAGGATACATGGTTATCATGACAAGGTGCAGTTGCAAGACAATGGTCATTATTCTCAAAGCTATAGTATGCCCCTTTTTAACTTAGAATTTGGGTCAAATTGTTTATTAAACAGAATGATGTAAAACAGACGAGCCTTGACACTGCTCTCTGCAGTTTTAAATAAGATGCAAGGAAGCATTTTCCCTTTGTTTTTATTCTCCTGAAGGATTGCATACAGCAGTTGCACAGTGCCGTCCGTCTGTCCAACTTTTGTGTCTCAGCCATAAATTCATGATTATGGCATGGATTTCAACATAACATGGCATGAATGTTCCCCAACACAAGACGGCGTGTTGCAAGGAAGACACGGACCCTAAGCTCTAAGATCAAGGTCGTATTCAGGGTTATTCATTATGTATGTAATTATTGTTGTATTCGGTGTACATTGTGTGTTCCAATACATTGTTTGAAGCCAGTCTTAATCATAAGAATATCTATTAAGTTGCTTTTGAGAAAAGTGTCAAGGTAACTGATGCTATAAATGCGTTGCAACTTGGGGGCATATGTAACAGTCAGTTTTTGTTTTTTCTTTCATCAAATAAGCACAGAGATGTGACGTTTGTAAAGTAATTTTGTGCGTAGTGGTCTTTTTTCGAATTAGTTCTGGAGGCTTGTGATGTAATACCTATCTTAAAAATCACTTGGGATATCATGTACATCTATTTATCTTAGAAATAACATGAAATTTCATCCATGATGAGCATTGTACAAATTACGATGCTTTAAACTGTAATGTCACACTTGTGACAAACTCCAAACTCCATTGAGAAAAAATAGTGTGTTTTATCTTAAGAACAGCAGTATTTTAGTGTTTTTAAGCTCAGTAATTATTTAGATTTTCCAATACAAAAGATTAAAAGCAGATGTATCTAATCTATTTAAATGTTATGAGTTTAGATAATTTTTGTGTCAATTTTAATATGCATTATTCTGATATGGTTTTCTTTGTTATGGGACTTCTGAATTTTTTATCAGCTCTCTAGTGCTTGTGACTTGTGACAATATTGACTAAACTTTTATTGATCGTTTTTGAACCAATGATCTGAATCTGGTAAAAATTCAGATATATGTCTGACTAACAAGACAAATATAAAAACCTCTTAAAATCCTTCAATAACCAATAATGTTTAGTGGTGCAAGGTAGAAAGGATTTGCTGCATTTTTGTTTGCATTAAGAAGTTTTCAAGAATATTCAAGAAACGCAATGCTTGAAATAAACAAAATATGCTTCATGAATATTTCATGAATATATGTGAAGTGTATATGTGACATTAAAATATAGAACGAAATCTTCATGAAGTCTTCATGAAGTATTTTTTTAAGAATCTAAGCTTGAAGTCTGCATGAAGAGTTGTTTATGCATTGTTTACGAAGTATTTATGAACAAAAATCAATTCCATATATCATGCATTTTTCTGCCTGAACTTTTCATGAAGCCGTGTTTTAAGAATTTTGCATACATTTGTCTCATATATACTTCACATATATTCACGAAGTTTTCATGAAACCTCTACATGAAGTATGCATGAACATTTCACAATTCTTCATGAAGTATGCATATAAATTTCACGCAGGTAAAGTTAAATTTTCATACGTTTTGCACTTTTAGATTTATACAGATACATTTCTATATCATATGTATACTTTATAAATATATACTTTGTATGTATGTAAAATTTATAAAGTCAATTTTTGATACACATATATAGGTATATATATAGAGAGAGAATGAAGGATTGATACAATGTCTGGATTCCAGTTTTTCTCTCTTAGTCATTAATGACAGCTACTTTTATGACCTGTTATATACTTATAAATATTATATTTTCTTGAATAATTCAGTGAATACTTTATGTTTTAATTTTGAATATGTATTTTATTCACATATTTTACAATCACTACCTAAGATTATACTCAAAATGGCTGACACTATCTGTGACATTGTGTTGTCTTGTTGTGCCAGAAATGATAAAGTTTGTATTTTCTATTAGCATTAGTTGCTCTGGCTCTAAATCCACTTCAAAATCGCGGTCACATAGTTGAAGCAGATGAAATTATTGGAAACCTCTGCATACATGCTCTGTAATGACTCCTAAAGCTTAACCGTTGATTTTGACATTGTCTTATTCAGGGAGTGCTGCAACAGTGCTTTGAAATTTGACACTGGGTATGACTATATTTTTCAGTCTCATTTGCCTAGACTAACCACAAGTGGCTAATGTAAAATAATACATGGGTTTAAACCACTCCCTGGCGATTCTCTATGTGATAAAACGCTTTCTATTTTGATTGGTTTTCTGTATTTTCTCTCTACATTATCTTGATGTGACCTCTTGGATATTCAGATTGTCTCTTTTGTCCAAAAGGTTGTTGTAATATTGAGATTTTGCTGTAGTTTTATATGCATATAATTATATATATGCAGCACAACAATGCCAATACACATACAAAAATTTACTTAACTATTCACCAACACACGCAAATGTTTTTAATGTGCCAAGGGGTCATGTTTTACAAGTCTGACATTTGTATTTGTTTATGTATGTATTAAATGTGCCTGTAATGATGTAATTTGAAAAACTATTTAAAAACATACTACAATAGATCATAATTCACATGAGCATAAAATCTGCCAGTTCTGTATGAAAAGTGTGTTCATTTTCATACTTCATTCATTCAATTTTATTCTGTTTTAGGTCACTAGTAAAAATGAGTGCACTATTTTCATTCGGCTGATGTGACCAGGTTGTTCAACTTTCACATAAATTAATGCTTATTTAGCTAATAATGAATGGACAATTGAGTGGGAGAAAACAAATTGCTCTACATGATAAAGAGAGAGAATGTCAACTCATTAAGATAGAAATACTATCTTCCAATGGTGTTGAACAACTTTGGTGTTGAGCTTTAATATCATATCATAATGTGTGATAATTTATTAAGGTACAGTGCAACAGCTCTAAAACAACACCTTTAAGCAAAGCTATGTTGCTGTGAGAGTTTGTTGCTCTAGAGAGGTTAACGTAATAGTTAAATCGTGAAGAATCACGTGGTTGTTGAAGGGAGGTTACTGCTCAAGGAGAGATTACACCGTATTTTAGAAGAAAGGTCGGAAGAAGAATGAATTCTCTAAAAGGCAGCCTGGGAATGATTAAAATTATTAATATACCGAGCTAGATACAAACTTTGTCATAAAAGGAAACGTTAATTCATATCTTGAATACATGTGGCTCCATTAAAGTTTGAATTTAGTGAACAGTTGATGAAAAAACGCGAAAATTTGTGATTTAGAAGCGAGTCTACTGGACTAACGGATCGATGAAATTTATCAAAACTTTTTTATTCAATGTGTTTGTGATATCTACCAGTCCTCTTGGATTGACCGATTTCTTTATTCAAAAAAGAGATTTTTTTTAAAAAAGTATGCAAAGTTTTAGGATTATCTGTAGAGACTCTTCCGTCTCCCGGGCCCCTAAAATAGCTGTTTATAAAAAACGCAATTTTGATAACTTATAAATTAGTTTACTATGTTCATGGTAGTCATTAAATTAATTACATTACGGTGAGATTGAAAGATACATTTCCAAGCAAAATAGTTAAGAACATCCACTTGACATGCTCTTGAGCTGACTTGTAATTATATATTTCAGTTTCTGAAGTATGCCATTAAAAGCCTAGCCAGCATAAATGTTTCATTACAAGATCACAAAAGTTAATGACTAAAGAATGTAGTTTTGACATACGTAGCAAGAAATACATGTGACTATTCAATTCAATTAAAATTTGTAAAATATCAATTTTGATTACAAACGTGTTACAGAAGACATGATAACTGCGGCCGTTGTCCAGTGGTTAGTGCGCTGGACTTTAAAACCCGGCAATCCGGGTTCAAATCTCGGTCGAGGCAGGCCATACCCTTCTATGAAAATTTGACAAAAGTGTCGGTTTTCTTCCACATGTGGAGAAGTTACCGGCTCCTTGAGGAAGGGTAAATTAGTTCTGGATAGTATATAGTCCAGGAAAACTGGTTATAGGTGAACAGACCGCCGTATATAACTGAAAAATTGTTGAAAAAACGTTAAGCCAAGTGAAAAAAAACAATACACATGCATTCATAAGTCTCACTTGATAAATTTATACATAGACAGAAAACAAGCTAGACAGGATCTTGTAACATTGGTGAGTAACTCACAAGGTACTGCCCTATAAAATAATAGCAAAGAAAGAAAAAAACTGTTGGGCCTAATTTCTTGAACACGCAGGCTTATATGCATTAGTCAAACTCAATCAAAAGTTGTAGCAAATGAACACAGATATGAACTTATAAAGCAATAACAATGATAATGGTCATTAATTAGGATGAAAGACACATTTTATGGTTACATAACGGAGATAACAAAAGCTGTCTGGTGGGTATTTTTACTACCAGTTACCAAACATTGACTGATAGTCAGTGGGTAAGCAGACGACTATTTTAATACGACTTTTGTAGAACTGTTATCGAAAAGTTACATTAAAATGAGAAGGGAAATACAAAATGAATACGGTAAAACCATCATTCACACTTTGTAATCTATTTGGACACATAAAATTACTTTGATAACAAAGAAATAAAAATGGGTGTGTATAGCGATCGTCATTTGTAGAGTTATACTGTATCGTCAAATGTTTAGGTAGGGAGAATTTGTATTATCACTGAAATCACGAGAAACATGTCGGTTGAACAGGCCGTCGTATACAACTGAAACATTGTTGTAAAAACGGCGTTAAACACAGCGACGTTACATTCTACACACAAAATAACAAAATAATACATAGCATGTTTCTCGTGGGAAAACGAAATATACGTGCAATAGACTAGCTTTTGTCATGGTCCTCGCTTATTGGCTTAATTCGGCCAGGTATTCGCATACACTGTATTGTAATACCTTCGCTCATATTTTTCTGTAAATAATTATATAAAAATTAATTGTCATCCAACATAAAGATTTTCTCCAAATCATAAATTTAAGACGAAATTTTATATGCAAGACATGCATTTTAATACATTATCCACAATTTTGCACTTCAAATATGCTTGAGCTCGTGACAGTAGTCCTTGTTGTCGAGGATAACATATATATGCTTATATGCTGTCCTTATTGCACAGCATATAAATACCCTAGTAGTATAATGCAAACATACTAATGGATACTGGCTTTCATGTCTACAAAATACAGACCCGGCGTTCCATATTACGAGTGCGAATTTTGTGTCTTCTACCAACATGAGGTTAGTTCCTATTTAGCATTTAATTCACTTGATTTGTATTGATGAAGGTTGGTGTCATAGAACGTCAACAGGCGTTGTTTTACAAAACAACAATGTGTTTATAAAAGCATTACTATCATAATATATCTAATAAAGGGTAATCATATTTTTAAGCTTTTAATTTAAACGGCATAGGCGCAATAGAGGAACAGCCTAATGCAGTGCTTCCTACGTGGTTTATTTTTATAACTGAGGCTGTCCTTAAAAATGATGGTTTACGGTCACGCGATCCAAACATTTTACAGTGGGTAGGTAGGTGTGCGTTTTTGTCAATATTGTAAGCATGTTCTCAGTACATATAAAAACTAGAGTAAAGAACGAAATGATTCCTTCGTCAAATACTAAAGTTTTGAGTATGTATACAATATGTAATAAAGGCAAACATTTGTTGATATGATATGTATTAAGGCTAAGAGTATACTAGCCAAATGTTTTACCCCTTGATTGGCATTCTTCATCGATCTGTATTTTGAATTGTTTAACTTGACCCACAAAATGGGAAGTATCAAAGTTCTGTTTTTAAAAAAATACAAAACTTTATTCATTTGATGAAATCCAACAAAAATAAAACAATTTATGATTTTACTTGGTTTTTGTGTGAGTCATTTTAAGTTAGGAAAAACACTTTGGATAAGTCTTAACTGTTTGTTTTTTTTATTTTGTTTGAATCTCTTTCGTAGAAATGTATGTATATCATATTGCAAATTTGCTGAAGGCATTGTAACGCCATTTGTTTAGCCTAATAACGAACGAACGAACGACCGACCGGACGGACGGACGGATTTAATTTGTTATCAATTGATAAGTTTCATCATCTGTTATACGCTCAGTAAAACCTCGATAATAAACCCACATTAAGGACCGAAATATCGGGTCGTAATAATGAGATGGTCTCATTGTTAAGTTGAATTATTGATTAGATATTGAAAACCGGTCAAAACATATGTTGTCATTACAGTGATGTGGTCGTAATATTGAGATCGCTATTTGAGGTTTTACTGTAGTTAGAACTTTCAATCGTATCTTTGGTAATTAGTTTTATGCTTGACTTGGAACAAGGCTTTTTCCTAGTCGATACATTTCCGCGAACTATCCGCGTGCTTGAAAATCGCTCACCGAGCGAAACGTCGCGGGCATGGACCCTGAACCTGACGCAGATCGAACGTATGGAATTTATCCAACCTATTCTTTATTCATCGAAGGTTCACAGACGTGGACCGTGGACACGAATCACGGATCACGGAATACCGACCTAATAATAATAACAACTATTATTTTGTTTTAGAACTGGTGTTCAGTGTTCTGTATATTTCAACTTGATAATGAGATAACCTCAATATTTAGTCTATTTTATCTGACCCAGAGGTGGTCCTTGCATCGCGGTTTTATTGTAAACATGAAATACGTATAACTAAACTTTCGTATCTACAGTATGTAAAGAAAACTTTATTGGATCAAACAACAAGAAAATGTTAACGTTGTTCAGCATTCTAAGGTACTTTATCTTTGTAGGAGTTATTAAAATCAAATTTTTACGACTCGGTAAATAATTACAGGGCATAACGCGCCATTCGATTGAATTCTCGTGTCTTATAAACATTTTGAATAATATCTTAAGGCGCTTTGATTCATTAAAAATCCCTTGTCAGAAACGCTTGATACGTGACTTACAAATCAAATTGAGATACAATTTGGACTATCCCTAACACTGAAAGTTATATCAATTCATCCTAATTATGAAGCATTCTATTTGGTTATCTTCGCATCAAAATTGAGACCATCTCATATATATATACATGTATAATGACCTCCCGTTCTGTTCCGTTCTGTTCTTTCCTGTACTGTTTTGTCCTGTCCTGTCCCGTCCCGTCCTGTTCTAAAATGTTCTTATCTGTTCTGTTCTGATCTGTTCTATTTTGTCCTGTTTTGTTCTAAAATGTGCTGATCTGTTCTGTATTGCTCTAAAATGTTCTGTTCTGATCTGTTCTATTTTGTTCTGATCTGTTCTGTTCTGGCCTACCCTAAAATGTTTTGTTCTGTTCTGATCTTTAACTTGTTAGCAAACGATATGTCACTCGCAATTGTTTAAATTTTCCAAAATTTTCTTTAGTTGTTAATTTTAAAATGTTGTATACCAAGTCATGTGTATAGATTTGATGTATTTTTTTTTCAAAATCGATGTATGTTTTGTACAAGTCTAAGAAATAAAGTTTCTGTTCTGTTCTGTTCTGTTCTGTTCTGTTTGCTCTGTTCTGTTCTGTTCTGTTTGCTCTGTTCTGTTCTGTTTGCTCTGTTCTGTTCTGTTCTGTTCTGTTTGCTCTGTTCTGTTCTGTTCTAAAATGTCATGTTCTGTTCTGATCTAGCCGCGGTCCTCGTCCAGTGGTAAATGCGCTGGATTGGAACCCGGAGATCCGGGTTCGAATTCGGTCGCGGCAGGTCATGCCTTTCTATGAAAATTTGACAAAAATGTCGATTTTCCTCCATATGTGGAGAAGGTGCCGGCTCCTTGTGGAAGGGTAAGTTAGTACTTAACTAAAAAATTGTTGAAAAACGGCATTTAACTCTAGTGACAATATGTCACATAAACAAATCTGTTCTGGTGTGTTCTATTTTGTCCTGTTCTAAAAATGTTCTGTTCTGCTCTAAAATGTTCTGTTCTATTCTGATCTGTTCTATTTTGTCCTGTTCTGTTCTATACTGTTTTGATCTGTTCTGTATATGTATATTCGTTGATTGTTCTCGTGTAAATCAATGACTATCAAATAATATTAATTATAGTATACATTGTCTTTGAGATGCTGAGACAAGGTGATACAGTGTGCATTTAATAATAAATTGTATTTTTAACTTTTAGAATATTAACTTATTTCGATTAATATTGTGTGTAAATATTTGAGACTTCTTTCAACATTGAACAAACACCATTTATCGCCATTAATACTCCATCTTTTGTTAAACCAAACGTAATTATCGAACTCACATATTTTCTCGTATTTACTTATCTAAAACGACTAAATGGTGAACTCAAATGTTGTTTGACGTCATAAGAGTTAATTTTAGTAACACTCATTTTCAACACAATGACATCGAACATAGAAGGAAACATCAGATTATCACTTTTTAATCTATCTATTGTTAAAATGTCAGTTGTGACAAACAAACTCACTTTTTATTCGTGTCATTGACTGGAATTTTAATGACTTCGTGACGCACATTGATAATACATTGATAGATTTAGATTTATTTGTTCAGTTATCGAAACTGAAAATTTTGCCCTTGTAAAAGTTGAATGTTTTGTACTCCGTATATTAAACATTCTGTGTTATGACATTTTAACTACGTTGAATAAATGTCATATTTAAAATTCATCAATGTTTTATAGATTAAAGTGTTGATATTACATGTCTCTAGTTGCATTTACCGCTTAATATGAAATATCATTCACACGCACATAGTACCAATGTCATAGTTTAGATTTTTATCGTAGTGGTAGTCTTCTTTAGTAATATTTTATAGTCCACAAAGAACGGTAACTAACATCTATAAATTTATACCATCTAACCTAACAGTGATTTTCACGAGACTTGCTTAAATTTTATCACGTGACTAACGCGCACGATTTCCCCCACACCACTTTCAGTCAGACCATCATACGATGCATTCGTAAATTATTTTCTCCTATTGTCGCGCGATACTCTATCAGCCGGCAGGTAACTGTTTAAAATATCTATTCTATTGTTTTGCTTAATTATAATATTGTAGAATGTTTTATGATAATAAGTTATAAGAATGTTATTTAATGCTAATGTTAAATATTGTATCATATTGACCATAATGCTATTTATTATCTTTTTCATATATTATTGCTCAGTATGTTAAATCACAATTGTTAATACTATGTGATTATATCTTGTAGAACTAGTGGGAGATTATATTACATATCAAACCAGTTAAACCTTCAGGGTTTTAAAATTGTTGACCCCACCTCTGCCAACACGTGGCATCCACACCCATATATGCAGAGTTGTACCCGACGACAATGGCGCCCAACGTGGGACTCTAGTGGTTTATCAACGTGCATGCATCGGTACAGTGTATAGACGTTCAGCGAAATACACGGACTAAGGCCTGTTATTATTTCTTAATTATTCCGGAAATCATTGTTTGTGCTAGCTAGCCAGTAAACTATAACTTTCTTCAAGATTCTACAATTCGCCGCTGGAACTGTCGTGAGTTTTATGTATCGTGACAAATTTGACATTAATTGTACTATCAGTTTGACCATTTTATTGTAATTTCAAATTTGCCTAAATCTTTTATGTATTATTTTATAAATTGCATGTTTATCATATGTTTTTTTTTGCATTGTTGAAATGTTTAAAATTTAGTTAAATTGTAATGCCTGCCGGTTAAATATTTTTGCCACACCCTAAGATTTTATTATTGAAGTTTACAGTAAGGTCATCCTATCGTGTTACTTGCTAAAACAGGTTCTGTACTCTACAATTAACACGTGCATCATTAACCCATGCATCAGTTAACCGTCTTGTATGTTAGTATAGTAAAGTTGTAGAACAAGTTAGTATTGATCAGTACTCTACCCTTGTGAGTTAAACATAGTCAGTTAGTGTTTGTAGCATTGGAAAAATTAGCTTGAGATGTGATGTAAATTATAATTGATTAGATAGTCCATTGTATATTACATATTATATTAACTTATTGCGTAACTTATTACCCGTATTAGCTGAAGCGTTTTTTTTAAACACGTGTCGCTAGCAGACATTTTAAACTGTCGATGTGAGGATTTAATTTTCACATACGGTTTAAAACTAGCGAAGTACGATAAAACGCGTTATATACGAAAAGTTTATTATCTTGCATTAGAATTGATAGTAAACGGAAGTCGATGTTGCGCAAGCGTAGAACATACGGATGTGAATCTTGTATGATTGATTACGGGATTTACTCACGTGGTTGAATAAAACTGAAACCTTGTAAAATATACTGATACGAATTGAAGCTCATTTCTGCATTAGATAATTTAAATACAATTGTTGTATACAATTAACTCACTGCGTTGTGGTATAAATAAATTGAATTAGATATAATCTAATTTGATATAATTTGATGATAGAACTTAACGGTACATTAAAATAAATGCAATTATAAACTGTCAATAATGAATTAGGATAAACTTAGGATAATAGATAAGTGTACTTGTAACTTATGTATCAAGGATAATTGTTTCTTGTTAGGTTAAACTTATAAATTTCAAATATCAAACTTAAACATTAGTATTAGAAATAGCAAACAACAGAAAATTTAATTAAAAAGATAAATTTAATTAAGAAAATAAAATAATTAATAATCATTGACAATTGGTGATTGATAATCAATAAGTTGATAAATAGCAAGTAGTTATATCTATTAATTGATAATAAGATATTAATAGTTAATATATTAATGAATAACTGAAAGTTGATAGCTAAAAACTATTAAGTGAGAATTAATAATATTCAAATAACAATTCATAATAAGAGAGTGTATAAAATAGTAAAATAGATAATAATTATTATTAAATAAATTAGTTAATAGAATTTTTGAAAATAACTTTGCAAAAATAACAACATTAAGTTTAGATTAATTGATTTAATTGACTGATTGTTTAAAATTATTAATTAATGAAATTAATTGTTGATGCATTTGCATAATTAATAATTAATAAGTTATATCAAAATAAGTATAAAAGATATCAAAGAAAAAAAATAGGGAAAATTATTTACTACACACATTTGATAAATAACACATAGATAATAACAAAATACTAATATAAGAGAGGCTTGTTGATAGATGTATGGCATCATAAGGTTGTACTTATTGATAGTGACATACTAATGTCAGTATCAATTTTGATTCTGAGTTTGTTGGACTTTGAGTTTTGATTTTTTTTTTACTTTTATTGTATTTGATGTTAGTTTTGGATGATGTTGTGAATTGTGAAACTTGTGAATTGGAATTGAATTGTGAATTGTGATAGTGATTAGTGAAAGTGAATTGAAAACTATTTTACGTTGGAATTTAGTGTTAAATTGAACATGGCGGAGTTCTTGTCGGAGAGAGAACTTAGGAGTAGGTTAAGAGAGAGACAAAGGAGAGACTCTGAAGTTGAAAAAGTAAATGAAATGATGAATAGTTCTCTGAATGAAGGCACAAAACGTTCTAAACGAAAAGAAGGAGATGTGATAGACAAACAATTACTAGAGCTTAACAGGCAAAGAGATAGTGTTGTTGAGAACAGAAAGTTGTTACGAGCTGATAGAAAGAAATCACATACTGAGTATCAGGCTGATATTGATAGAGAATTGAAATGGATAGACAAAAAGTTGCAACAGTATTCTCTTTCCCCGCACGGGCACCACGTTAGTTCAGAGACGCACATGGAGGAATTGGATTCGAGTGATGAAGAATCAAACGAGGAAAGAAGTATTAAAAGAGATATCTTGGAAATGAGGGAAAGAGAGAGATGTATTATGGAAAAAATTAAAGAAAAATCGTTGAGTAACAAGAAAAGAAAAGATGAAAGGATGGCGAAGTTAAGGAAAGAAAGGGAATTGATGGAAACAAGATTATTAACTAAAGCAATTAGATGAGGATGATGACACTGATACGTTGAACAGAACAACAAGGAATATCTCAACACCGATTATTAAACCAAGCATTCCAACATTTACAGAAAATACATGATGAATGGAAACTTGAAGTTGAAGCCATGAGTAGTTGTGGGATTTACAATGAGGAAATACTCAGACAAGCAGTTAGAAATTCATTATCTGGAAGTTCAAGGAAAATTCTTCTCACTATGATGCCACATGCTACAACTTATGAAATATTACGCAAGCTTGAAAACGTTTATGGCAATGTCAGATCCGGCGATTCTGTAATAGCAGAGTTTTATCAAACTGCTCAATTGAAATCGGAGAGCATTTCAGAATGGGGAATTAGATTAGAAAGTCTGGTTCAGAAGGCCATTGAAAAGGGACAGTTACTTGAAAGTCAACGGGAGCAAATGCTCAGAAGCAGGTTTTGGAGACATTTATACAATGATGAATTGCGTAATGCAACAAGAACTTACTATGAAACTGCAGATTCTTTTGAAGAATTAAGGAAACTGGTGCGACAAGAAGAAGTAGAGATGATCAACATGAAAGAAGATGAAAAAGCCGGCACACATCTTAAAATTCAGCAAGTTGATCAACAAATGAAATTGCTTACCGAATTAACAGAGCAGTTGAAAGAGATAAGTGGACGATTAGGAAAGTTGGAACACCGTGACACCAATGGAGATAATGCATGGCGATCAGACAGGGGAAGAGGCAGATCTAATTGGCGCGGCCGTTATAACGGAAGAGGAAGAAGTTATGGAGCTGAACAACAAGAGGCAAATTTAAACAACCAGTAGCTCTGATCGAAGAGGCGGATGAGAGCTTACAAGGAAATAGTAGCCTCCAATCAAACATTCTTGTGAAAGATAGATTAATAGGACCATCGAATGTTGCACGTGTTTCGCTTAATAACTCAATGTGTCTAGCATTGATAGACAGCGGTTCTCAAGTTACCACTATTGATAAGGAATATTATTTAACATTGGACCCTAAACCAGAATTGAAGTCTTTAAATAACTTCGGCATTGAAGTCAAAAGCGCTTATGGTGGAATCATCCCTTACTCCGGATATATTGAAGCAGATATAAGACTTGAATGCATGGACAAAAGCATAGCAACTTTGATTTTGGTGACTTCTGTTGGAAGGTACGATGCAAAGGTACCCATGATCATTGGCACTAATGTAATAAGAGAAGTGAAAAGGACACCAGACACTCTACCAGATGTATGGCAGGCGGCATTAGCTGAGATGACATCAGATATTGGTATGGTTAAAGCTACGCATGATATGAAGTTACGCCCGGGAGAATCAAGGACGGTTACAGGATTTTTGCGGAAACAGAAAGTGATTGAAGCAGCAATAACAGAACCTGTCGATGATGCTCAACATAGTGCACTAATATGCCCTGGAGTAATAGAGGTCAAATCAGCTGGGAAAAGCGCAAGGATTCCAGTGAAAATGTGCAATATATCGGCGCGACCAATTCGCATTAAGGCAAAACAACACTTATGCAAACTACAAGAAGTAAATATCATCAGAGAAGAAGTGATGTCCAATGGACAGTTAAAAGAGAAAAGTCTAACCAAAACAACACTGAACCTGGATAATATTGAACTCTCCAATGAACAGCGACACAAACTAAACAACGTTCTTAACAAATGGAGTAATATATTCCCTTCGTCAACTAAAGACTTAGGATTTACTGATAAATTAAAGCACAGCATAAGACTTACCAATGAAGAACCGTTTAAAGACCAAGTAAGAAGAATACCCCCTGGCATATACGGAGAGGTTAAGGAACATATACAAGAGATGCTGGATATGGGAACGATCCGTCCATCAAGAAGCCCATGGAGTTCCAACATCGTTGTAGCCAGGAAGAAAGACGGAACCATCAGACTATGCCTGGACTATAGGAAACTAAACTTAAGAACAAAGAAAGACGGTTACGGGATTCTTAGAATTGAAAATTCTTTACATGCAATTTCGGGTTCCAAATACTTTTCGAAGTTAGATCTGAAGGATGGATATTGGCAGGTGGAGGTTGAGGAAGAAGACAAGGAGAAGACTGCGTTTCAGGTGGAGGGAGTTGGTTTTTTTGAGTGCAATCGGATGCCGTTTGGCCTGTGTAACGCACCAGCGACATTCCAACGACTCATGGAAAGATGTATGGGTGACCTTAACCTTCAGGATTGCTTGATCTACTTAGATGACATTATCATATTTTCCAAAGACATTGACTCACATATAGATAAACTCGACAAGGTATTTGAGCGACTATCATCATACAATCTGAAACTTAATATTAAGAAATGTGAATTTTTCAAGTCAAGGATTTCGTATTTGGGGCATGTTGTATCGGAACAAGGCATACAAATGGATCCGCAGAAGATTGAAGCCGTTTTAAGTTGGCCGATCCCAAAGAATGTGAAGGAAACTAGGAAATTTCTCGGTTTTGTGGGATACTATAGAAAATTTATCAAGGGATTTGCAAGCATTGCTAGGCCTTTGAATGACTTATTGATTGGTCATTCACTAGTATCGTCGAAGAAACATAAACCAAAGAAAGTACAGAAGAGGGTACCATTTAATTGGGGTGTCCCACAACAACAAGCCTTTGAAGAGTTAAAGAAGAAGCTGACTGAACCGCCTATACTAGGCTATGCTGATTATACATTGTCATTTACTCTTCACGTTGATGCTTCAGGTTCTGGTTTAGGTGGGCTGTTGTACCAGCGTCAAGAAGGCGTAAACAGGGTTATAGCGTACGCCAGTAGGTCCTTAAAACCGACTGAGAAGAACTATCCGGCTCACAAACTTGAGTTCTTAGCGCTTAAATGGGCTGTGACTGAAAAATTTCACGATTATTTGTATGGAACCAAGTTTGAAGTCGTAACAGATAACAATCCATTGACGTACGTTACTTCATCAGCAAAACTTGACGCCACGGGACAACGTTGGATTGCAGCGCTCGCTAACTACGATTTCATTCCGAAGTACAGGGCCGGCAGATTGAGTTCTGATTCTGACGGCATGTCAAGGATTCCCCCTAAATCGCTGGGTCAAAGTATGATTTCCGCCATGGCCATAGTTGCTACAGCTTCTGCAGAAGAACTGCCTTTAGCGTATAGTGTTGTCAACCCGGAATCATTACCGATTGTAGATACCGGTAGAGACGCAGAAATTCCTGAAGTTCTCCTTTCTAGTTTCTCTTTCAGTTCCAAGGACTGGAAACTTGCTCAGCTTCAAGACCCGACACTGTCAGAGTTACATGCTTACATTAAACAAGGGACGAAACCCTCTGCTAAGCAGAATACGTCGTTATTATCTTCTGTTTTAAAGTATTTGCGTGACTGGGATAAGTTAGAGGTCTATGATGGTGTCTTGTACAGACATGGAGTTGTTAATGGTCAGGAATACAGACAACTTATTTTACCAGAAAAGTTACGGGACGATATATTTTTAGCCCTTCATTGTGACCTTGGTCATCAAGGACGTGACCGTACGTTGTCTCTGGTAAAACAACGTTTTTATTGGCCGGGTATGGACTCGTACATTATAGAGCGCGTTGCGTCATGTCCCAGGTGTATACGACGTAAATCACAACCAGGTAAAGATACACCGAAAAACATTCAGTCAAGTTCTCCTATGGAGTTAGTATGTATTGATTTTCTCAGTCTAGAGAGATCGAAAGGTGGGTTTGAAAATGTCCTGGTAATAACCGACCATTTTACAAGGTACGCCCAAGCATTTCCCACGTCAAATCAAACTGCAAAAACCACAGCCAAAGTACTTTTTGACAAATATTTTGTCCATTATGGTATTCACAGTGATCAAGGTGCAAATTTTGAGTCCTCTTTAATAAAAGAGCTTTGTCAGTTAGCGGGGATAGTCAAATCTCGCACAACGCCATATCACCCTATGGGAAACGGAATGGTTGAAAGATTTAATCAGACTTTACTAAAAATGCTGGGTACACTAGAGTCAGAGCAAAAACATGATTGGAAATCACACATAGGCCCGCTTGTGCATGCCTATAATGTTACTCCGCACCCATCTACGGGTTACTCTCCGTATTATCTTATGTTTGGCAGACAACCGCGTTTAGCTATTGACGCCCTTCTTGGGTTGCCTACCGACAAAGATGGTAGTAAATCAAAGACTGAGTATGTCCGAAAATTAAGAGAGCGCCTATGTTCAGCCTATGAAAAGGCTAAAACGTCTGCTAATAAAGCAGCATTGTGTAACAAAACCCAGATTGATAAAACTACAAATGCTTCTTCATTGCGTCCTGGAGATTTGGTTTTCGTACGAAATGTTTCCCTCAGAGGAAAACATAAGTTAGCCGATAAGTGGGAGCAAGATTCGTATGTGATACTTGCTCAGCCGCACTGTGACCAGCCTGTTTTCGATGTCCGCAAAAATGTACCACTTGCAAAGCGTGTGAGACACATCGTAATTTATTGTTACCGATTAGCACTGTTAACTCATCTCCGGATACTAAGAAGTATGTCATACCTCAACGAAGACCAGATGAGACAAACGGCAGTATCTCAGAACCATCACAGTGGCCGAGACGAAATGTACGGATGCCAGCTTGGCAACAGTCTGGTGACTGGTTAATGTAGACTCACATGTCCATACAGTTGTTCAAGTCGCATTCTACTAAGCTTTCCTGTATTTTGATGCTATTTGTTATACTTATTGTAATAAACTGCACAACACTGTCATATGTTGAGTTTTATTTCTTGTAAGTTGTTAAAAGGATACACTCCGAGAAAGTAGCTTTCTTGTGTATACAATTTTGAAATAAATGACATGTTCATTTCGCATTTTAGGATTATGTTATTATAAGTTATGCTATCATACTGATTGAGAGGTAAAGTATATAACGATGCGTTATCATTTGTTATATTAAGTACATGTAAATGTACATATTATTTCAATTGTGAAATAATTAGATAGCTTGTAGTTGACAAGTTATATTATTATATTATTTAACTGTTTATTGCTATATGTTTATGCTTCATAGTTATGATTATGTCCTTTAGTTCCTAGTTTTGCATTATATGTAGATATTTATGATGTCGGGACAACATTTTTGTTAAAGGGGAGGTGTATGTCATAGTTTAGATTTTTATCGTAGTGGTAGTCTTCTTTAGTAATATTTTATAGTCCACAAAGAACGGTAACTAACATCTATAAATTTATACCATCTAACCTAACAGTGATTTTCACGAGACTTGCTTAAATTTTATCACGTGACTAACGCGCACGATTTCCCCCACACCTCACTTTCAGTCAGACCATCATACGATGCATTCGTAAATTATTTTCTCCTATTGTCGCGCGATACTCTATCAGCCGGCAGGTAACTGTTTAAAATATCTATTCTATTGTTTTGCTTAATTATAATATTGTAGAATGTTGTTTTATAATAATAAGTTATAAGAATGTTATTTAATGCTAATGTTAAATATTGTGTCATATTGACCATAATGCTATTTATTATCTTTTTCATATATTATTGCTCAGTATGTTAAATCACAATTGTTAATACTATGTAATTATATCTTGTAGAACTAGTGGGAGATTATATTACATATCAAACCAGTTAAACCTTCAGGGTTTTATAATTGTTGACCCCACCTCTGCCAACACGTGGCATCCACACCCATATATGCAGAGTTGTACCCGACGACACCAAGTCTGAGATTTTGCGTCAATAATATCAATAAAGCCACTGGAGTTATCTCCCTTTATTCATATGGTCTGTTACAAGTTAGCATTTAACCTGGTTGGCGGAACTAATTTTAATGTAATTGTATTAGTATTTTATTTCGAAAGAACCATGCTTCATAAACATTGCTGCGAAATGTTACACAAAATAAATTCAACGATTTTTTTTCATTTAACGCTTCTTCGCTTAACGTCGTACCAGTAGCCTGGGTCTTTTAGCGACTTTTCCAGCTTTAACGGTGGAGGAAGACCCAAGGCGCACACCTGTGTAAAACAACCAAACAGCTTTGTTTAGCCGTATATGTCACAAATCGAATATGTAACACAAATGAAAATTTCGACTTAAAACAACACACATCTTCCGCATATTGTACAAGTACTCGAATTCATTTTTATGTAAAAGTTTTATATGTTCGAGTTATATAAAGAGGCTGGTTATGATGATGATCGTCATTATAATGATACTGAGGCTGACCATTATGATGATGATGTTGATGATGATGACGACAACGATGATGATGATTTCATTAATTATGATCGTAGTGATGAGCGTGATTATATGCATGCTGCTTCATATGATCTCCGTAATCATAGTTATCATGGTCGTGATGATGATGATGACAAAAAATCATGGACGCCATGATAATAATGATAATTGTGATGATCATGATGATGATAATGATGATGATGATGTCATGGTTATCACGCCACTGCACATCTAGATGATGATGGCCGTCATAATAATTGCAATAATTAATGATTATGTTGTTGATGATGATGATGATGATGAGCAGAAGTATCACGATGATAATGATTAATTAATGATGATGATTGCGATGATGTTTGTGAATATTTTATAATTTGAAGTTCCATGATTTTCTATCTAAACGTATGCGACATTTTTAGTTTTAACTGTGATTTTGAGTAGACGAATATGTCACATAAGACCTAAGTCATTTTTACGGTCGGGTATGTCACACACGTGTTACATTTTGTGACATATACGGCTCAACAGTTTCTTCACTTGTGAAATTTGTCAATTTTGGAACGTGTCAAAATTGGAATTCGGACTTACTACGGTTAGGAGTTTGTGATTACTTCAGGGACCATAGCCACTCGACTACGGAGGCCCACAATGATATTTTAATGCATGGTGGTACAAACAAATGAAACAACACTGTATCTCCTACTTAAGTGTATTAACATAAAATCATGTTTTATTATTCACGATTAAACATTGACATTAATGGTTCTATTCATAATATTCAACAATGTATATTGGTATAAAATGTTGCTGGATCTGTGAGTGCACTATTTCATGAAGACTCCATAATGTCCTTAATATAAAAGTACTCCCTTAAACCAATAATTGTTTGTGGCCGTGGTCCAGTAGTAAGTGCTCTGGACTTGTAACCTGGTGATCCGGGTTCGAATACTGAATGCAAGTCAGAGACTATAACCACTAGACCACGGAGGTCCCTGATTTATTTTTCTAGTCTCCATCTCACTGATAAATAAGTAGATACAATAATAATTATGACGCAGGTAGAATATGAATCTAGCGGAATATTACATCAATCTTTTCATATCAGTGTACGACAAAAAGTTATTTTAATTCGAGCAGATCAAATTCTGGATATTCACTGAGCAAGCTTTCAGAAATCGGGTCAAAAATACCCGGAAAAGTAAAAACAATACATTGATATGACTTTTCATCTAGTTTTGATTCGTTTTTTTTTTTTTTTTTTTTTTGTTCTCTAACAATCATGAACCAAATCTAGTATATGTCATAACAATGATTCTAGAGTTAATAGTCGGTACATACTCGTACTTTTGCAGATATTCTAAATGTGCATGGAAGTTTACATAAAATGTAGTGATTATCTCCCTTATACCAACATGTTCAATTCGTCATATTCACGAAAAACAAGTACACTTAAAACATCCTTTGAAAATATCAATCTGCCCGTGATTTCCTTTTTAAAACAGTCCGCCTAACTTATCTTATTTGTAATTAACAAAACATTGCTTTACTTTAGGATATTTAAGCAAAAGATCAATTTTAAGACGTTCTCCTCCACTAGTTTATCTATCATCCATTTATCGAAAATTGTCGAAATTTTGCATGTTTTCTCTCATTCTCAGTATTATTTATGTACAGTTGATTAATGACTCCCCATGATGTTACACAGCAAAGGATGAGAATCTATCTCCATGATTTGTATTGCCTTACATACATGTTACATTGTACATTTGTAACAAATATATACATGTACTAATATATAAAACTATATTTCAGGATCAACATAAAGTACTACATATTTAATGACTGGCGACAACTCCATGGATAACACAGAATTACATGTGCTCAAGTTGAATCATAATTAACCTCTCTCGGTAGCTGCTGCCCTGATTCGGATCCGCAACATCCGGTCCAGGAGTCCGGTTCAGGTACCCGGTTCAGGCGTCCGGTTCAGGAATCCAGTGTTTTTCTATTCGGTTGGTGCAAAAGTTGTGTTTCAGTGTTAAATATGTGTTAAATGTGTGCTTAAAGTGTTTTTGTAATCGTGTGTTATGTGTGGAATTAATAGGTGCGTTTCTACATAATAGTGCTGGAATAATGTGTTTTAATTCATAAAATTGGATTATTATACAACATCAACATCTAAACTCAAGGCAGGCGAGGATAATATCGACCTTGCACCGTAACATTCACTATTATTGGTAATTTATCACAGTAAATTAACAACAGTAAAACCTCTCTTAGATCTATACTACTTCAACATTGAGACTATCTCTTGTAATAAACAATTAATGATGGTCTTAATGTTTAACTTTTACAGTTTACATGTATTCAATACAAAGAGAAACAGTCATTATGTTGTAAAATTTCTAATACTGTTAAATGAACTGTACATATTTATGTCCAAAGTGTAATAACAACAAATGCGGCTTTCATTTTTTATAATAGTATATTCAAAATAATGTGCTGTCTTTGTCGCGACTCATTTTACAGCCTATTTCGAAAAAAGGATAAGAAATTTCAATTTAGATAAATTGAATAGAACAACCGAATTTCTGTAAACTAGCTGGACAGCTTCCTCACGTGTGAAAATTGTCTGGTCGAAGGTCGGATTCCAACTCACAGCGTGAAGGGCTACCAGTCAGAGACCATAACCACTCTACCACGGAAGCTCCTACCCTTAAACTTTAACTATTAATTGTTGTTAAGTTGATGAAGCATTATGAATGTATATTATTTATTATTTAAATACTAAAATATAAAATTTGATGTTATGTTATGTTTCTTAAGTCATATACATAATAATACATGTAACAAAATTGATATCCTCTTTTTAGCTAAATTCCACTTAGTGTCTGTCGGATAAGGCATTTTGATTTTATTTCCGATTTAGTCTTAAGATGCCCCACTACCATAGGAAACTTACATCATATCCGCTTGTCCAAATTAGGTTAGTATACTAGATATATTCTTACAACATTTTTATTCAGGCTTAAAACAGGTTTGTTTCCGGTTTCATGCCCAAAAAATATGGGTCGGTAGGTATGGATTTATTTTTTTACATATATCGGCAATACTGTATGGGAATACGTGCGCCCTAATATTAATGAGTTGTGAAAATTATAATATATCACTGCGATTTGGACGCTGTAAAAATTTGAGTCGGTAAGTAGAATATTGGGTCGGTCGGGTAACCGGAAACAAAAAAAGTTAAGGCTTCATTGTCATCAGTTGTTTATAAAGTTTTAATTTTCCTTATCAGCGAGGTTTTACTGTATAATCAATGCAAAAAACGAAATCGCCCGCAAAAATCAAATTAGATAAATTATCATTGGAATATATCAATTTATTTACAAACAAACCAAATTATATAGGTACGTTTCTTTTTTGTATTGTGTGCGTATTATAAATATTGAGTTGTATTCAATGAAATTATGGTTGCAAATATTTTCATTTTCTTGATGTATTATTAATTTTATTTCCCCATTGAAAAGAATAACCAAATAAAATTGATTTTCCTTAGGAACAAAAAGTTAATCTCATTATACATTATAACTCCTGAAGACCGGACCCCTTCCAGACTTGGCTAAAAGTCCGGTTTTCTAAAAACTCGTGTGATTTCCGGAGAATTCCGGTTTTCAGGGAGTCCGGTTCTCAGGGGTTTTACTGTATCAAGGTTTAAATCATATCAAAGTAGAAAACAAAAGTCTCATTATGTTATAAACAATATATATCTTATCAAATTAAGAACTAGCGAACAAAGTATTACAGGGGACTGATTTCATGCTGTAATTTTGATCATTTCATGTCACGAGTTGGAATCTTTAATAAGGTTTTTAGTTGTTATCGCAGAAGATTCTTACATAGAATTAAAGTTGTACACGAGGTAAGGTTCCAAGATTCGAACAATTCGTGTTGTGTATTCTGTGTATTACTAATGTGACAAAACTATCGAATGATAAAAGATGTAAAGGTCCTTGTCATTTTTATTAATTTATTTTGAGCCTTCGTCGTTTTATTGGTTGATATCCAAGTGGTTTTCAAGACTTAATTTATGTATTTTTGTATGTTCAGTGAACAACTAAGGCGAGTTTCTGTATCAGTATTTTGATTCCATGATGACACAATGTCTGATAGGCGGCAGTTGTTGAAATATGAGTGACTGTGTAATTGTATTTCGGAATTTCACAGATGTTCAAAATAATTATGACAGATGTTGATTTTCATACGCAATGTCGATGTATAGCATAGTACGCGTCGTTAATGGCAACTCTTCACCAGCGATGAATTTCAATTCGAAATAGATCAGTTGAATGACAAGCGAGAAAGACACCACAAATTGTGGAATGTGTCAATAATGAGTCAACCGACGGTTGTTATAAAAGTGTCATTTTAGGATTACTTGGTTCCACGAGTTGATACATTAGGCCAATCTGTTTTATTATTTTGTTAAGGGTCCGCTGGCGCAGCCAAACCAAACAAAAAACAAACGAACAAAAAGTATAGTGATTGTCAAAATCAGAATCAGAAGTGTTAGATTTCTAGGTTCTGAGTTTAAATTAATCAGTTGACTGTTCTTTTTTATATGTTTAACATGATGTTTCTGTTAAAGTCGAGATTTTTTTTAAAATGATTTTGTGTTTTTAATAGGTAGCTAGTTTTGGTAAAATGAGGCTGACGATTAACAAATAAAAAAAAACAGAATGGCCTTACATATTGTATTTCGTGATTCATCATAAATGCCGGTCATCGCTTGGTTGTCTATTTACACAACTCTGTTTTAAAGCAATGAGTCAGTATTTCTCTATTGTAACATAACAAATGTGGTCTTGTATTTAAGCATTTAAGAAATGGACAGACAAGAAAAAAACGTCTGAGGTTTTCTTATTTTCTTTAAGTTTTACACTGGATTATTTGACATTTGAAAATTATTAAGAAATGTTTCCGTGGACGAATATTGATACAGAATGATAGAATCTTCATAACACAGGTAGAAATATAAATTGTAGTGTTAAAGTATTGATACTCTTTACTGCTTTTTCGTTGCACTGTCACTCACCACGTTTTTCAGCATATTGCCATGCTAAGTAAAGACCAAATTCGGAAAAAATCCTACTCACAATGTTCTAAAATTCAGGGCAAACAAACGCATTTATAATTCAGGCCTAAGTCTAGAACTAAAGATCGATGTATATATTTTACCTATATATATAATGTTAATTAATGAAATTGTACGGTAGTTATTCGGGTCATCGATTAGGTTATACTATTTTATTTTAGCTCGATTGTGCAACAAGCAATTTCGCTTATATTAATCACGCTCGAGTCCGCTTCCTGGACACTACACCAGTACTACGTCCGAAAAAATGGGATTGTGAAGTTCATGAACGAAACCCGTCGAAGCCGGGATTCGAACTCAAGATCTCCGGATCAGAGGTAGGACGCTCTACCTCTAGTCCACGATACCACTGCGAGATCATCATCGATTGAATTTATGAATTGAACAAATGATACTTTGAGGTTTCTCTGTCTTTGGATCGAAATTCTTGTTTTTTTGACGGAGATTGGTTCGTTAAGTGGGAGCGTCTAAGAAAGCTTGATCAGAAACTTCAACCGATAATATTTGCTCTGATAGGTAAGAGAGTGAGAACAAACCTTTAAAATAGGTGAACCAGTCAGTCAGTGGTATCAATAGGATCATTCTTTGTGTATGTGTACTATGGTTAACAGTGCATTAAAATCGACGGAGTTTGTTCCAAGTATTAACAAGTGATTGACGTTATTCCTCTACGAATACTGGTCGTTTTTCTCGACAAATGGTTTTTAATCGATTTTGGCTTTAAATATAGACCACGAGATCATCTCGATTATCTGTAAGCCGAAACTTTCGTTATAAAGAATGTTTATAAGATTGTTTGCTCACATTCGTCATTCATCTACTCGGCATTCATATTAGAGAGTCTAGATTAAAATGTCTAGGGTGTATTTTCATGTAATCAGCATTAATTAACCACATTGTCTGAATCTTTTCTGAAATTTTGGTATGTGGTATCACGAAAAAACAGTTCGACCTTTTCATTGGACCATATATAATGTGTATCAATGTTATACATATTTTCCTTAATGGTATATCTGTCATTGTATTGGTACATATTACATTCTTAAATCGTAAATTACTCTTCAAAGGAAAATGTACAGATTTATCCCGATCAAGCTCGGTGAAGTCAGTTTTATGATGACATTGTCACTAGGGTTTAACACCTTTTTTCAACAATCTTTCAGTTATATACGGCAACCGGTTCACCTAACCAGAGTTCCTGGACTGTATACTAACCAGTGCTAACTTACCCTTCAACAAGGAACCAGCAACTTCTCCAAATATGGAGGAAAATCGACATTTTGTCAGATTTTCACAGAAGGTTATGACCTGTCGCGACGAAGATTTGAACCCGGATCCCCGGGTTGCAAGTTAGTTATATGATGAAAAATATCAAAAGATACAATGTTATAGTTGACCATCGTTGGTAGTACAGGTGTGTTCGCATAAGATATCACCATCAGTTCTTCCATCAACAATTTGTACATCAAATAAACAGCATAATTATACTAAAGAAAACCCGTACGTACTTATTACTCCTAGGAATGTTAAAAGAATCTCCATCGTAACAAGTGTCACCGAAAATTAAATCAAGTGTATATCTTCTGTTACCTAGTATATCATATATGATTTTCATTTTGCTGTCATTCACTGTCGTAAAATTTTGTACCGCCAAAGTTTTTTTTTGCCCATAAATGGACCGCTCTGGAGAGGTTGCACTGTATTTGCTGTAACTCGACTCATAAAAATTTCCGCAACTCAACTTTTTTAACCCTCCCGGTAAAAACAATTTTTTACGCTTTCGTTATTTTATAACAGCTTTCCGCTCAAAAATCCCTACCTACCTACTCACTGAAAAAATATTGGGTGGCGTGATAGCAAATAAACACATTTTTAAGTATGGCCTTACTGTAACATGTACGTTCTGTTTTAAATACCAGACAGGGTGTGAGAACAGTTCATATCGCCGGTTGTCAGTGATTTTATTATAAAACACGGCTCTTCTCTCACAAAACTTTCAGATACAAAATATTATCCAGACAGACACAGTCAGAATTAAATGAATGATTTGTCTTTTACTTTCGACTTTTATTAATAAATAATCCTTATTTTGTGTCTGAGCTTTAGGGAAATTCAGATTCTATAGATTAGATTCTGAAGCATTATTAAAAATATTTGACTACATTATATTCAGAATATATTCTGTAAACTAAATGTGTCAAACTCACTTTTGTCAAGTCTTGACAGATTGTCAAATATATCTTTTTTCCCTGAAAACTAGATTGGTCACGTGACATTGCATTCACAAGGGACTATAATTCATTTTCAACGCCAACGTTGCTGTCGGAATAAACTTCAAAATTTATATCCACTCACGAGGAAAATTCTTAAACAGAATAATTGAACGTATGTCTCATTGTAAACGAATTATGTTTTTAGATTAACGATTTTTATAAAAAAAAATCATCATCTGGTTCCTAAATAAGAATAACATAAGAAAGAATCCGATATTTAAAGTTTGTGTTACAATAATTAATCATTCTTCTATTTGAGGTTGGGCCAACAAAACTTGCTTTAACACTAAGTAGCTTTTCTGCAGACAGTTTAAAGGCATACCATCCGGGAGATCATGTCTGTCCTCCATTTTTTGTATGTTCCTATGTGTTTGATGAGTTTTTGGTTGTTGGGGAAGGAGGGGTTTTTTGGTATATGTTCACACTTTCTTCTGGGAATCCCTTTTATTATCAATATTCAAGTTGTACAAAGTATGAACATTTGTTTGTTTAGTTCATTTTTGTTAAATCTGCTCTACTGTATTTTGTTTTTTGTTGAATGCACGAGTTTGTATAAAACTGTATGTTGCTGTAATGTATGACATGTATATAAAAAATGAGGATGAGTTTTATACTTAATAAATAATAAATATTCTGTTCTGTTATGTGCTGTAGCGTTTATTAGATTATATTTATTATTATTATTATTATTATTATGGTTTACTTTTGTTATTTCCCTGGATCATTCTTAATTGGGTTATAAATTATTTTATTATAAATTGTTATTATGCTGATGAACTGTTGGGAGAAGTAAAAGTGAAAAAATATTCCAAGTAACACTTAATGGAATATTTTAAAATATTTGAAACCATTTGACAAGATATTAAATAACTTTTCTTTTATAACGTAAAACTTACATTTTACTCAATCATTTGTAGTTTAATTGATGGACGGAAAAGACTCTTAAAAGTGTGTCGGCGTGATGTGAATTTCTGAATATAAAAATACAGTAAATCCTCGACATTTAGACCACTTCAGGGACCCGTAATAATGAGGTAGTCTCATTATCAAGTAAAATCATTTTGAAAGCCGGTCCGGAAAAATGGTCGTTATAACAAGGTGGTTGTTATATTGAGGTGGTCGCTATATAAGGTTTTACTCTGTGTGTGATATAAATATCATCTAATTTGTTATTAAATAAAAATGAGATATTTTGTACATTACCACGTCCATCCATGCAGGAAATTATTGTTTTACATCAGTAATGTAGCTTACGGTCATTAATATAAATTAAATTATTTTGACACTAAAATAGTATTCTAACTAGAAATGATATCGTGCGTAAAATCCGACTATTACAAATACTTAACAAAAAGTTGAAAATATATACTGACTATATTAAATATGTTCAGTCCAGTGGTATAATGAATAATGTAAATGCTTTTCTAAATCAAACTTACGAAAACAAAACTTGATGTGTTAATAGGTGACTTTATTTGTACAATGTCTAAAAAAGATATTGAAATTCTTTCGGCAAACTCGACATTATGTAAGAATACAATCGTGTGTGTAGTGACAGTTTGTTTCATATTTGTTAACATCATTACTTTGCCTATTATCATTGTTATCATCTTATCGTCGTCTGCTTCAAAACTAATTACATGTACGTGACATTATACAATACAATCAAAGACAAAACAAAACGTTCTCTCAGTGCTTTGATTCTAGACATTTTGTCAAAACTGTATATATTTCTATATACATGTATATAAATAGTTAAGGCCATGAATCTAAATATGGGTCATTGTAAATACCACACTATGTCTAGACATGGTATTGTCATGAAAATCCTTTAATTGTTCTTTTTGAAGTGTGATTGACGTCGAAACAGGGCAGGTAATGCGTGTTTTTAGGTGAGTGAAATCATGAGTTGTCTGCTCTTTTGTGATGTAGAAAAAACAATTTTATATTTTATTAACACGTGTATTGTTATTTAATACAGTTTGTTGTTATATATTTACGTCAGCAAAATAATTGGTCAATTAAATGATCAAAATACAATATAAGCTTTGTAAAGAAACATACGTAAGCATTAATGTATATTAAAAAGCTCGAGAAAACACGTGAACGTAAGTTAAGATTCTATGGATATAATTAATCATTTACGTCATACGATAATTCCTATTACATAACATTAATTTTATAATTCGATTGTATTTAGTACAAAGGGATTTATGTAATATCTCTTTGCTTCGTCAGAAATCACTAAATATAGAAGACAAAGATATATTATAATTTATCTAGAATCGTTGTATCGTTAACCGAAAGTTGCGTCACATACAAAATAACCGATCTTTAATACTAACTGTCATACCCATAAACCGACCATCTCTGCCTGTACTGACAAATATACGTCAAAAAGAAAATCGACGTAAACACTGATAGTTTTCCCTTCTTTTGAATAACTAGTAATATGAGAAAATGAATAAAACTGTAACATGGAACCAATTAAAGTTATTTATACTCGTATATTGATGAAAAGGTGCTGGAAGCGTACAAAATCAAGTACTGAGTAACAAACTAGCTTTCATGTACTATTTGGATATTGCAATTAACGGAAGACGTTTGTAAACACATGCATATCGACAGTATTTCAAAAGGGCGGAATAATTAAGTAGTTATAAGTAATTTTTATTATTATAGTAAAATTCTTGAAAACGTCGATGGATTTTTGTACTTAGGGAGTGGTTTTACGACTGATGGGTTAAACATTTAGAGAACTCGCTCTCTCGGCCAAATGGAAAATATACATACAGGCTGAATGATTTTACTGTAAGACACAAATAGTACTTTATGATAAGCTTATTGATTTTGGTGTAATGTTATTTGCTTTTGTAAATCTTTTAGGTTAAAAAGGCACAAACCATTCATTAACAGGCATATTGTTTTACGCACAACTGTATTTGTTTTCCATGAATAAATTTCATGTTGATGATATCGTTTACCAAGTACCTTGTATACATGACATGCAATTAATAAACAGGGCTTAAACTAAAGAGAGGGCACCTGTGTCACTCTTATATTGAAATGTTCGATGTTTATTTCCGTTAGGACATCTACATAACATATATCATCTTTATAACATTACACAATTTATACACATGTGCTCATCAACGGTTATTTATAGTGCAATACAATGCATTGTTTGGGAGATAGAAATTATTCGATTAAAATTCGGTTAACTTTTGGGAACATTGTTCAGGTTTGGTTGATAATGCTATTCAAACAGTTTTACTCGCACACTTTTGCACATGAAATGAATAAAGAGATAATAAGCATAGTTCTCATCGTTTATTGTTAATTTGGATAAAAATAATATAGTATATATAGAGAAGTATCCAAACCATGTATATTTTAACTGACCAAATTGGTAGTCCTGGGTAACAACCCGGTTATGGTCATTGACTAATAATCACTAGCTCCTCACTGCTATGAGTTCGAATCCTATCTTGGACCAAAATATCACATGTGAGGAAGCTAACATGTATTCTTCCTCCATCGTTAAAGTTGCAAAAGTCACTTAATGACCCTGGTTGTTGGTATGACGTTAAACCCAAGTCAAACAAACCAGCGCAAAACGAACAGCAAAGTAATTTTATTGAAATACGCAAATCCACGCATTAGGGATATATCTGATGTTATTACTCATAAAACACATTGCTTTCTGTTGTATTATACCAGTATTAATGCTCGTAAAATATGTAATTCGTTGGCGAAACTTTCCCTTCCGACTCAACCCCTTCAGGAATGCAGAATTGAACCGGAAGCCGGAAAAAACAACCGGCTATTTGAACATTCTCGCCGGTTACTTTTTCCCCAGTAGGGGGTTTTGCCCCTTCGCCCACTACAGGGGGAAACTGCAGATCCCCTTCTACTTTTTAATAGCTTACCATCTTCATAGAAACATTTCTACACCCCTGCCCTTTTACAAAGTCGACATACCTCCTTTAGTACAACAACTTTCGATTTCAATTATCAAAGCCTACATACTCGTACGTTACTTTCGTTTTGAAAACGCAATTAAACCATACATACCAGATGTCATCTTAGTCGTTTTATGTTCATGATAATAAAGCCATGTACCAGCGGTTGGTAAATATGTTCTTTAACTGTAATCAAACGTGGATTTAGAGGGAGCGGAGCTGACATGCACCCCATCTAAAATCTGACAAGCATAAGTAAAAAGCGTCAGTTTTGTGCTAATTGTGTCCATATTCTACGTAAACAGCACCCCTTACCAATAATCCTGTATCCGCTCGTGGTAATATGAGTCTAAATGAGACAGTGAACCGGGCTCCTGAATTATTCTGCCGTGCATTGAGCAAACTGAATTAAAAACTGTGTTTCCTTTATATCAAATAAGAATAAAATTATGTCTGCATGAATGCTTTTGTGAATTTTTTTAGATTGCGTAATGTAACTGAGATGGGAGGCATCGTGATCTAGAGATTGAGCGTCCTACCTTTGATCCGAAGGTCCTGAGTTCGAATCCTGGCTTCGACGGGTTCGTTCATGAACTTCACAATCTCATTTTTCGGACGCAGTACTAGTGTAGTGTCCATGAAGCGGTCTCGAGCGTGATTAATATAAGCAAATTGTTTGTTTCACAAGGACATCATTTCAGAGACCATGGGGAAATAAGCTTATCATCTACGTTTCCATTTAATGCTGTTGAATCACAGAGTATTTTTCTTACATCATCGCTAGATTCCGAAATACCAAATCCTGTGGAACTGACACTGTATGTGTGTGGAGTTGACACAGTATGTGTGCGTGTGGAACTGACACAGCATCTGTGTGGAGCAGGCATAGTATGTGTGTGTGTAGAGCTGACACAGTATGTATGTGTGCGAAGCTGACACAGTATATGTGTGCGCGGACCTGACACAGTATGTGTGTGGAACTGACACAGTATGTGTGCGGAGCTGACACAGTATATGTGTGCGCGGACCTGACACAGTATGTGTGTGGAACTGACACAGCATGTGTGTGTGTGGAACTGACACAGTATATGTGTGCGCGGACCTGACACAGTATGTGTGTGGAACTGACACAGTATGTGTGTTTATGGAGCTGACACAGTATGTGTGTGGAGCTGACACAGTATATGTGTGCGCGGACCTGACACAGTATGTGTGTGTGGAACTGACACAGTATATGTGTGCGCGGACCTGACACAGTATGTGTGTGGAACTGACACAGTATGTGTGTGGAACTGACACAGTATGTGTGTGTGTGTGGAACTGACACAGTATGTGTGTGGAGCTGACACAGTATATGTGTGCGCGGACCTGACACAGTATATGTGTGTGGAACTGACACAGTATATGTGTGCGCGGACCTGACACAGTATGTGTGTGGAACTGACACAGTATGTGTGTGGAACTGACACAGTATGTGTGTTTGTGGAGCTGACACAGTATGTGTGTGGAGCTGACACAGTATATGTGTGCGCGGACCTGACACAGTATGTGTGTGTGGAACTGACACAGTATATGTGTGCGCGGACCTGACACAGTATGTGTGTGGAACTGACACAGTATGTGTGTTTGTGGAGCTGACACAGTATGTGTGTGGAGCTGACACAGTATATGTGTGCGCGGACCTGACACAGTATGTGTGTGGAACTGACACAGTATGTGTGTTTGTGGAGCTGACACAGTATGTGTGTGGAGCTGACACAGTATATGTGTGTGTGTGTGTGTGTGGAGCTGACACAGTATGTGTGTGTGTGTGTGTGTGGAGCTGACACAGTATGTGTGTTAGGAGCTGACTCAGTATATGTGTATGGAGCTGGCACAGTATGTGTGTGTGTGGAGCAGGCACAGTATGTGTGTGTGGAGCTGGCACAGTATATGTGTGCGGAACTGGCACAATATGTGCTCGGAGCTGACACAGTATGTGTGTGCGGAGCTGGCACAATATGTGTGCTGAGCTGACACAGTTTGTGTGTGGAAATGGCACAGTATGTGTGCGGAGCTGGCACAATATGTGTGCTGAGCTGACACAGTATGTGTGTGGAGCTGGCACAGTATGTGTGTGGAGCTGGCTTAGTATGTGTGTGGAGCTGGCACAGTATGTGAGCGGGTCTGGCACAGTATGTGTGTGGAGCTGACACAGTATGTGTGTGGAGCTGGCACAGTATGTGTGTGGAGCTGGCACAGTATGTGTGTGGAGCTGGCACAGTATGTGAGCGGGTCTGGCACAGTATGTGTGTGGAGCTGACACAGTATGTGTGTGGAGCTGGCACAGTATGTGTGTGGAGCTGGCACAGTATGTGAGCGGGTCTGGCACAGTATGTGTGTGCAGCGCGGATTCTGGTTAAGAACTGACTGACAACTAGTATGATAAATTGTAAACCATCAACTGCATTGTGTTGTTTTTCCGCAATTACATTACAATATACGTGATACATTTCAGGTTTTTAGGGGGCTGTTTTGACGACCGATATTCAGTCGCGTTCTTAATGGCAAAAAGTATGTTTTCCCGATAGCAAGGGAAAGACTCAATTCGAATATGAAAAAAATACCGCAGTTCAAATGTTTATTGAATTTCTAAAGTATTCAAATGACAAAGTTATCAATATCTAAAAATAAAAATAAACATTTGTCATAATATATCTCATGTGCATTATTAAGCCGTAGCTGTTTAACACGATTTTCAATATGAAGTATCCAATGTCACAAAAATCACAAACCTTTAAAGAAGTCCTGCTATCATATCTGTTAATATATCTAATGACTTTGTTTGAACAATTTGTAATCTTTTCTTAGATGTTGCAGTAAGGTTATCAAACCAAGAAGAACAAGTGTTATCAAAATGATATAAAATCAGGGAGTTACACAGCAATTTTCTGGTGGACTTATTAAGATACTAGTAGGCTTTGTATCTATATAAACACTACACCAGTCTGGAATTCACCTTTTTATGATTTTGTTCACAATGATAGTTGCAGAAAGAACATTTTGTAGGAAACTTCCTAAATATTTTACAGAATTTGTGGACTTGATTACAAACAATGGAAAAAATCATCAATTTTACAAACTCTATTCTTGGGTACAAAAAATACATTCTGTTTTACCAAGGTGAAGAGATCATTTGGTGCCCAGTAGCCATTTGCTGCAATTATTCATTTCATTACAAAAAATTGAAGAATAAGATAAAGCAAAATAAGGTAAACTAAAAACAATGAGTCCCCATGAGTTCATTATAGCCCTGTGTCAAGAAGTGGTTTAGGTTTAGTCTTGATAATTTGAATAGGTCTCCTTGACGAGGTGACAGATGTTGTCATGTGTTATGGTGTGTACCTGCTTGAAAGTTGGATATAAAGTGTTTAAATGTGTGTGTTGTTGGTGACCTAATGATATGCAATGCACGCAATAGGGTTCTCAGGCTGGCTTAAACTTATAATCCTTTTACACACGCCTGATGAATAATCTTATTAAACACGAATGATACCAATGAAACCCTTATGAAATTGTGTGGAGTTAACTTATTATTACGGCATATACGTAGAACATAAAACAATGAACAAATATGCAAAATATGTGTCAACTAATGTTGTAACAGTTACGTTCGTGTCCGATTCAGTTTTGCTTCTTCAATACTATTCAATGTCCACAAATAGTTCCCATCAGCATTTCCGCGTTCTAATACAAATACAGAATGCCCATGTAGACTATTACAAGATTTATTAAACAATATTTATCTAAGCTTTAAACTTACTATTATCAATGCATATATATGTCCACACATGTGTTGACGAAGAACAATTATCAATAAGACACTTAAAACATTTAACATTTAACGTCCCACATATCTGTTGTATGAATAAAGTATTAATTTTGTATCTTTGGGTATCGAATTCGGTATGAGCGTTTCCTCTTCCATTTTAATCTATTTCTCTAACTTCTAGTAACTTCAATCTCAGGACGTTTCTACCTTCTATCTCATATCCCGAACAGGGATCTATAAAATGAATTAATTGATTATACTATCATATATCAGTATCAACGTTCACTGGTAAAATAATAATACAGATCACACTCATGAAAAAGTGACTATACATTGATATTACAAATCAACTGTAAACAAACACAATTAAATACATATTAAGTAGTTAAACATTTCCAGTAAATACACATTTAATAGTTAAATATTGTAAGTAAAGCTCCACACTTAAAAACAATAATTCTTATTATTTGTCTTTCGTATATTAAAAAAATAACCGTAATATCAAATATATATATTTACCCCAGTTAGTTAAATCTCCTGTTTTACAAAACAAACTATTGGTATAAATCTACGTCTGTTCCCCTCAATATGTTAACAAGCTCTGAGAAACCCTTTGTGTGATATGTTAATAAGAAAGAATTTGTTGATAATTACGGCCTATGGAAACTATTAATCGGCACATTTTTGTCATTGACTTTACACCTGGAAAACTAATTGGTGATAAACTGGACTAAATCGTTTACAATGATAGATTCTAAGATAACAATGTCAGCCATGGAAAGTGGTGTGTATGATAAGAGTAATTATGTTTCCTGTGGTGCTTTGTTCATCAAAATTAATGTGTGTATCTGACAAGAATAATTGCTCTAAGTGCGCGTCTGTTTATGTCCAAAAGTTCTTAATCTGACACCCTGTTATATGATACATGCTTTATTGTGGATACCAAGGCATATTTTTCTATGCTTAAATATGTTGTTCTCTGCTCACACTCGCGCTAACAAAAAATGTACTGATAATGATGCTGATAAGCCGCGACCGTGGTACAGTGGTAAGTGCACTGGACTTGTAACCCGGTGATCCGGGTTCGAATCCCGGTCACGCTAGGTCATTTACCTTCTAGGAAAATTTGACAAAAATGAACTACAATTGTATGAGAATTAATTGTTTGTCTGTTGATCAGTTGATCAAGGTATACAAGCACGCGCGCGCACGCTCGCACGCATATATATACATGTATATGAAAATCAATAAATGCTCAGTATACTATTAACCGAATCATTTTGATGATCACATTTAGTAATGTTATTTTTGTACGCACTCTAAAATAAAACAACTAGTATAAATGCATGTTGAAACAATTAATCGTGAATTGTGAAATAAAAAATGATCGCTAGGATAAAACAATGCATTACAAATTCTGCGCTCTAAATAGTGCGCTTGCGTGCGTAATTCCCGTACAGAATGTTGTCATTTATGGCCAGTTTAACACTGTCATACGAACACGTACGTATAATTTGTGGCAGTTTGGTCGCTTGATACCCTCAAAATTGAAATAGATGTGCGTACATTTATATACTTCAATTTAATTCATCGGCAAATGAAGCTTACAACAAAATTTCGCCGATTATGGAAATAATCAAATAGCACATCATATAAGTATTTGAATCATTTAAATGAAGCTTCTACATGAGTCTGATGTTACAGTTGACTGAAAAGACCAAGGTGTTCAGTTACTTACCGAAAACGTCGAGGAATTATCTTGATTTGTTAAAGTTTCAAATCAAAATATTATTAATATTTGCCAGATACTTGAAGATATTGGTACGTTTATCTAGTTTTGATTTCATAAAGATTTTTTCATCAATTATAGACGATTTGGTACTTAATGGTTTCGGTAAATTTTGGAGCGAAATTGATCAAGCGTCTTTCATCTTGCTGTCAAGCTATCGGTGAAATTGATCAAGCGTCTTTCATCTTTCTAGTGACCTCACAATTTTTAAACGCGATTTTCTTAAAACGAAAAAAATGAAGTTATATGTTTTTGGAATTAAGGTCACGAGATTCAGAGAAAATTTACTTACTAAACACATCTTCTTTGAAGCCGTGTTTAACTTCCTGAACCGAAACGTTTTTACCTAATGCCCTAAAAACCAACTTAATTCTCTGCTCAAAAGCTTAAACGTTTTTTTTTTCTTTTTGTCTGGCAATGATATATTATATTAAAAGTCTGGACACTTCAAACAATTAATTATTATTGCAGGAAACGAACCTAGTTTTTAGAACTGCAGGATTATACTGAGATGAAAGTGTGTTACAGTATATTAATGTCATCTTTCGTGAGACTAGAAATTATAACTACAACCATTAAGTCAGCAGACACCCGCTTGAACGTCCGGGTCGAGGTAGAAAACACGTTATTGCGATAACTATAAACAGAATAAGATTTAAAACGCTCTCTACAGGGATGTAGAATTTTTTATGTAGCCGATATACTACTTAAAGTAGAAGGGGGGTCTGAGGGTTCCCCTAGATGGTGGGCAAGGAGTCAGCGTCTGTGGAGAAAAAGTAGCCGGAGAGAATACTCAAATACCTGGTTGATTTTACGGCTTCCGGCTCATTTCTACATCCCTGCATATATCGCATACAATGTACTTCATGTGTTAGTTACCCGATATCAATGTAATTTAAGACCGCCATAGTAACACATTATAAATGACAAATGAAAACACAAGGTTTTATAACTCTAATCCTGCTGATGTATTATGTTTAATTTTCTACAATGTATATTGTGGCCAAATGTTACCGAGTCGCGGTAGCAACGGGATAAATCGTGACAGAAATTAATTTTAATAAATCTCAACTTCATTTATTAATTAATGGTGCACATGCCATTAACATATTTACATCAGATCAGCAGATCTCAATATGCAACATCATAAACTTATTAAAATCTCATTATGTATCTACTGTCTAGCCTGTGTTTGCGGTCACCTCCGAATAAAAGCCACCCTGTGTATAAAGGTCATGTTTTAAAAAAATCATTGATTATTTAGAACGAACTGACCGGCTTCCGAATAAATGCCACCTGTCAATAAAGATGGCATTTTGTCTTTCCCAAGGATGGCCTTTGTTCACAGGTTAGACTGTATATATGAAGCAAAAAGCTGAATTCGTTATTCGTTTTATGATATGTGTCTTTAATGCACTGTGATTAGTTGACTAGTCAATATTTCTATATTGCACTCAGCAACAACAAGGGATCGTTTCTTTATCGAACAACAGAATATTTTACACGCGATGTTTGACGCTGTTGGAGGTGGAGGTGAACTGACTTTGGTGTAATACATTTGGTACAAAAATATGTACATATACGTAAAACATATCCCATCTTGCCATGGAAGCAAAGTCCTTTATTATACCGATTGAATAGTCGAATAGAGTGGATTTTATTCCGTTGAATGTCTGTAGGGTAGAATCTGATTTTGTGAGTGAGAAAGAAGAACCAGTAGTTAAAAGTTCTAGAACTAATGCTGAGATTATAGATCTTGAGATCGGTCCCCAAACTCAAAACTCAGTTTTGATAAGACTACATAAATGTTTACACAGTTTTCTGTGTGCAAGTGAATTAATGAAAAATACATGCACTAGTACGTAATCCACTAGTACATATGGACAGTTCCCCTCTGAAGTATTTGCACTTTTCTATCGCTGTTCTGGAGACATTATTAAAGAAAATTGTTCTTACTCGGTTAAACTTTTTATCGTTTGTCATTAGGGATCAATCGATCTAGATTTGTAATATTAAATTCTACTTTCTCATTGAAAACTTGTTACTTACTGAACTTATGAATACTAATGAGGTAGGCGTGTCCTTTACAACTTTTTAAGGTTTAATTATTAATAGATATTTATGGTATATTATGTTTCACATGTAATTGCTGATATTTCTTTTACAAACTTAATCATTTACCTATATTTACACGAAACACGATATGGACATCTGAACACAATATTTAGTTAGTTGATGTTGTCTGTAGTTGATTCAATCTGATTTTATCTGTAGACGACTATTTGACGTTACTTGATGTTGTCTGTAGAGCAGATTACTTTGTGTCACGTTTTTAAAGTTGATTGTGATTAATGGTATGTGTTGTTGACTGTTGGTAAAGGTATGTGATGTTGACTGAGGTCAATGGTATGTGTTGTGTACTGTGGTTAATGGTATGTGTTGTTGACTGTAGTTAATGGTATGTGTGGTTGACTGTAGTTGATGGTGTGTGTTGTTGACTGTGGTTGATGTTGTGCGTTGTTGACTGTGGTTGTTCGTGCGTGTTGTTGACTGTGGTTGATGGTGTATGTTGTTGACTGTGGTTTATGGTGTGTGTTGTTGACTGTAGTTGATGGTATGTGTTGTTGACTGTGGTTGATGGTATGTGTTGTTAACTGTGGTTGATCGTGTGTGTTGTTGACTGTGGTTTATGGTGTGTGTTGTTGACTGTAGTTGATGGTATGTGTTGTTGACTGTGGTTGATGGTATGTGTTGTTAACTGTGGTTGATCGTGTGTGTTGTTGACTGTGGTTGATGGTGTGTGTTGTTGACTGTGGTTGATGGTATGTGTTGTTGACTGTAGTCGACAATTTGCATAAATGATATGATTTGCACAATATTGATTTCGACAATATGTAGAACCAACACACCACTAAAAACATAAAGAATGATGTTTTACTATACATTACATTATTAATGCTCAACCAATATTATTGTCATACATGCAATCGCTCCAATGACAATAAATTATTACTGTGCCACAAATTTCATTTCATGATGATGAAACATTCTTAAAATAGATGAAGGTAAATCCTTAAATGGGTTAATAAAATAAAACCCCTGAAAACTGGACCCTTTCCGGACTGGGCGAAAAATCCAGTTTTCTGAGAATTCCGGTTTTCAGAGAGCTTTTAATGATCGAAGAGAAAACAATGACACTTGAAAAATCGTTCTATTTTCAGAGAATTTCGGATTTTAGAATCCCGTTTTTAGGAGTGGCAATGTAATTGAAGCACAACAATTTAAGTGTGATACAAATATATCCGTAGTGTAGGGATCTCACGGTAGATTCAGAATCTTCCGTTCTGTGTTCAAATAATTCGGTCATGAAACTTTGAATTATTTGTGTTTCAAGTCATACGAATTGTATGACAGCAGAATCCCCGAAAACCCGACTCTGAAAACGGCAATTCTCTGCAGAGTAAAAATTTGACCTAGTTCTTAACTTCCTGTTATGGTTCTTCCCAAGAGTGACATTGTGGCATGGTGGAATTTGCCTTATTCGTAACATTTTTGATATGGTTTATGTAGGAGATTTGAGGTAGTAGTGACCACGAGATATTTTGTTAATGTTGTTGTAGATAGTGAATGATACGGGGACATTTAATAACGTGTAATTTATACTTGATGTTGATGTGGAGAACTTCACATTTTCAGGATGGACTGATGTCTGTTAGTCTCGCTTCAATTCATGAAGGTCATCTAACACTAATTACACTTCTTTAGTACCATCCTGGTGTACGCTTCAACTGAATGGTCTCCACTCATTGACTGCTTAACCAGTCAACTCAAAGCCTACCAATGTGTGTTTCTTGAAATACGATTACTTAAAAGCGTTTCCAACATGCTGGTTCGTCTACGATGAGACACCCTCCAACATCGTAGAAATACAGCCAGGGCCACTATGATGTGTACAATCCTCAGCAAACTAATTGACGCTTTTCCAAATCCATCTCCACTTAAAAAGACAACTGGTGCAACCTACAATATATCTGTTGATAATTCTGTTTACATTCATAGCTTTTTCCCCGCATCTATGGTTCTCTTGAACCGACTTCCACCGGAAGTAGCGGACCAGCCTACTATCGAGGGAATCAAGTCGACTAATAGAAGACTGAGTATCATGTAATATATGTATCTGTATATCGGATCTATTTTTTCATTACATTGTACAAAATGAACTTTTTATCTGTAAAAGGGTTAGCCTCTGTGGGTATACTTTAACATACAAATGTATTACTCCAGTAGTATTCTACCAGAGTGAATCTATCGCTAGAGATGAATATGTTGATGAATGTTAGAAAACTGATTTTTATGCTGTTACTGTTATTATGCTCGAGCGAGAATTGGTTAGATTTTCTGTTGAAGAAAGCGTTGAATTTCACTTTCAACAACCGATCCCTTAAGCTACTTGTCGGTGTAGGCGTCCATAGCTGAGTTGTTATGGTCACTAAATATTATCAGTAGCCCCACTCTGATGTGAGTTCGAATCCCATCCGGGATGCACAAAATAGCGACTACCTCAATATCACGACCGCTTTGTTTTAACGACAACATATTTTCGGACTGGCTTCCAATAACTCTAATACAAATCAACTTGATAATAAGACCACTGTATTGATAAATTGCATGTATCACAAATACCTAGCGTGTTCACTTTAGTCTCTTTTTGAGTTACACGAATTACTATGACTTGTGACAACAAGGTCTGTGTGACGTCATAGAAATTAATTTGAGTGACACACCAGTAAGTGTTTCAAAGAAGTACATATAATGTATTTGTGTGAGCAGTTATGATATCAATACAAACCATTTTCTATCAACACATTTTGTGAACTCAGGATAAAAAACGTTCTTCACGAATCCCTGTGTATTCATTAAAGCAGACAAGTTTTTGCTCTACATATCGTACATTCTTTCTTTTGTTCAGAATTTAATACCTTGTATAAACCAAAATAAAAAAATCACGTGCACCAAATTTGTAAACATTCATCGTATGATACAGGTCTGTATGAAGGGAGGTAACTAGAACATTTTGTATAAAGTAACTGTTTGGATCGTCGCTCTTCAATGATTTACAGGCGATCCCCGTTATGGGGAACTCGCGTGAGATGAATTTTTCATTATGTCGAAAATCCCGATTTTTCTGCTTCTTCGTACATTTCAAGTTCGGTTTTCGTTGCGTTGGATTTATTTCGAAGTCTCAAGCAACAATTTGGCATCTTAAATCTGTTGTTTGTCACGAATGTTCGTTAGGACGAACTTTTTTCTAAAATTCCGCGAAACTCTTCACAATGAATGTACCATATGTATGAGAAATTATCTGTGCGTTGAATTCCTCGATTTTACCGACGCTTAAAATTATTTGAAATACAAAAGACATAGATCTATCTGCAAAACAGCAAAATAAAGAATTTACATTTATTCATTGTATGACCATTGTAAATCAAATTTAGGGAAGACTCCTAAAATATCTTTTATGTTCTGTTAATTTGATAAATTAATTGTAAATGGAAATCTCAAAAAAAGTTTGAAATTTAAAACAAATAGTTTTTGATCACGAGGAATGAAATATCGTAAAACTGTATTGAAAGTATTCATAACAGAACTTAATATATTTGTTTTCAAGGCAGCGAATATTGGGATTGTCTGATAAATAGATAAAGCGTGTGCTACATTAGCTTCTCATAGTGACAGTCCATACATCAAACAGTTTGTTCGTTGTCTTCTTACAGTGCAACCTCTCCAGAGCGGCCCTCTTTTGAGCAACAACATCCCCTCAACAACAACTTGATTTTCCCACTGTACGATTTTACCATTCATTCAACCTCTCTAGAGCAACAACATATTATTGCTTCTCCCAAAGCGTGTTGCTTTGGAAAGGTATCGCTGTATTACATGCATTACTATTCGTATTTCCTCTACATCCAAGTGTCTGTACAATTGTCAGATCCTAACTCGTTCGTATCATTCATGGAACTTTTGTAGTCACGTGACCATTCAAAGAAGTGTCCGCCTTTTAAACAAAAAGCTTGACCTTTGTCCCCAAGGTTTTGGATAATTTGGTTGAAAATACCATTTTTATATATCCTTACTAAGTTCTTAACCAATTCTTGAGAAGGTTTTTTATTGTAATTTGCATCATTCAAACGGCAGTTCTAAACTTTTCATTGCTTTAAGAACATTGGACCAAAGCAACTTTTAACTTTATACTTACGTTTTGATAACCGTACATATGAAGTAAACTACTCATAACTTTACGAAGAACAGCATGCAAGATGAAAGTTTTACCTTTGTGTAAAGAAAATGATAAATGGCTAAATAGTTTAATGGACTAAAAGAAATGTTCCTAAACTGTAGATCAGAGATTGACACCAAACAATTGAAAATGACAGAAGTTTTTAAGAAATGTTGAGTTTTGTTATCGCAAGACTATAAATATTTTACCAAAATAATTTATTTAAATGGTTTGAGTGCGGTCGTAGTGCAGGACATAAGGTTGGTGACAAAATTGCTTTGTCAGCAATGTTTGTTTGTGTTATTTTCATACTGAAAAAAACATAGTTCATGTATAATACATTATCATGATTACTCATAGATCGAAGGAAACTGCACGTAGGCATTCCATAGCTTGCATATTATTCATTGAATATTTGTTATTGTAAGTACCAGTGTATTAATATACACGTAGTACCAAAATAAATGATTTAAATCAACGTGGATTTTTTCATTGCGTAATAATTTTATCATTATCATTGTTATCAGTAAAACATTTGAGCATCTATTCACAAATAAAGTGTCCTGTAGCAAAAATAACATACACGAAGGGAGTAAATCGGTGTGACCACTTTTGGTCATTCCAACAGGCGGACTCTTAATACAAGATTGACTGTTCAAATACTAAGAAAAATAAAACTAGATATAACAGGCGTAAGAATATGTCTGCAAGAACTACAACCATAATGTTGGAATCACGTGCGACCATTCGTTCGTATGTACCTCTGCCAATGCGTTATGAGCTACGACCGTGGTCCAGTAGTTAGTGTGCTGGACATGTAACCCGGAGATCCGGGTTACGAATACCGGTCGCGGCAGGTCATAACACTCTATGAAAACTTGACAAAAATGTCGATTTTCCTCCATATGTGGAGAAGTTGCCGACTCCTTGTGGAACGATAAGTTAGTACTGGTTAGTATACAGTCCGGGAAAACTGGTTTGGTGAACCGGTCGCCGTATAAAAATGGCGTTAAACCCCAGTGACAATAAGTCAAATAAAACGAACGAACGAACGAACAAGCTAATGCCTTATGCAACTGTTAATTAAATCCAGTAAAATGCGGATAAATACAGTTTATTTCCCATTGCATTCCAACATGGGAAATGTGTGGAAATATGGAAGAGTCCAGTCATAAAGGTTTATATATGATTATGCATTCTTATAGCATATTGAAGTGCGATTTTTCCGGAAATATCAACAAATATACAGCAAGTAAGGACACGAAAATTTAATATGGTTATGCATACTACTTTTTGATAAACACAATACAGTGGAACCCCTCTAAACCAGCCGAGCCCGTGTCCTGGCCATTTTGCCTGTTTAGAGGAGATGCCAGTTTAGAAGGGATTTTTGAATTATATAGTAATAAAGTCTGGACCAGAATATTTGGCCGATTTAGAGGGGAACCGGTTTATAGATGAACTGGTGTAGAGGGTTTCCACTGTACTTTCTACGGACTTTTGGATCAGCCCTTGTACCAAATTATTATTTTAATATTTCCTGATTTCGTATCATTTTTTTTAAACTGTATATACATCTATTTATTACAGCATAATGGCATACAGTGTTTAAAATGTCGGTGTTTATGTCAGCATCATAACTGCTTGATTATTTTACAACGACAAATACAAGATATAGTTGGTCCAAAATGGTGGAACTTTCTTCCGAAAGACTTCAGATAAATCAGACATGAAACCTTTCTCCGAAGGAGACTTAAAACTTGTCTCTTTGAAATTTATTATAATTAAGATCTGATTCAGGTGTGTTTTAATTAAGTCACTATTGTATGCAGCGCAATATAATATGACAGTAATATTTGCGCTGTAAAATACAACTGAATTGAATTGAAAAAGAATGAACATTACACCGGCTGGTTGTCATAGAGACAGAAAATGTTGAATTTGACATAAAACATGAATGTTCAACTAAATAAATCTTTTCATACGGAATTTGAAACGTGCATTTGTGGATATCACATGTAATTATATTCAGTTCTGTTCAATTCTATTTTCAGCCCGGAGATCCGGGTTCGAATCCCGGTCGCGGCAGGTCATACCCTCCTATGAAAATTTGACAATAATGTCAATTTTTCTCCACGTGTGGAGAAGTTGTCGGCTCCTTGTGGAAGGGTAAGTTAGTACTGGTTAGTATATAGTCCAAGAAAACTGGTTAGGTGAACTGGTCGCCGTACATAACTGAAAAATTGTTGTAAAACGGCGTTAAACCCAAGTGACAATAAGTCACATAAAGCAAATGCTATTTTCAGCGTTCCCCAGTTAAAACTAAAAGTATTATAATGATTACGTATCAATTATTGGGTAATATCAGGGATGTGTAGAATTTAGTGTTCAATCATATTGAAATACAAATGTTTGTATACAGTAGAACAATGTTAATTCTACTTTTGTACGTGATGTCTTATGTATCATGAAGGTTAAACAAGCAACATAATCAAGGGTCTGAGTAGAATGTGGATATTACAGTTTATTTAATATGCTTTTTATTCAAACAGAAATGCATTATTTGACAAGACACCAGGGCCCGAGGTTATAAAACTTGAGATTGGTCTCCGAACTCAAATCTCATACCTTGTCTTTTAATGTTCGCAGTTAATTTTGAACAGATAATGATTACATTATTGATACATTATTCTGACAGCCTAATTGACCTTAATATATATTTGAACTTTAATGATCTATGTCTTTTAAACTATAATACTTTATGATCAGAATTGAAATTTGAGCTCGGAGACTGTTCTCAAGTTTCTATCCTCTGGACCTGGCCTTCAACAACTTATTAATCTGAATCATCTGTTTGACATCACTTCTAGTCCACCTAGCAACAAATATAACCAGTATAGTAATTTTTACATTGCACCTACAACCAGGGTCATTTTAAGACTTTTCCAGCTTTAACTGCGAAGAAAGACCCCAGGCGAACACCTGGGTAAGAACCACCAACCTTCGATAAACTAGTCGGACAGCTTCTTTACATGTAAACTTTGGTTCTAGGCGGGATTCGAACTCACAACAGTAAGGGGCCTGTGATAACTAGTCAAAGACCATAATTTTTATAAAATTAATTCAATATATCATTTGTATTTGTATCGATACAAATATCGTATCAATAATTTTGATCATCCTTTGTTATCCTCAAACTTATATACAAGGACCTCAAAAAGGAAAAAGATAATAATGTATCGATCGATCAATAGTGTTGTACAAAGCTTTTTAGGTCAGCCTTTGTTCTATATGTTTATTTTATTCACAGAAGAATTCCATGAAACATAAAAAAATCATACCAGTGTTCAACCACATACCTCAGCTAATTCCTAATTACAGTCACCTCTCAACTACAGTAACCCGCAAATATCAGCTGCTTCTTAACTACAGTAGCCTATATACCTCATGATTTTATTGTGATAATTGCACTAACATTGCCTCTCTAAGTCCTGCTATCATTGCTAATGAAAATAAGGGTTTACCCTTTCTTGTGTTATCCCTGGTATTGGTGTGCATTTCATGGTGTTTATACTCTTGCTGTGTTATGTTATGTGTCACTACATGTTGTTTTATCACCATGTATGTACTATATACCAAAATAAATCTTATCTTATCTTATCTTAATTCCCAATAACAACCACCTCTCAGCCACGGCATCTTGTAAACCTCAGTTTCTTCCCAGTTTGCAAAACAAAACGAGTCGATAAGTATAATAACTTCACATGAAGACCCGAATACGACAAACATGCATCATCGCATAACAACATGGTTACGCTCCAAGGGCGTATATGTCTGTTGGGTGTAGGCACCCCAAATATTCTCATAAAGGTCCCGATCAGGTTGAATTAGATATACAGGTCAACCTCTCCAGAACGGCCGTTTCTTGAGCAACAACATCCCTTCTAGATCCCTTCCTTCTGTACGATTTAACTATTGATTTAACCTCTCTAAAGCAACAATCTCCCAACAACATAATTTTACTTCTCCTAAAGGGAGTTACTTTGGAGAGGTTGCACTCTGTGTACTTGATATGTGTTAGCGTGTATGAATTTTGACGAAGTGTGATTACAGTATATGAAATAGAAAGTACTCTATACTTTAATTTCGCTTCAAAGATTTTGTGTGTGTAAAGTCTATTTGAATATGACATAATATTATCTGTGCATGACTGTGCACATCAAATTTTAGGAAATTGATTTTAAGAAAACTCAAATAAGACACGAGTCTCGGTGAAGGTTCAATGAAATCTGTTAAAATAGATATGTTCTAACAAATAACAATGGACGGATCAATGATTGTTATAATAAATGTAGGTCAAGAATCAAATAGTGTGTAATTATCTCAATGTATGACACTACATACATGCTCAATATATATCACTACATACATGCTGAGGTAAGTTCCTGGTAATTTCACATAAACTATTATACATTACTCCAACATGAGTTTAATTCTAAACATCGCTCATTAATTACGCCACATTTATTCAAGTTTTATTCAAATTCACCATTTGGTAGAATATTGAAGATATAAGATAAATGGTCATCATGTTGTCTAGTTGTCTAGAATATGACATCAGAATCATATCGTCAGCTTATGCTTATGAACTGACCCATCATACGTTTTTTAAGGACAATACTTACTGGTATGGTATAGTGTTTGTGTACTGTGACTGTTGTAATTGCCGTTAATACAACTGTATTTCTGAGTGAGTGTTTAAAACTGAACAGTCAGTGAAACAGACGAACCTTTTTGAGAAAATTGACGTTAATGTATTACCTGTATCATATTGGTTGTTTGTTAAGGAATAGCTGTATGGTCAATACATGGTCTTGATGTTCTTCCTTTTATATTCGAACTGCACTCCTGAACTTAATGTGTATATAAGCGCCTGAAACATTTCAATGTGTTTTCATTTTTATATACTCAAAATTTGAACATTTACACTCAATGCAGAATATACAAGGGAGGTAAATACATGCATTTACAACAAAAAAATATTGAGAAAATTCACTTATCTCCCTTTCGCTAACCTCATTTGTTTGATTGTTGTCTATTAGCAGACGACATGTCCGTTAGTATAAGTCAATTTCTAAACTAATGGTTGTGATATTTAAAATGTTCATGCAACTTAAGTCGCATTGTTTCATTTAAATCGAATTACAGTCGAACCTGTGAACCAAGTCCATCCTTAAGAAAAACTAAATATGGTCTGGACGGTTATTCAAAGAATGGCCTTATTCACAGGGTGGCCTTTATTCGGAGGTGGCCGCAAACACAGGTTAGGCTCTACATTCCTATAATCATTCCCTTATAATAGCGACCTTTTTTTCTGGAAATAAAAAAGAATATTCTGACACCAGTCTACAAAGTTGACATTCTACTTTCGATTTACAAGGATAGACCAAAACATAGCATTATAATTTTGATACGGAGAAACTTACATTCACATTGATTAACCGACAAAGTGTTTGTTTTCGATGGTTCACCTACTCCGGATTCATTTAGTGTCTTATTGTTAATGAAAGAGATGCTCTATGTTTAATTCATAACGAAATAATTTCCCTACATTTAGGAAGAATCAGCAGAAAATACTACATCCAAACCACGTTTAAACAGTTCATTATATTAGCAAAATGCATGAAGTATTATTAAACCTATCAGAGAAGGTTTTCACTATGAAAGTATGATTCGACTCATACATAAACTACTGCAGTTCATTTAAAGAAAAATGTTGATAAACTTACTTATAGAAGTAGTCAGCGTGAAATTGAATAACTTATCTACTTTGCAGTTTCGTAGAAATAGAACACAGCTATAGAATCCATTCACGTCCAACCTGAAAGGATAATTAGAAGAAATACGCACCTGATTTTATTATCAAGTATAGACAACTTACATTAGATAATTTTCATACTATAAAAGAAAATTCAAGTATGACGAACTGTATTATACAGTATGAACATGTGCTGCTGATCAATTCTTTTCATTCATCAGTGCCAGTACGGACTGATAGGGAAAAAAGTCAGTCTGAATAACTAAACAAGATATGTATGCATGATAAACAAACGGATAACTGGACCAAACAGGGGTTTTCATACAGGAAAATAATCAAACTAAGAATTATAAAAGGTGCCAAGATCAGAAAAAATCACACGCTACTGTACATCTACTCATAGTCCATGTTTTATCTGTTCATAATAATTATATCTGTATATTATAATGATTAATATAGTTCTTAGTCTCTTATAACTCTTGAAAGAGTGTCAATATTTTGTCTTTGATATATATACACTGTTTTATATGTATGTATATATTGACGAGACTTAAATAAAGATATAGATAGACATTTATTCGAACATAAGGCATAAAGCCCAACAGTTAACATGTTAATAAAATACAAATACAATACAATACATTAAATATATCTTACAATTGGACGAAACAATACATATTTATAAGTTTTCTGAGCAAATAATAACGGTAATAGGCGGTAAATAGAATTAATGATAACAATAAAATATTTTAATTCGATAAAGAAGTACAATTTAACCTTATTTGTATGATTTTGAGAGAAAGCCAACATATTTTATTTCATCGATACAGGGTATGATCACGTAACTTAAAACATTTATAAATATATACCGAAAGTTGTTTATTACTGTTTCGTTATCGGATGAAAGTAGTTCAATGAATTTTGGTATATTTGGTCTTTTCCAGAAATATTTATCGATGTATTTTTTTCTAATATTTGTGTATAAATGACATTCTAAAACAAAATGAAATTCATCTTCAAGAGAATTACAAAACTTGCATTTTCTTTTATTTCTAGGTATTTTAGTAGGTTTATTCCATCTCCCACTTTCAATTTCTAAGCGATTGGCTTGACATCAGTAATTTTGAAAAAGCATATCTGTATTTTGGAATATCAATAATTTTAAGGTAGGATTTAAAACCGAAATTTCCGATTAAACAATAAGTACTAGCTCTAGACGAATCATTTATTTCTGCATTCCATTGCTGAATATAAATATCTTTTATTCTTTGTGAAAATATCTTAATGAATGGTTTACTATGTTCAACTCCTTGGTTAATCCAAACATAATAAAAACCAGTGGTTTGGAGAATATCCTTAATTTTTGACGCCCAGTTTACCGTGTTTTGGTTTCTATCGATATCGTTTAGCATGAGATGGTATGTTTGTTTAATGAGTTTACAATTTTCCACGCGAGTTATTTTTAGTCAGAAGCGAATAATATTAACTAATCTTGTTAGTTTTAATGGTATTCTCCCTAATTCACCATAAACAAAATTATTCTGGGTTTGTTTTTTTACTCCAAGTAATTGTTTACAGTATTGCAAGTGAATGGTTTCTAATTTTTCTGCATTACAAAACCCCCACACTTCTGATCCGTAATTAAGAATAGGTGAAATCAATTTATCAAAAATATCTAATGAGTGGCTTATACTTAATTTATTAAATTTGTATTTGAATACGTTTTCATTTTATAAATAGATTTCAGTGCTTGTCCACTTAAAGCTTCAAAAGTTTTCACAAATGAACCGTTTGTTGTAAAAACTATGCCTAGGTAAGTAAATTGGCTAACAATTTCAATATTATTATTATAAGTGAATTAATTATTATTTCTCAATTTCTTTCTACCTTTCTTAAAGATCATTTTTTAGTTTTATTGATATTGACCACTAATTTCCATTTCTTACAATAGTCTGATAAAAAATCTAGTCCTTCTTGAAGTCCATTTGCACTATCCGAAAAAATTACGATATCATCTGCATAAAATAGTAAAAATAGTTTCAACAATCCAGTATCAATTCCAGTAAAACCATTCAATGACAAATAATCTTCCAGATCATTTACATACATAGAGAATAAAAACGGGCTTAAACAATCACCTTGCCTAACGCCCAAGTAACATTCAAAACTATTAATGAGTTCATTGTTATATTTAACTTTACATTCGAGTAAAGTGATTTTATTATGTTCAACATATTCCCCGTGACCCCTGACTGTATTAGTTTGTAAAAAATATTTTCACGCACGAGGTAATCAAACGCCTTGGTCGATAAAGTCGATAAAACATGCGTATAGATATTTGTTTTTATTTAAAATGTGGGTTATTAATCCATCTTAAATAAAGATATATATTCAATAACTACACGATTAAACGCACTCAGTTTTCACAACTTTTTCTAATTTAACCGTTACAGGTTCGTGCGAATTTTGAAGACCGCCAACTCTTTTTGCGATCCAATCTTGGCATTCCTAATTCTGATTCGTTAAACATCGAATATTTCCGTTTTTCTCCGTAAATCGTACTTAAGAAAAAATGATGGAGATGAATTGCTACACATTAGTTGCGGTAACTTCATCGTTCAGGATTATGTCTGATCGGATGTGAATTTTAACCAAACATGGAACAAATATACACAATATTGATATAAACGCAGGTTCTTATAACTGACATAAAAGTGATCATCAACATTAAACAGGTAGTTGCTACGATTTATTTGTTTAAAAGACAATGAAAAATAGTTATGAATTAAATTAGCCGCTGTATAGTCAGTGAATAAGTTAAAACTTCGGTAGAGAATTCTTAAGCAGAATTGATGAATAGTTTTGTATGTAGTCATATTTAACGGAACAATTAAGGTATGAGAAACTTCGCAATTACTACTAAGATGTGTATATAAGTATTGTAATCATTTCTGTACATTTAACATATATGATTGTTGATTTAGTTTTTTTCAACCTGATTGTTACAAGTCACTCTATCTTACAACCTTTGCCATTTTCTCCCGTTCGGCCACAACCGTGGTCTAGTGGTTAGTGCGCTTGGAATCCCGGTCGCGGCAGGTCATACCCTTCTATGAAAATTAGACAAAAATGTCGATTTTCCTCCATCTGTGGAGAAGTTGCCGGCTTTTTGTGGAATAGTAAATTAGTACTAGCATACAGTCCAGGAAAACTTGTTACGTGAACTGGTCGCCGTATATAACTGAACAATTAAACCCCAGTGACGATAAGTTACATAAAACAAACAAACGAACAAACGTGTTTTTTGTTCCTCCATTATAATTCATCAGGAGAGGTTCGAGGCTGGGTAAACTATCGTTTGAATTTGGTCGCTCAGTAGTTAACTGTCTAATGTTGTTCACCACATCATAAAGTCTTACACATGTATACAGATATTTACCTTAATGTGGATTTGTTGTTTTAAATTTATATAAACATGTTGACGCTTCTATGCCTTTACATTTTCATGTTATGTTCATGCCCACATGTATAGTCAAATTACTGTTAAGTCAAATCATACTCGTCTTTTTACTCCCCCTTTGTTTCCTTGTTTCATAAATCTATTTTGTACGTATTGTTACCATACTCTGTTTCCCTGTTATGTTTAGGTTATAAACAAAGACGAACTTTCAAGAAGAACTAAGAGAAGAACCTTCTCATTGAATGATTTCTCTTTCTTGTTTTTCTTTACTTTTTCTCAATCCTTGTACAGTAAAACATACAATACAGAGTCATCGGAACAGACTAATTTCTCGAGATAAACGAGGTGCTTGTAATAACGACGTATTTGTTTGTTGAAAAGTATACACAACTTGTAACTAAAATAATGACCGGACTTTTAAAAATCCTCGAGATAAGTCGGGTGCTCATGGTATCGATGTCCGTAATAAGGACGTTTTACTCTGTTTATATATTGTTTGTTTTCTTGCTTCACGGCTAAAACAACGAGCTTTAGTTAATATTGACCAGTTGCCTTCTATCACGTCTGTTGTAATGTATACCATTGTATGTTGTATGCTTGTTCACATAGGCCTAATATCTACCTATGAAATGTTTGATGAATTAGAAACATATCATTCGGTACAAAATGCTGCATAGATGTAGTCTATGCTATACTACAAGAAATAACTCAACACCAAGTACGACTACTAGACAACTTGTATTTAAGATGAAACAGGGAGATGTTGTAACAATACCAGGATTGGAAGATCTAATAGAACATAATAACATGCGCCTAAAACAATGTACACAATTTATCATAATGTGTGAGCGTTAGCAGCTGACCCAACACAAACCATAAGCATTATCTTTTGTAAACCCCTATTTTATGGAGGAGGAAGTGGAAGTAGAAGGTGACCATGCTGGAAACAGTAGTGTGCATCATAAACATCTTGATTTTACGATTCAGAACAACATAATATCAAACACAATACAATGTATTAAAACATGACGCATATAAACGACCTTTTGATGAAAACGAAATTAGATTTCAATATCCAAGAAAACTGGACTGAATCAGTTTGTATCGTCCATTAGAATGACTCACACTGACCAAAACTAGCCATACTTATTAAAACCCTGGTATTCTGAATCGATATGTTCATATTACGTGTACACAAGTCTGAAAATTTTGACTCTATCTAGATTTCAATTCATGTAACACACTGTGTGCAGCCAGTACTCAGTACATTAAATAAACTTCTGTATATAAGCCAACTGTGCATAAACGACGCATTTGTTTCTTTTCCACTGGTGATATTTCTTTCCAGGTTTTACTGTATTGTTAATTTTTACCATTAAGTGATTCTAATATGATCTTTGACTGTACATATACTATGAGTTACAACATAGATGTCATTAAAGCATTTAGATTTTTATTTTGTGCAAGAGAAGCCACAACTCATGATACACGAAGATTTCGTGCAATCAAATGGTTGTCTGATTCAAAACTGTAGTAGTATTTTGTATTTGTCTTCACTCACCATTACTTGTTACATTTACATAGACAAAACTACGGTATTTTTCTCGATGATAAATTTTCACTAAATTATGAAGCAAAATGTCAGATTATATAACAACATTGTCACTTATCGCTGGATGTATTACTTCTGCATAGTATGTATCTATGTAAAGCCACATACGGCCCTCTAAAACTATCCTATCTTTAAGTTAGAGCATTGATGCTACACTTTAACTTTCACTTTCCGTGTTGTGTCCACATCACACCACTAAACAACAGTCAACCCTGTGTATATTGACAGCATTTTTTAGAGTTTAAAGCTTATGCTGTAAAATTCCTCTGTGACGGACAATTTTGGTTCTGGGGTAACCTTAATAGTGGAGTTCAGCCGGAGAGGTTCCGAATGTATATAAGTACACGTCATATGTGCAGCGGCATCATGAAGCTCACAGTAAACTGAGGTACATTGTGATAAATACTAGTAGATACTACTAATATCCATTTTGAACATCACACATCATATCCGCCTCATAAAACGTAAGATTATTAGTTTCTACGGGCTCGTTTAATAGACATATCTAAACACCTTAGACAACATTTTTTTGAAAAAAAAATACTGATTGTATACATGTCAGACTTTTAACTTTAACAGGTGACAAAAAATCCCCCTTTAATCAATAGGATAAAACAAGTTGATTATGTACATACAAGGAGAAGCGATGTCTTGTGTATGTTACGGACTAAGCCTTTTGAATAATAGAACAAGATTTAAAGTTTCAGAAATCTATTTACAAAAATACTCAAAAAAGTTAATATATATGATTATACAAAAAAATGAAGATAAAAAAAAAGATTATACCAAAAATATGATAATAAAATTTAAAGGACTTTCAAACCAACATGGAAAAGATAAAAATGCAAACAAAGTATAGAAATCATTGATAATCAAAGTGTCCTATGTTTTAAAATCACTGTATCTTGAAGAATTTACTAAAGGCGCCTGCTGATTGGATGAATGTTCATTCATAAATTATTCCATTAACACTAATGGAGAAATCTAAATTTGGTGTCTTGACTTTTCTTCTTGAAAATAGATTTGATGGTCTTCCAAAGTAGAGATACAATTTTTCACGTATAGTTGTGTAAGGAAAAAACCTCCCCTCTTGGGATCTAAAAGATTATATGAAACTTGTAAAACAGCTGTACATTACTAGTACTAAGATATCAGACATTAGAACTATTTAACATATACAATATTTAACAATAATTAAGAACATTTAAAATTGCCTGAAAGTCCATTAAAATAATAGTCAATAATTAAAATAGTTATTCCTGACGATGAACATAGTAGATTACTTACTATAATGATATCACACTTATAACAAAAATAAGACAATTAAATATTACCTTGATTTCTGTAATCAAAAATCCCTTTTCTAAGTCTATCCAATTATTTTTGCTATTTAGCAATATTATATTAATTTTAAATCTTATTTAGATTTAACTATTTCCGCTTATTGGAAATGTCCTGGATAAACCACTTGAAAAATAATTTCGTAATTTCACGTTTCTTTGTCTAGTTAATTTTTATGGTGTTATCTGGCTGGCCTAAAACTTGCTCTGAAACAATGGTCATCTGCAACCTGCTAAATATCATATTGTTCCCACGAAACCCTGCGAAACCTGAGCTTATCAGAGTTTGGGGAATGAGGAGTTGATAAATGTTAGTGCCAGAACACCAACAGATAGATTTATAGTCTGCCGAAAGATAATCTGGGTAAAGGTGACAGAACTAAACAAGTATATTAATTAGGCTATTTACAAGGAATATAACATGTAGAAAAACTGAAAAAACATAAAATGAAGTATAAAAAATACACAACAATGCTCTAAAGATATATTTTAGTAAAGATTGATGTCTTGGAAACATTGATGATAATAACAAATTACTGGACTTAACAATAACATACTGTTTATAGATTCTATAGTCAGTCCAGTTCTCACTCACAACAAAAACATTCCGAGAATATGTTCCTTTCAATCTAAAACCCTTTGTTTGTGTTTTGTATTTACAGACAAAATCAGCATGGAATTACAGTAACACCTTACCTTGCGATAACCTCAATATTACGACCACTTGTTATAATGATCACTTATTTTCTGACCACCTGTCAATAACTCCCCTATAAATCAACTCGATAATAAGATCACCTCAGTATTAAGACCGATTTCGGGACCTGACGATGGTCTTAATATCGAGGATATAGAATAACCTTAAATATAGTGTTATCAAAGTACACGTTATTCATATTAATAAAACCTCGATATTTAGAACACCAGAAAAATCGGTGTTAATAATAAGATGGTTTAATTATCGTTCAAAATTAAATTTTAGTTGATTTAATTTTCTCAGTATATGTATAATTATATGTTATGAGGTTGAACAAAAACATACATGTTAACCGGGCACTACTACAACATTTCTGAAACAGCATTTATAATTCATTGTGAACTGCACTGGATAATATAAATTAAAATGTATTGTTTTCACCATGAATTCTACACAACATAATTAACATCAATGACTCGTTATAACTTATATATGTACGAAGTTTGACGACTTTTTCATTTGTGTCTGTATTTAATTGTGGATTTGTTCTATTTTTATGTGTACATATGCTCAAATATCTGCTGTTAAATAGGTGCAAACAAAGATACTGATTTGTGAATCCAAGTACATAATTACGGTACATACGCCGTGTAAATATACAAGTAGAATAGTATACAGTATATGAAGGGGTGTGGTGGTGTAGCACAGTGATCAGGTTAACATAACATCTATGGATTCAAATCTGAATCAGTTTTGATTAACGATAAAATTGTTTTTCCAATGTAATGTTTAGTATAAAGCAAAAAAAAACATGAAGAAGACATATATAGAAATTGGTAATAGTTATATTTTAGCATAGAATTGAGTTTAATTACTGAAAGCCAAAGAATGATGAAAAATTATAATTACAACCACCTGCAAGGGAAGGACACTATTTTAACACATCTACATTTTATCGTATGTTTATCCATGTTATATCACAAACAAACTTCTGATAAGTGACAACTGAACATAAATGCCAGATTCTTCTCTCTGTCATATACTGTACTGGTTATGGACGGTATTATAATATTTTTGAAGGCCTAAATTATATGTCTGCTAGTTTTCAGTGATTCAGTTTTCAAAATATAATTTTCACATTAACGATTTGACAAAGATTGAAAATCGTTTCTTACTGTCAGCCTTATGTTGTTGTGTTTGATTTTGTAACTTCAAATTAGACCATTATCTGTTCCATGAAAGCTTAAATGAATGAATTCAATGGGTAAAGAAGTAATGTTGTGTAGTGTTGGATGCGTGCTGCTTATAGTCTCCGGATATAAACACTGTACATAATGTCAGATCTGTGAATATAGATAAGAAAAGTATTCCTAGAAAATAACACATACAAAACATCCCACCTTCACCAAAATACTACACATGTGTTACATATAATGTAATGAAATACCATTTTTACCAGTTACTGTTTACACAATTTTGTCTAGGTTTGACAACCACAACATTGTACCAGGATTGAGCAGAAATCAAACAAAACAACACAAGGTGACTGTAATGAAATGAAATACCATTTTTACAAAAGTTGACATATGCACTATTTCATCCTGTATAGCACATTCACAATATATACAAAACATAGTATAGTAGTACATTCAGTTTACTTAATTATCATAAACTAAATATAGTATAATAAAAGAACATGTTCCAGTGTATATATACTTAACAGTCTTAAACAAATTTTTTTAAGTGTTGCATCTTTTGTGCCTGGCTTGTTAACACATATTTGATATTCTACACCTCCCTGATAAAAATGGTATAAAATGAGAACGTTAAACTAAATCTGATTGATTTGTCAATGAATTTAGTAGAATATGATAAAATACTAATTTGTTTGTTTCTGTCTTTAATGTGATCAAGTACAAACAAATGGAATTCTCATGTGATATTAAACTTGTGTTTGTTAAAGTCGTTATGTATATATGCTCTGTTAATTTGAAATTGCAACATTTTAGTAGCGATTATTTTTTGAAGCACGAACTTTGCAATCTACTGTAGGATGCAATTCATATGATGTTGATGATATTCCTTGTCTATTTAATATTTAAAAGCAAAGAAATGTTGCAGATCATTGACAAAATGTATCTCCTACAATAATACACTGCACTTTTGGATCATTGACAAAATGTGTTTTATATGATAATACAATGTTGTAGCGCCGCTTAACGTCGCAACGCCGCTAAACGTCGCAATTGACGCTAAACGTCACAACACTGGCGCTAAATGTCTCACAAAAACTGATCGACGCTAAGTGTCGCGGACTTGACGCTAAACGTCGCACATGGTCAGAAGGTTTAGTATCGAACCTAAGCAAGACACAAGTATTACGAAGAACAAATAGGACTTCAAAGCAACCACCCTTTGACCCATAGCAACCATCCACATATCCATAACAACCACTCTCGCGGCCGTAGCAACCGCTTTAAGGTCTATAGCACCAGTCTTGCACCCATAGCAACCGCCTTATGGTCCATAGTAACCCCGTTTGTGCCATCAGCAACGAACTGAAGGTCCATAGCAACCACCTGAATGCCCCTAGCAACCACTCTTGCGCCCTTAGCAAACGCTTTAAGGTCCATAGCAACCACTCTCTTGCCCCTAGCAACCAGCTTTAGGTCCATAGAAACCAGTCTTGTGCCCCTAGCAACCGCCTAAAGTCCATGGCAACCCCTCTGGTGCTCCTAGCAACCAACTTTAGGTCCATAGCAACCACAAAATATAGTACAAAGGACTAATATGTCTTCACAGCAACCACCCTTTGATCCATAGCAACCCTCCACATATCCATAGCAACCACCCTCGCACCCTAAGCAACCGCCTTAAGATCCATAGCAACCACTCTAGCCTCCCTAGCAACCCCTTTTAGGTCCATAGACACCAGTCTCGCCCTCCTAGAAACCGCCTGAATGCTTATAAAAACCACCTTCATAGCTGACCTAGCAACCACCTTGAGGACAAAAGCAACCACTTTCGCACCCCAGCAATCACTCTCGGTCAAACGTGATCAAATTGTGGCTATATAGTAACTATATGATTAATTAGTCCTTATAATCGCGTTTTCACCTGGCGATTCCAATTTGCTGTATTGTTTCCAGTCTGAAACATCGATTTCTGTTGAAAGCCCTCGTGCATTTTGTATGAAAATATTCGGTGCGTTGTCGAGACTTGTTTCTATGGACCTTAAAGCGGATGTTATGGGCGCTAGAGTGGTTGCTATGAACCTTAAGGCGGTTGCTACGGGTTCGAGACTGGTTGCTATGGACCTAAAAGCTATTGTTAGGAGCGCTAGAATGGTTGCTATCGATCTTAAGGCGGTTGCTCAGGGTGCGAGAGTGGTTGCTATGGATATTGGGATGGTTGCTATGAAGACATATTTGTCCTATGTAATACTTGTGTCTTGTTTAGGTTCTATGCTGAACTCTCCGACCATGTGCGACATTTAGAGTCTAGGTTGCAACATTTAGCATCAGGGCAATTGCGACGTTTAGCGTTGGTTGCTACATTAGCGTCGGTGTTGCGACGTTTAGTGTCAATTGCGACGTTTAGCGGCGTTACGATGTTTAGCGGCGCTACACTGTACTATGTTTCATGTTACACTGTTTATACTTGTTTGCTCGCTACATGACTGCTAGTTGTCGATGCACCATAAAACACCATAAAACACCATTAAACATTAAATTGTACCATGCTTGCACATATGCCGTGTTCTACTTAACATTAAAATGTACATGCATTTGTTTTGTTATAATGACTGGTTGTTGCGCTTAAAAATGTTTGTCGGCCGGTCTTCATGTAATATGTCGTATTAATTAACTAGCTTGTGTAGTACAGTAAAGTTCCGCTATTAAGACCACTCAATGTTCTGACAAAAAGTGGTCTTAATAGCGAGTCGGTCTTAATAGCGAGTCGGTCTATAGGTGCACTGTGTATTTCATAAAGCTACCAACTACAGGTAAAAATTGGTGTTTGATTTTGTTGTTGTTGTTGTTGCATTATCTGTTACTGTGACATACACAGATTACATACAGAATACAAATAGTATACAGCTTTAAAGATTTAATTCATGTTAAAAAGTTTAATACAGCATAAAACAAAGAATATCCACAAAAATAGCACCAAACTACCATATATATATGTATGTGTGCATTTATGAGTTAATAATGGCTATTTGAATTGTTAATAATTTCTCTAATGTATACACAGAACTTTCTGTTTTCCAAAGTGAAACTAAATAAAAACATGTCATGGCATAAATACATACATGTACAAACTTATATTTGTCACAAGTTTCATAAATAGCATCACATCATTTATATTCAGACACTATTCGGTGAAGTATGTACAAAATTTCACTTAAAAACTGATCTATTGTTGTTTGTTTTGATGCTGACAATGCTTTCACTGACTCCTTCTCAAAAATATCCAGAGCAGCACCTAACATTTCAAAGGCACTCAAAAGATCCTTTGATACAGTATAACCCCTGAAACCGGAATATTCCGAAAAGTGGACTTTTGGCTCAGTCCGGAAAGTATCCGGTTTTCAGGGGTTTACTGTATTATTAGAACTTACGCTGACTGGAACATTTTAACGAAACTCAGATGATGGACTTTAAAGTGTAGCTTTACTATCAATGGCTAAATGGATTTTGGGGAAAACACTCATGAGATATTGAGTTATCTCAATTGAGAAAAATATTCATTCATATAAACGCATGATTGATTTTGTACCAGATTTGTCACGTGGTCCCACGCAATTAGTGTACTTTTTTGTATTGTAGCAATGCAACTTTAGAAAGTAACTCAACTAGTGGTGTGTATTATATAACGTTACTAGTTTGGAAAAAATGTCCACTCAAGTGTATACATAAGCATATAAGCATTTTGAGAACCGGTCACAAATCAACACCATTTGATTGGTATGTTTTAAAAACTTTGCACAGTAGACTAATTGATGCATTATACAACGTGACTGGCCACCAGCCTTAGTTTTATCTTGAAATAATTTGCAGTAGAAATTACATAAATTTACAGTACGATGTGACTTCTTTTACCAACGATTAAGACTATGTATACTACTCAAAATTTGCTAAGGATCACTTTTTCTACCGTGCGTTACTTCTGTGTATTTGTAATACAAATGAAAATTGATTAAAAGGAATTAAATATAATTTGTTCGGAATCGATTTTTATAATGACAATGGAAATGTTCCTTGACGTGTGCCTGTTGCGGAAAGAGTACAGTGGATGAAATCAACATTTTGGAGATCACATAGTGAAATTAAAAAAAAAATCTTGCAAGTCAGGAAATGGTTGGTGTCGGGTGTTTAAAGACGATTTCGGTAGTTCGTAACGCGCAACATTTCTGCACATACGGGAGACAATAAAGCTCTTCACGGAAGAAACACTTGCATAGTTTTCGGACAACTAACGTATCCGCGAGCGCGCTAAATACGCAACCTATAATGTGTGCTCTATTTTTTAATAGTGACTAATTTATGTGAAACACTACATGTACAGTAAATTGAATTACTTCATATGACTGTAATGGAGGTTCATCATTTATTGCAAATATTTGTTGATGATGTAGCTGATATTAGGACTCTGAGCTAACATTACCTCAAAAACTCAAATGTTCTTTTAAAGTGAAATATATGGTACAAAATTGTTCTAAGATATATATCAAAACTAAAAAGTTTTATTGGATGATAAACAGAAAACTACACTTTATTAACTTTATATACACATTACAAAATTTAACCGAAATTGGCAAATATTTGTTGACAATGCTACAGAATTTAGAAGTTGGAGGTAAAATTAGCTCAGTAACCCCATGTTTTTATCTCTGAAATGTGTTTATTTAGACATTGTTCTACGATATATATATAAATTAGAAAGTTTTATTGGAAAATAGGCAAAATCTTTATTAACTTGATATGCATATTTTTGATATTAATCATATTTGTCGACTATTTTTGACAATGTAACTGAATTTCAGAGTTCAGACTGAAATTAGCTCGGTAACCTCATGTTTATATTACTGAAATATGTTTATTAGACATTGTTCTAAGATATATATCAAAATTAGAAAGTTTTGTTGGAAGAATATCGGAAAAGGGGGAAAAAAGATGAAAAATAATATTTTTTTTGTCGAAATTGCAACCCATTTTTTCATGCATGCAGTTGAAAATAAAGACATAGTATGACAGAATTAAATCATTTATGGTATAAATTGTGTTAAATTAACACAATATATGCCAAATGAATACTTACATGTAAAAACAGTATGTTTGAGCATGATTTTATCATGATATAACAGTAATAGTACGTGTTTAGCGATAAGCTCTTTATACACATCAAATCTGAAAAAACAGCTGCACACCTACACAAAGTATGAGCTGTTATCTCGAAAACGAGTTCGGTGACCCCTGTTTTTCTTTCCATTTTTGGATTTGTTATACTTTTTCTATAAAATATGAAAAAATGATCACTTTTCCTTGAATAAAACAAAATGCAGAAATCATCTTTAATACCGAGTATGGTGTCCGCGGGCATTAATTACGGCCTGGCATCGCCGCCGCGTGCTGCTGATAAGCCTGCAGACCTTATTATGAGGAATCTGGGCCCATTCCTCTACGAGTGCATGTCTTAGCTTCTGAACTGTTGTTGGTTGGACGTGGCGTGAAAAAATGGCTTTCTGCAGCATATCCCAAGCATGCTCAATTGTATTTAAATCCGGGGACCTCGCTGCCCAATCCATGCGGACTATAGTTGCCTCCTCAAGATATCGGTTTGTGATGTAGGCTCTGTGTGCACGGGCGTTATCATCCATAAGAATGGAATCAGGGCCGACTGCGCCAGCGTACGTGCGTACATGGACGTCTAAGATTTCATTGACGTACCTTACTGCCGTCAGTGTACCGTTTTCACGGATATGCAGGTCCGTTTTCCCCTGAGTGCTTATTTCCGCCCACACCATGGCTGAACCCCCACCAAAACGGTTGTGTTCTGCAACTCATGCTGGAGCTAAGCGTTCATTTGGACTTCTCCAAACCTTAGCCCGTCTGTCCGTGAAGTACACACAAAACCTTGACTCATCACTGGAGAGGGCCGGGGTTTAATCATTAACTGTCCATGTGACATGAGTCTTCACCCATTGCGAACGTTCTTGAATATGGCGTTGTGTTAATGGAATACGAATTTCTAGCCTCCGTGACCTCATCCCCGGAGATCTGGGTTCTAATTCCGGTTGCGGCATGTCATGCCCCTCAATGAAAATTTGACAAAAATGTAAATTTTCCTCCATATGTGGAGAAGTTGCGGCTCCTTGTGGAAGGGTAAGTTAGTACTGGTTAGTATACAGTCCAGGAAAACTAGTTAGGTGAACCGGTCGCCGTATATAACTGAAAAACGGCGTTAAACCCCAGTGACAATAAGTCACATAAAAACAAAAACCGAAATAGAATGCGTAAAATAAAGCTAGTTCAACAGGAATGGATCTGACAAAGTATGTACATTTATTTGTATGATATGTTCGCTAAAATTAGGACAATAGTTAAGGGATTAAGTTGAAAGTTCATATCTCCTATGTATACAAGAAATTCAATAAAGAATAACTGCTGCTCTATGTTAGATTGTGTACACGTCTAGTAAGGGTTATGTTTTCCTATCATTTTCATCCCAATTGCTCAGCGTAGTGTCCAATACATTCTTTTAAAATTATAATAAAGTAGCGAAATAAGCGAACTTAAGTAATGAACGATAATAAAAGCATTGATATCATAATAAATAACTGTGATAATATTCATGGCTTGTGTTTATAATCTTTAGCATACAAGCTCACAGTAACTGTTGCACATCCTACAAAGTCATGTGGTTGTGAATCTGTGAAGAATTGTCTTATATTCGTAGTTAATAATTTTCAAACGCGAACGTGTCGTCCACGATTGTATAAACAATTCAGTGATTATCCACGTCTTGTATGGAGACTGTAAAGTGTTGTTACTTTAAATAACACACTAGTTTTAATTTGAATATGTCAACCTGTTTAGTGGATTTATTTTCAAATCCTTCAGCATATATGATCTAATTGTACTTTATCCTTACATCACAGCGAAATCTTCGGTGTGGAGATTTTACCATTGGATGTTATTGCGACATGAAGTTCTTCGTATGATCCACGTTAATGGTATCCCAGGGTCAATTGTGGAACCCTCGGAAGTCATTAGCCGTGGCCGTGTTCAAGTGGCTAGTACGCTAGACTTGTAACCCGGGGATCCGGGTTCGAATCCCGTTTGCGGCTGGTCATACCCTTCTAGGAAAAATTGACAAAAATGTCGATTTTCCTCTATTTGTGGAGAAGTTGCCGGCTCCTTTTGGAAGGGTTGGGTTAGTACTGGTTAGTAACCAGGCCAGGAAAACTGGTTAGGTGAGCCGGTTGCAGTATATAACTGAAAAACTGTTGGAAAAGGGCGTTAAACCGCAGTGACAATCAGTCACATAAAACAATAAACAATCGAGAGTCTTTCTAGCTTCACATTGCTACCCGCAAAGTTTAAGGGAGGCTAATTATATACGACAGAAATCAACGATTGTCTCCCTTGTTGACCAGTATTCTCACAGTATCATGTACACAACTTTTAAAATCATATTACACCTTGTATCTGACGCTATCTTAAATATATGTGGGACTTATTGATTATAGTCATTGGCAACAAAGCGTACATATTAACGTTTATATTTTAATAACTGTATCATCTTTATGTGGATCACAATGGTGAATACGAGTTGACATTTTCCAAATCATGATATAGCCATGATGGGTTTGTACATTTGTGATTTGCGACGTTCATTTTTGATCATGGTGGCTGATTTATAGCTATATAGTCTTTATGTGTGATAATGTGGATTGTTTAGCTAAAAGCATTTCCTGTGTATTCTTTACATATTCAGAACATAATATTAGGTTTACCCTAATAATTAATAATAAACAACACGTTCATATTTCACCTTGTAGCATGGCACCAAAACTGGCTACGGGAGGCCGTTTATTCATAATTTATTGTCTATCGTTTGACAACCATAATATGTGTAAAAAGAAAAAAAATAATATGAATGACCTAAGTACGTCACAGGCGAGATAAAAACAGAGATAAAACTTTATGTATTGATGTAAAAAGACTCTGGAAAACTGTGCCTGACTCATTATTGTGAAAACTATAATAACATATATCAAGTACAGATACAATGTGTGTGTATTTTGACTAAGAATACAATCATTACATGTATTTCTAAAATGTTTAACAACAATGTTGTCTAAAATTATGTTTATCAAACAATATAAAACAAAAATTTTCAAAATTATATTTTCTAGTTGAGCGTATCCTTCTTAGCTTTTGTATCACATTAATAAATTTCATATGTTTGAATTTATAAGATACCTCGCTAACTTTGGGTGCGTGCTAGAACTGATTTACTTCAATTTTGTATTTTCAATCCTCATACAAAATATTCCCTGGATGTGTTATGTGAACTGAACAATTTGCCATTGGTCAATTTTACATATCATATTAAAGCGGTTAAAAATTATTCATATTTCTCTTTATTGTTTGGACTCAAGATGTGGACTATTTTTATTTTTCATAGTTTTAAATGTTGATTGTGTAAGCAGGGCAAGCAAAGGTAGCATTGTATGAAAGTTTGAGCATAATTTGATCAGAATGAGAACTGATAAAACAAGCATTGTTTGACCACATCCTAACGCTCTTAATTATCCCAAACTTGACTATTTGTAAGCAATTGCTTCAGGTCTTATTGTGAACATAATCAAGAACCAAGTTTAATTATCATATACAGTCTAACATGTCTTACGGCCACCTCCGAATAAAGGCCACCATGTGAATAAAGACCATTTTTTAAAAAAAACATCATTGATTGTTTAGACCAATTTGACCTCCGAATAAAGGCCGCCTGTCCATAAAGGCCACATTTTATCTTTCCGAAGGATGGCCTTTGTTCACAGGTTTGACTGTACAAAATTTTTATCAAGGGTCCTGGAATGTTGAAATCTGGGTCTCCTGTAACACAGATACGCCACTGGTCGGTGTGATACTGGAAAAGACGGATGTAACTATTTTCTGTGAAATGCTCTCTAGGTATGCGTCTATGAAGCGTGTAAAATTGTACTTTTGAATAACACATAACAATTATGTTTGGTATAAATCCCATTTGTTCGTTTGTCTTCAAATATAGAATAGTTGCGATATATAGTCAAATATTTTTGGTTACCATATTTTTAGCGCGCATAATTAACGCAGGAATAAAAGTCTACGTTTGTCGATTAGGGCCATCATAGGGAGCCAGTCAGGTAGGCCCAAACACGTGTCAGTTCAAGTGCTCACTGGCAGATCTTGGCACGTTTTGGCGGAGAGTCTTAAGAATCGTTCAGTTTTCGTAATGTCTGTTGTCAGCTCGACTCCACATTACACGGCTGGAAATGAGATTTTCTGTTGAAGGTCTGCGGGGTTATTAGAGGGTTGAGGTCACACGGTGAGTTCCGTACAGTGAACACAGAGAATATTGATGATCTCCCCTTTCTTACCACGGTGTTCACGGCGGAGCTACATCTCATACCGGTATTACGGTTGAGTTCGATTCCTACGTGTTTTTCCGAGACTTCCGATTTTATCTCCTTATTATTTATTTGCGCGCGTGATTCATGTATTTTGTTGTCAAATATGATGTACGTACATTTGCTCTCATCTAGTGAATATCCTCATCTATTCGCGTAATTTGTAGCTACATTTACTTGTCTTTATAGATCACTATTGTTCCTTGACACAAGTGTTAAATCGTCGGCTAAGGTTGGGTTATCCGCATTTAGATGTCCAACCTTGCATCCATCACCTGATGTTTCTAGTGTGTTAAGCAGGTTGTCTATAAATAGGAGGTACAACAAAGTTGACAGTATCCTCACCTTGGCGAATCCCCTGACGGACCGGAAATAGCCATGGCAGCACCCCGTTCACTATTACCGTGCTCTATATACCTGTATATTAGTTTATCATATCCTTGAACATCCCACTCACTCAGTTTCACGAACAGTCCATCGTGTATCATATTATCGGATGCCCTGGAAGTGTCCAACATCGCCACGTACGTCGCACTCCCGTATTCACGATTTGTCACAACAGTCCCTTGTAAGTTGACTGACAGCCTAATGGTTCATATGTCCTGTTGATACTCTAGCTGTAGGGCATTTTGAAACTGTTTATTGTGTATTTTAGACCATTTTTCTAACCTCTTGTGCGTAATTTTCTCGATAGCTGGCAAAAGTGTTACTGGTCGGTAACCCAGACATTCAGTCTTTGACTTTCTATCTTTGTATATTGGCAGTATGATTTCTAGTTCACAGTCTGCCGGGACGTCCAATTGTGCATTTTGAATCATGTTATTGAATAGGACACACACAACTTTCTAGTTCAAAATTTTTGAAGTAAAAATATCATCATCACTAGAGTCATTAGAGCAAAAAAATCTTCGACAGTTTATACAGTATATATATGTAAATAGTTAGGGTCCTGAACTAAAACTGGGTCATTGTAAATACAACGTTATGTCTAGACATGGTATTATCAAAAAATCCTTTAATTGTTCTATTCGAAGTGTGATTGACGTCATAACAGGGCAGGTAATGCGTGTTTTTTGTTGAGTGAAATCATGAGTGGTCTGTTCTTTTGTGATGTAGAAAAAACATTTCTTTATATTGTATTAACACGTGTATTGTTATTAAATACAGTTTATTGTTATATATTGACGTCAGCAAATAATCGGCCAATTAAATGATTAAATGACAATGTTAAATTTCTGAAGAAACACTCGTAAGTATTTACTTATAATTATTTCAAGAAACGCGAGAAAACACGTGAGCGTAAGCTCAATCGTTTACGTCATACCATAATTTCTATACACATTAAAATAATTTTAAAATTTCGATTGTTTTGGGAACAAGGGATTTATGTAATATCTTATCTCTCTGGTTTGCCTGAAAACACTTAATAAAAAACAGCGATATATTATAATTTATCTAGAATCATCGCATAGTACTAAAAGAAAAGTGAAAAAACTGGATTCAAAAATCATGTCACATACGAAATAGCCCATTTTAACACGAACTGTCATATCCATAAACCGTCCATCACTGTTTATACTGACAAATATACAAAAAGAATATTGATTTACACACTGATAAATTTCCCTTCTTTTAAAGAACTATATAGAAAATGAATAAATCTGTAACTTGGAATTAAAGTCATATATATAGTGATGAAAAGGTACTGAAAACATGTAAAATCAAAATACAGTACAAGGAAACAGTTCAATCAGAGTACTGGAATGGTTGAATACAGGTCGAAGTACTAGAAATATTAACCAGAATACTTGACACAATTGATACATGTTTATAATCAACAAGTATTTAAGTGAAAATGAATAAAATAACACATGAGGAACTATAATGATCCCCTTGTATTTTGGAGGTTAGTCTTCCAGTCACATGCACAGCCTTTAGATGCTTCCGAGTATTTGCTGTAAATTACCTAATTACATGTTTATTAAGTAAACGAAGTACTTGTATGATATGTAAACGTATGATGGCTTGATAAGGCAAAAAACAAGCACACATTACAAATATTCAACATGTCTGCTGCGGCCTCGTGTTTCATTTTTGCGTTATTCATATTTTTCTGCACAATGGATTCGATATAATCTAAATGTTTACCATAAAATATATGTTTAATAAATTTCAATGCGATTCCTTTAAAAATGAGCGGTTGATATATTTACTGTCTTCATCAAGATGCGGACTATTATAATATAATGTATTATGAAACATGCGTTTTTATAAAAGCGTCAGAGGTTGATAAAACTTTTACTCGGTTTATTTTCATTCATTGTGATATAAGAACTCCTCTTATTGCCTTACCTCAAAAACAATCGCCCCTACAAATCTCAATAATTGTTAATAAAAACAATCATGAAATAAAAACAACCAAGTTGAATTCATATCCTTAAATTTCTTGTCTTTTGTGCTGTTTAGAATATTCCGAATCGGGATGATGATGATGATGATGATGATGATGCGCTATTGGTAATTTTTATAGTCTGTTTCTTGTTGAAACGAAAGAAGCATGATGATAACAATGTCACGGATAATGCCGGGTTTTTCTTGATATAAGATTGAATATTTGTTCGGAAGGACGACCGAATATTAAAATGTTGATATTTGGTAGTCGTTGCCATCGCTCGTTTTAACAGATAATTTTAATGATAATTTCAGTCAAACCTGTAAACAAAGGCCACGCTTGGTAAAAGACAAAATGTGGTCTTCATTGACAGGTGGCCTTTATACGGAGGTCAGTTTGTTCCAAATAATAATTTTCACTTGGGTTTGACGCTGTTTTTCAGCAATTTTTCGGTTATCTACGGCGACCGGTTAACCTAATCAGCTTTCCTGGACTATATACTAACCAGTACTAACTTAATTACACTTCCACACTGAGCCGGCAACTTCTCCACACATGGAGAAAAATCGACATTTTGTCTAATTTTCTTCTAAATAATCATTTTTTTTTTCAAAATATGTTCTTTATTCACAATGTGTTCTTTAATAGGAGGTGGCCGAAAACACAGGTTAGACAGTACTATATAAAGAAGTGTTAAGATAACTGAAATAGCTATTGAAATCATTTGCCGGCAGTTGACACTGGGTTTGATATAGTATAAAATGTGTTTCTATTTTCAGAAACAAGAATATAGTAAAAACTTATTTAGAGATCATTTTTATACGAAGAATACCTCATTAAAACAGTCCAGATCTTTTCATACTGGTTTTCAGTACTTATTCTATATTTCGACCTCAATATTAAGAGCGTTTTTAACAAGGATTAATATGTCTTCATAGCAATTACCCTTTGATCTATAGCAACCATCCACATATCCATAGCAACCACTCTCGCGCCTTTAGCAACTGCCTTAAGATCCATAGCAACCACTCTCGCGCCAGTAGCAACCACTTTAAGGTCCATAGTAACCACTCTCTCACCGCTAGCAACAGCCTTAAAGACCATAGCAGCCATTCTTGCAACCATAGCAACCGCCTTAAGGTTGATAGCAACCGCTCTAGAGACTATAGCAACCGCTTTAAGGACCATAAGTTGGTTGATGGGGCACAAGAGTGGTTGCTATGGACCTTAATGTAGTTGTTAAGGGCGCAAGAGTGGTTGTTATGGACCTTAAGACTGTTGCTAGGGGCGCAAGAGTAGTTGCTAGGGGCATTCAGGAGGTTGCTATGGGTGAAAGACTGGTTACTATGGACCTTAAAGCGGTTGCTACGGACGCGAGAGTGGTTGCTATGGATATGTGGATGGTTGCTATGGGTCAAAGGGTGGTTGCTTCGAAGTTATATTTGTCCTATGTAATACTTGTGTCTTGTTTAGGTTCAAAGCTAAACCTTCCGACCATGTGCGACGTTTAGCGTCAAGGCTGCGACATTTAGGGAATATAATGGGAAATTCCTTCACGCATCAAACTAATTTGTCGGAAAATGCTGAAAGCTCTCAGTGTCCTGTCGATTAAGTGTAAACAATGCGTTAAATGCCAACCGTTTGATTCATTTATAGGATCCATTTTAAGTTACGGTTGTGAGAAGTTTAATTGATAGTTAAATCGTTCATTGGGCATGCAAATATTGTAATTGAATGTATAGTTAACCCCTCCTGCTACTGGGGGTCGGAGATTTTTTTAAATTAGAACTAAAATGGTGAGATTTGGAAAGATTAGAGGCACTGAATACGATTTCTTTGAACCATTAAGGTCTAACCCCCTTAGCTTTCGACTTGGGTGTCATTTTTGTCAATATTTATATCTTCACTTTTCAAATTTAATGTTATACACGTTCGTAAGTGCATATCGATGGCTACACCCCTGTGAAACAATTGTTAGTAGCGATAAGAACTTTATCAAACTGTTATCTGAAAAAAATAAACAATAAGGCCATAGGTGCCATAAATCAGAACTTCAATCTCTATTTTTGTCTTGATGGATGTTTTTAGTCTCCTATCGGTGTTCACACGGGAGAGGATCATACGTTTGCCCTCCGTCTGTCCGTCCGTCCGTCTGTCCGTCTGTCCACTAAAAACTGGATCCCACAATATCTCAAATACTAAACAAGCTAGCTTGATGAAAGTTGGTATGTGAATAAGTGGCAATGTGTAAATTATGCATTTCGTTTTCCCCAACGCGAAAGAATGGTGGTTGCTTTGGTAACAGAATTAGTAAAAATGTGGTCAGAACATCTGGATCCTGCGGTAACTCAATAACTAAACAGCCTAGGATGATGGAAGTTGAATATGTGAATAGGCGTCAATGTGAAGATTATGCACATTAAAACTGTAGTTACCATGGTAACGGAAATAGTAAAAGTATTGATTGCCATAACTTTTCACTGTTCAAGATAGATAAATGAAATTTAGTATTTGAGTTAGTAATATTATATTAAATATTTTGTTGTCTCCCAGGGTTACAATTCTGGTCGCTATGGTAATGTTAATACATGTTGCAAAATCTGGATACTGTAATAACAAACTTTTTTCAGGTCACGTGAATGAAATTCTGTACTGTTTATTTGATGGTGTTGTATTTAATACATGTGTGACAGTTGTACAGATTAATTACCATATTGAGTCAAGGCGGAGCCGGTAGGGGACATTTATGTGTTGCGGACAACAACAGTAACTTGTTGAATATGTTTTGTATATATGTGGATATTGTCATAGTATTATAATATTTATTTGTGTCATGATTACAGTACAACATTATTTGTTTCGTACATTAGAGGATTATAATTTTGTCTGTGACAGCAAAAATCAGGCCAGATGTGCAAAACATGGCATTTCGATTCTTTCTTTTTTTTAAATAAACATCCTATCAAGGACATAACCTGAAATTTTCAACTCTCATTTCACAGACATTATATATCCATGGCAACTTAAATAAGACCACTGACACCACAAAACATCAGAAAATGACAAATCTTGAAATATCAAGTTTTCTTTGGACTTTAAATGAGCACATAACAAACAAATTTCTATGTTTCCTATTTATTTTTACACTTGCTGGGGTCGCAATAAAGTGTTGTTCTTTGGAGGAAGTTGTTGTTAAGATAGAATTAATACATTCACGACAGGTGTTTTATTATATATGCGTGCCTGCGTGCGTTTTACTGTCGTTTCTTGGAAGGAATCAGTCTTTGGAGTTGACATTATGGGAGGGAGCACTGTAATTGTATGTAGTGTAGTTAAAATGATGACTATTTTGAAACATTCTATCTAAGTAAATCACGAAATAATTATTTCTGTTGCCTAGCAACAAGACTTGTAAAATACTGTAGCAAGATCAACAGAATAGATAGCAGACTTAAATTAACAAGGAACCATCACAACATAACAAAACATTTATTTCATAACATTTTAAAGATTCATTAAAAGGATGAAATGATGAAAAAAAGAAAGAAAATAGAAAGATAGAAACTAACAAACTAAACACATCAATTAAAGGAGAGAGAATTTAAACTGTCTCTTGTTCAGTGTAATAAAATTACTAGAGTCTACAGTTTGTTACACTTAACACTGGTAAATACAAAACAAAATAACTTCCCGATAAATGCAACCAAAGCTGAGCTACTTCAGCTCTAGGGCCTTCCAGGAGTGGAAAACTGCTCTGTCCGTATTTAAATGAATGAACAAATGGATAAATGAATAATATTTACATTACCCATAAAACACTCCAGTAAAAAATCTACAATGCATACATCTAGACTATCACATCTAGATAACTTTTGCTCTGTCTGGAGAAAATGAAATACTGGTCTTACATACAGACTTATAAAATTTCAAAAACGTGCATCAAGAATTATCCTTGATAAGAACTTTCATTCTCCTTTGAATGAACTTTTCATAAATCTAGACCGGCTGACAATTACTGACTGAATTAAATACAAAATATCTGTATCAGTTCTACACACAGTATCTATGTAAATAAATTGTCTGTGATAGTACAAGCCCAAATAACTCATTGGTAGAGCAGCTGACTTGTAAGCAGAAGGTCGTGGGTTTGAGCCCTGCATCGGGAACTTTATTTTCTGCCTCTTATTATATATCTATGTTAATAAATAAATCTCTAAATAATTTGTGTCCAACTTATTTCATGAATGAATTAGAATTTACTAGGAAATCTCTTGATTATTACCTACTGTTTAGAACTCTCTCCCTGAAGATAAACATAATACCCAAAGTTTAGGTGCCTTCAAAAGCAAATATATTTCATATGGAAAACTCATGTGCAATATCAAGCAGTGTCTTAATCATGAACACAATAAAAAAATAACAGCAACAACAAAGTTAAAATACACACAAGTAGTATAGGTTTTGGGCGACTTTGGCGCACACGGGGATTCCCCCAAAATAGGGAATTCCCCCCAAAAATAGGGGATTCCCCTAAAAAAAAAATATAAAAAATAGATAAAAAATATATAGGGCCCCCCACACCCGCACCCTAGACACGTGACGTCATCAGTGACGTCATCATTAGGGGATTCCCCCCACACCTACACCCTAAAAAAATGAAAAAATAAAAAAATGGGGTTATTAAAAATAGGGTATAAAAAAAAATGTAAAATAAAAAAATAGGGTATAAAAAATACAAATAAAAAAACATAAAAAATCGAGCCCCTGTACCCCCCCTCAGGGACATGAAAAATGTGATATTTTGAAATTTTGATGGAGAACAGTTTTTCTGGGAAGCAAAGTCCCAAAAGTGAAAATTTTGAAATTTCAAAAAATATGCATACGGGGAAACACTGGCGCAGTCTGGCACACCCCCAAAACAGATATTTTGAAATTTTGATGGAGAACAGTTTTCCTGGGAAGCAAAGTCCCAAAACGGTGAAATTTGAAATTTCAAAAACATAAAAAATCGAGCCCCTGTACCCCCCCTCAGGGACATGAAAAAATGAAAAAATAAAAAAATGTAAATGTCAAATTTTTTAAATAAAAAATGAAAAAATAACAAAATGAAAAAATAAAAAAATGTAAATGTTATATTTTTTAAATAAAAAAATGAAACAATAAAAAAATGTTAAAATGGAAAAAGCAAAAATGTGAAAATGTTTCATTTAAAATGGAGTCACAGGAATTTCGGCTAAATGAGATTACGAGGGTTCAAAGTATTCTTGAATCCGAGGAGAATGTAAGAATTTTACTCACTAAAAAATACAGGAGAGCTAGAAATATTATATATTTTATCGAACTACTATTTAATGTTTCAACAATTTTACTAGGGGCACTTTCGCCAATATTACCATATTCAGAAGTATTGATGTCTATATCGGCCGGCTGTGGTGCAATGGGTATTCCGGGAAAATATCTAAATAAATAAAGTTGAAAAACATGAAAAAATTAGAACCCTTGCAACCACAAAACTTAATACTATAAATTCATATATTTCACAGGCGTTGAATGATGGAAAAATATCAGATGAAGAATTTCAACTTATATCTTCCGAATTGGATAAATATTACAAGATGAAGTAAAAATATTAATAAGAAAAAATATTGAAAAAACTGATATTGAATTCAGGGAACTGCGACGAACTGAGTGATATATCTATTTTTATATATAAAAAAAGAATGTCATTTCTAAAAATTACAAATCCAAAGGAAAGAGATTTAATAGTAAAAAAATTTCTTGAAACAAAGAAAAATAAACAACAAAACCAACTTCGCGAACGTATCGGGGAACGAGAATTTCAGAAAGATTTAGGAAAATTTTTTAAACCTGTTACAGATGTACAGAAGGATACAACCAAAGAAATAAAAGAAGAACTTCAACCTTTAAAAGATATAGCACCGGCTATTGGTAATATTCCAACTCCAGTTATACTAGCAGAATCCAAAGCTGATGCACAATTTCATGGACCAATTGCAGAGAAATTTTTAAATAATCCAAATCCCGATGTAACGCATGGAATACGCTTCGCTAGGGGAAATTATTACATGGGCAATTAAATTATTACTATCGTGGATAATGATATATTTGTAGATGGTATCGAATATAAAGGAACCGATGGATTGCGGGAACTTATTACAGCTAAGGATCCAGATGAAAAAATATTCACAATAGATGATTATAATGAATATGGCAGATTGATGATTGATACGAACGCTATTTACCAAGATAATAATCCAAAAACTAATCGTCCAAAGTCTAGTAAAAGTAATAAATATAAAAATTGTATTAAACCAATTTGAGAATACATTTCAGGAAAAACTGGTTCGGGTATTTCGGATCCAAATAAATTAATTGAAAGACTTGATTTATTGATGAATAGTAAAAAAGCTGGCAACACGGGGGTACAACACGAAATAGTTTCTATTTGCGATAATCTTAAAAATCAAAATATTTTAAATTCCAAAGAATATGAAAATATACTCAAATTTTAATATTGAAAAAATGTTAATAATAAAAAAATATGGATTTAAAAGACGATACAAGTATGGAGGAAGTGGAATATTTGAACCTATGGCAAATTTATTTAGTGGTATAGTTTCCAAAACAGCTGCAACGAATATAGCAAAGTCATTGGGTAAAACAATACTTGATGCCAGTAAATCGGCCGGAAAGAAAGCGTTGGACGATGCAGGAAAAAAGCTCGCTAGTAAAGCGGTGTCCCGCGCTAGTAAACTTTTAACCCCAAAATCCAAATCAATTATACAAAAATATACGCGGTCGAATGGACAACCCAAGGATGAACCGAGTCTTTCTTCAATTATTGATGCCGGGGGTTCTAAGGTTATAAGTATTCAAGATTTAGTTCATAAATTAAAAAATTCACAATAAAAAGACCTTATCTCAATTTTTTTTATTATAAAATGGAGGATATTTTAAAAATTACCGAAGTTTCCCCAGTGGATGAAAGTATTGAAAAATATGAATACCATGAATACGAACCTATTACAGGAACCAATTTAAATAACCCCGGAGAAATTAGAATTAATATAGAAACACAAGATTTATTTACCCATCCGAGTGAAAGTTATTTGTTGTTTGAAGGAAGATTAACAAAAGATGATGGAACGGCTTATGAGAATGCTAACAATGTTGCACTAACAAATAATGGTCTTATGTTTTTATTCAATAATATTAAATATCAACTTTCTGGACAAGAGATTGAATCTGTCTTTAATCCCGGTCAATCTAGTACAATGTTAGGTTTATTAAAGTATCCGGATGATTTCTCAAAATCTCAAGGTTTAAATCAACTCTGGCATAAAGATTCGACCCCTGATGCACATGTCGGTAACAATAATGGATTTGGCGTTCGCCAAAAATATTTAATTAGAGAACCAGATCCAAAGGGAACGTTTAGTTTTATAGTTCCGTTAAAACATATTTTTGGATTTTGTGAAGATTATAATAAAATTTTATACGGTATGAAACAAACATTGACACTAACCAGAAAGGCTGATGATGACGCAATTTTTAGAGCTAATGGTGTAGATGCAGGTCAAGTTTCTCTCGTAAAATTATCATGGTATATACCACACGTTCTTCCTGCTGATACTGAAAAGTTTCAACTATATAAAGCGATAGAAAATAAAGCCAGTCTTCCCGTGGGATATAGAATGCGACAATGTGAAACTATAACAGTACCAGAATCAACCAATTTCACATAGAGACTTTCGGTTAAATCAAGTCCAGAAAAACCTCGTTGGATTATTATTGGCTTTCAAACTGAAAAAAATAGTGATCAAGAAAAGAATCCAGCTCTTTTTGATAATGTAAATCTAAAGAATATGTACATAATGCTTAATTCTAATAGATATCCTGAAGTTGATTATCAACTCGATTTTACAAAACAACAGTTTAGTAGAGCTTACGGCGATGCAGCCACATTCAGATCAAAATATTACAATATGGATGAATTAATTTCCAACCCGAATATAAATCCACCCGATTACAAAACACTTTTTCCAATTTTCGTATTTGATGTAAGAAAACAAAGTGAAAGATTGAAGAATCTTTCTGCAATGTCATTTTATTTTTTCAAAGACATACATAAATTTTGGATATGTGTTTGAGAACATACATGTACAACAACATGCAAAATTACATAAAAATCGATAAATTAGCGTGAGCTTTACCGGTTTCACAAACTTTAAACACGATTTACACAAATAAAAAAAATGCAGTTATATGATTATGGAATTGGACCGACGAAATGTTGTTGTTAAGGATAATATATTTGTAGCTGAAAGAAATAAGAAAATTAGACAATTGGAATATGATATTCAAAATATTAAACGTAATCAATTAACCCTTCTCGTATTTTCATTGGAAATTAGCAAAGATAGTGTAATAAAAGTGTATCAAGATTCTCATAAAAATGATTCGGACGCATTTGTATCACATGGAATTTCGATTTGTGTCTAGCACCCACACTCCTCAAGGCACGGACCAATGACACTGGGCTGAACACTTCAGTACATTTCAAAACTTTCTCGATATTACTGTGTGCATTATCAACCTCTTGTATCGCTGAATGTCCGGGGCATCCAAATTTTTGAGTAATTGTACAAATATGATGACTTTTCATGAAATTTTTCAGTGCATAGAGTTTCGGTTTTGAGGTACACAGGAATCTGACCATAGAATATGGTCTTTGATGTTAGGAAATGTCAAATGAATTTCGTGTAGAATAGCCACCAGGGCACTGGCGATCTCATTTCCTCCCCTTCCTGCGTCTTCTTCCGTCCAGATAGCGTTATATACACTCTTATCTATTGAGCTATGTGCTGTGAGATTGAACGTATTTAACTTTCCTTTATAAAAAAAATTGGATATCTCAGCCCTTGGCAAAGCCAATACATTCTCAAGATCGAAGCAAATTACTATAGTGGTGTTTTGTTGACTTTTTCTATCATTATCTCTTTCTGTCTTTGTTTCTAACTTTTCTAAATTATGTATCTCATGTTTGGTTTTATTTTCTTCATCAAGGGTTTCCTGTCGTTCAATTTTCTTCTTAATTTTCTTCGCACAAGTCGCAACGATCTTTTTTGGGGACATGAAAGGCAAGATTAAAATCCGTCTTGAAAATTTTATAATACATTGACTGTTTTACAGGTTTATTCTGCCTCTTGGTACATACTTCTTTGTACATTTCATACATCTTCTGCATATTCAAATGACTCTCAAGATACTCTTTATTGGTACTGCTCCTGCAGTAATGAGACGGGACCTTGTTGAATGAATTTATGTGCTCTTTCACGAAGTCAGTATCAGTTTTAGGTATACGACTCTTAGTTCTTTTTCCACGCATATCTCTAAATTCTTGTTTATGATCTTGCTTTTCATAATATGTTCGAACGCGAGATACATTGATTCCTAACACCCCAAGGTAGAATTCTTGACAAACCTGTATTTTGGTGTCACTTTTTCTAAAGTAGTAGCAATAAGTGTACTTCCGTTTTGTGTTATCATTTTTACATGTACTTGTACGTTTACCCTTAGGTACCCTTTCCGTTGTATCTGCGTAGAAGATAAGCTTTTGATCATCAGTCAAGGACCAAAAATCTGAGTGTATTTTCCTTATATCATCATCACTAACATGCCATGCACATTGGAGTCTACATTTCTCTTTACAATCTTTACGAATTTTTATTGACTTTCCTTCAATATGTTTTCCTCTGGAACTGATGTAATCTAACCCACTTTGTCGTCTTCTTTTTCTTATGGTCTTCTTCCACTTGTTGATATCTTTGTACCTTGGTCTACTTCTTTTTTCATCCTCTCCATGTTCATTTCTATCAACACTTTCAACGTGATTATGCTGGGATTCTCCTGGGTTACATATATCATCTCTCTTTGTCACACTAAGGTCTAACAGCGCTTCATCAGTATCATTTTCAAACGAGACTCTATCTTTCACTTCATTCATGTTCACATCTGTGTATGATACTGTTTTAGCACTGTCATGACTTCTGGTTTCATCAGCATTACTTTGTCTAATATCGTCAAAATTTAGAACGACGCCTGTTCTCTCAATTTCTTCTATATATGATGGTGAAACAGTATCTGCATCATACACTTCGACTTCAATTAAAGTATGTTGACAATACGGTCCTGGTATTTCAACAAGACTGGCTGTTTCCTCATATTTCGTTGCAACTAATAGTTCTTCAACTTCATAATCAACTACCTCACTGTTATCAAATTTTGTCATAGTATTGTTAGTAACTATCGTATTGTTTATGCCAGATGCATTGCTGCTATTATCAACAATTGTTGTCTCACTTACAGCATCTAGAAATTCACAAGATTCTGTTTCTTCTATCATTTGTTCTAAATCTGCATCATATTCATCCAAAATTCGTAACACTTTATGTACATTAAACTTACTCATTTTGGCACTTTCATGTGAAAATGTAGCACCAATGTCTGATTCAGCTATTCAAAAGGTTTCTGTGTATCTGGAATGAACAGTCAGTGTACATGGTTTTTTATTTTCTGGTCAAACTCGTTTCGGTCGAAGTGAATTGATAGATGGAAGTGCAATAAATATTCCTAAGTATTTTCCATCACCAACTTGACTTCCAATAATGAATACTCAATTCCAGCAACATCCAATGTCAGCAATGTAAGGGACTTAGCTAAATCTGAGACAGTATTAGTTGACACATTTGTAAAGGACAATTTCAAGTGGTCCAATTTCACAGAACGTGATATGATTTTAAAATCATCGTCAATCAAATTTTTGCACTCTGATAAGTTCAATAACATACGTTTGGCACATTATTAAGTAATGCAAGGGATGAAACTTGGCTACCACACAAGCTGAGCCAATATAAGTCTCTAGCGCGGAACTTGTTGTCAATAAAAAGTCGAGATCAGATGACAAGCAGTCGTATCTGCTTCCAAAAGGAATGTCAAACCATTCAAAATACCGCGAGTGTCTCAATAACCGAGAAAATTGTTGGTATGTAAATGTTACAGGATACTCTAATTCAATATGCCTCCTAAGTACGTCATTCCTTGAAGCAACTTCATCTAGCCTCTTACACGTCACAGATACAGACAGCAACAGTTCCAGAACGGGTATATATCTCAGTATTTGTGCAATTATTTCTTCTGGGAGACTGATTAGATCTTATGTGCACCTGTAACATTTAAAAGAGAAAACTTTCAAAGAGCCCATACAACGTCACTCTTCCAAATGTGTGAATTTCCAAAATCAACGTGACATCGTAGTAAAGATTATTGTACATGTATTTAACACAAAACAATTTATATGTATACGATAAATACAGATAGGGTAATTCTGTGTTTTTATGTACAAGTGAAGAAATCATTAATCTGGAACCAAGATTTCACAGACGTATGTCACACAATTGTATTTCAAAATAGTAAATAAGTGATGCTTATGGTATTCAAATTAGCTCTGTTAAAGCCTGTAAACACAATATAGAAATGTAAATAACTGTCATTATGACTTTGCAAATCACATCTTCGCACATTATCCGAATTCTTTATTATCCGAAAATATATTCACTGTAACAACATTGCTTGGAATACTATCTACAACATTTCTGTTCTTCAAATGTGAGCTAATGTGACGGAAACAACATTTAAATGTATTATACAAGGTGTGAAATACTTACATTACACTAAATATAGTTAAAAAGCGGTTCAAATTTATTATTGATGTTTGTCTGCATGGTGGGCTACGCCATTTGCATCTGATCACGTGGTACAAAAAAGAAATTTCATTGGTCGAGAAGATATATGGTTCTGGATCTCAGCTTATTGTAGATTTTGACAGTTATACGTTTGTGGCACCGTCGGTTTCCAGTTCCACGTTAGAGCTACAATCTTATAGATACGTTCATCTTGAAGAGTATTTCAATACGATTCCAACGATACCAAACACTCTATTTTTGCTAAAACAGCAGTTATTCGATTTTGGAATTGGACCGACGATTTGCTATTTCATCAATAGCCTTATTCAACACTTCACGATCACCCTCAACAACGAGCTCCGTTATATCTTTTTTTAGAATATTCACCCCATTTTCGATATTTTTCATTATTTCCCGCGTAATTTTATCACTGATGGTTTCATCATCCAATGCCCATTCCTTTTTAAGTTTATTCAGTTCAACTTCTAATTTTTCTTGGTTAATATATTTCTTCAAATATTCTCTTATCCGTTCTATAATATCTATCTTTGCTTGTTCCAATTCCTTCTCATCTGCAAACTGTTTCATTTGTTCTTTTAGCTCTTGAATATTATGTGCAATGTTATCTTCAACGTGTTTCAAATTATCTAGCTCGTAATCCCGTGCCATCTTGTTTATTCGCCTCATCACAAACGCTGTATTCGTTGCATCACCGGCATCTGTAGGATTTCCGAGATTCGTGATCTTATTTCCAAACATATCGATTTCCCCCCTTTTCAAAAAGTTGTTATTTATATAATTTAAAGATACATCTGATCTTGAAACCTCAGTTTTTGGCATTCTTCCAAATTTATCTACAGGCATTTTTTAACCGAACAAAGTAAGTTTATTGAGATATCAAAAAAAATAAACACAAATGTCCACATATTACAGTTCCCCTTGGTTGTATTTGTTCTGTACTATATATTATTTTAGGATATGGTCGCAAGTAGTTTATTATTTCTAGAGGTGGTTGTATTCCGTAACTATCAAAATAAATATTATTATACCAACATACCCAGTGGGTACCTTTAGCATCTGATGAACCAAACTCATCATTTGGATTTGTATCATCTAGGTTTAATATACCACATTCATTTTTTAATGAACGTTTGGGAAGTTGGTCTCTCATAAACACTCCTCTAAAATTAGGAATTTTTAATTTTTTAACTGCATCTATCAATTCAAAATTAGTTAATGGTTTATATGGTAGTAAAATATTTCCAACTTTAATCTTAAAATCTTTTTCCATTTTTTATAACAATAATCCCAAAAGTGGAATATTTTTAAATGGGCTATTTTCCCCAAAAGGGAGACCCGTTCCATCGTATAATTTTCCACCTTCTTTTTTCAAATATAAACCATCGCCGACTGACTTAAATCCAGAACCTGAGGCTGGTTTCAAATATTAACCTTCACCATCGGTTTCAACTTGACAAACACATCCACCTTTTTTGAGATATAAACCGGAACCGATAGCTTTTTGTGCAGCAGTACTAGCTAAACCTGATAGTGCACCTACTCCGATAGCCGGTAATACCGTTTTTGCCAATGCAGGTAAAGCACTTGCAGCTAAACCTGTCAACATACTGAGAAAACCACCTTCAATTTTTGCATTATGAACCAATTGTCTCTTGCTAAATTTTAACGTTACACCTGTATTATTTTCACATGCATGTTTTATTTTATTCAATTGTGTCGTGGTAATAGCTATAATATCTTCACCTTTGAAATCATTATAACCCAAACGTATACTTGTAGTAGTACCATTTTTTATAGCACGCTTAATTTTATTTTTTTGTCCTTCGGAAATATTAACTTTTGCATTTATGTAACTCATTTTTAAGCGAATGAAATGAAGTTTATCAGGAGACCTTTATTTTTATATTTGACGTATATGAAATCTTATCGTAATATTTTCTCCTCTTAAATCAAGCAATTCACCATGTTGATCCGTAAGTTTTGTTTCGAGTCCACGTATTGTATCCAAGGTAATTGGTAGATAAACCAAATTATGGGGTGTTTCAATTATTTTATATCCGGGACTTACGTTAGGGAAAAAACTGTATATAGTATTTTGCGAAGAACCATTTACGTAACTACCAGAAATAATATCTATATTAACAAGTATACTATTAATACTGAGAATATCAACAACGTTTTCAGATTCATGAATCCCAGATTTATATTTATTACGACCAAACCCTAATACTTTACCTATGGATCTTGGGTGATTGAAATCAACAATAAAATTATCTCTTATCTCTATTCTAGATTTTAAAGTATTTGGATTTGCAGTAATGGATATATCTTGTATAAAATTATTTATATCAACTATATCATAACTTCCTGTAGGTATTCTAATTGTTTCCCAATTTGCTCCATCGTCTTTGGAATATTTAAAATAATTATTCTCATTGGTGATATTTGGAAAAGAATAATACGTTTCAAGGTTAACGAGTGCTATTTCATACTTTCTCGTTTTATCAAGTTGTATTGGAGGATTGAACATAGTTTTAAATTTTGTTTTATTATCAGATACTATAATCTGAAATGAACTTTTAGGTTCTGTATTTCTAACAATAGCTTCTAATAATTCTTTATCCATTTTTTTAACTGAAATTTTTGGTTCAGGGCAAATAGAATTCATCCAAACCGATTCTATATTTACCATTATCTTTTTTAGATGATAAATCGATTACAACAAAGCTAAATGGTTTCTCCCAAGCAGTTTTGCACAATTTCCTAAATTCCTCCATCTCCATATCATGACTTACGTGATCATTATAAATACGATTTATATTTTTTAAGTCTTGTGGGAACAGACAAATAAAATTAGCATTTTCCCTTATAGTTTGTCTGGGTAATTTGAAATAGTTTTGTGAAAGATAAAAACAATCCACGTTGCTGTGTCTACCACGAGTATAATAAGCCTCGCATTTATTTTGTTTTTCTAAAATTAAATCATCAAATATCATTAAATTTTTATTTTTAGGATTTAATTCCCTGGGATCTGGAACATCTTTGACAGATTCATAAAATTTACTTTCTATTCTATTTTTAGATACTCGGCTTTTAGATATTTCATTTATAATATCCGATGTAGAAACCTCGCTATTGGATATTTCTTCACTCTGGTTGAAAAGTTGAAGTATTTCGTCTTTGGATAATTTTTTTTCAAAAGCTTCGTTCAAAATACAATATTCTGGTTGGAATAAACTCTTTCCAAAAACCATTAATTTATTATAATCCAACCATCCCGGTTCAAGTAAGAGATTAAGTAATAATGTAGTTTTACCGCATCCAGATTTACCAACAATCAAACCTCTAATACTTTTAGGTAAAAGGGGATGATTATTGCGTTTGGCCGTCATCGCGTTCCACGATAAATCTTTTATCTCCATTTTTTAACTCAATTTTTTGAACCTGTTTTTGAACTTGTTTTTGAACTTGATTTTTGAACTTGATTTTTTAACTTGATTTTTTAACTTGATTTTTTATATATAAAAATGTATTGCGTAAAATGTAAAAAACACACCGATACTCTCAATATTGAAGATGTTGTTTCAAAAAATAACAGACCTATGAAACGGGGAAGATGTAAAGTGTGTGGAATAATGAAATATCAATTTGTTAAGCGGGCGGTCGGTACAGGATTGATGAACAAAGCTATAAATAATCTACCTTTTGAAATGCACCTACCGGGTCATAATTTCACGGGACCGGGCACCAATCTAAAAAAGAGATTAAACCCAGATCTAACACCTAAAAGTTGGAGTAAACCAGTAAACAGGGTTGATAAAGCTGCATATCATCACGATGCATGTTACCTGACAAACAAGGATACCACTACAAGAAATAAAGTATGTGATAAGAATATGTTGGAAGAAATGAAAAATATTTTTAATTCCACTCTAAAGGAAAAAATGGATCGATCGATCTTTAATAAAGTTATTGGAACAAAAATGAGATTTGGCATGGGGTCTTAAACAATGCCGGAATAACAAAAAAATAAATATCACGCGTATAATTTGGTATTTCCAAAAAACTTAGAGTTAAACAATCGCTCACATAAAACCAAATGGTAAAGTATCTATTCCATTGTCATGTATATATCTTTTATCATCAAATGGTGTCATACTTATTTTATTTACTTCATTAATGTACATATTATGTTTTTTTTTAATTTATCGTATACATTTTATTTATTTTATTTTTACTATTAAATAGACAATCTTTATAATCGTTGAATTTTATATCTTTTTTAATTGTAGTTTTTCCAATTCCTTTTAATTTTTTTTCTTCCATCCGGTCGGATAAATCCGAATATGTAAAAGAATATGCTTTACTTCTCAAAAAAACTATTTCATTCAAAATTTTCCCATTTAATTCATCTTTAAATTTTCCTATTACTTTTTTATTTTTTTCCGAATATAAAGGATGATATTTTGGATATTCGGATGTATCCAAATGATCTTGTATTTTTTTCATATCATCGTAAATATCTTTAGTTTTAATTGATATGAAAACGCTGTCGGTATTTTTTACAATTAAAGGAAATCCACAATTAAAATTTCCAGTTTCGGTAGATAAATCATAAACAATTTTTTCTTGTTTCCCTTATGGTATTTTTACATTAGCAATTTGTTTTTTTTTTAGTTATGTTCAAGTAAAATATATTCGGGTATTTGTTCATTGTGTTAATACTACAATTATAACCTAGAGATGTTATAAGATAATGTAAAACACGAAAATGTAATTTTAGATTTTTGTGTAAAACGAAATACGGAATCATTTCCTTTTTTATCACCGTCTCCTTGATAAAATCCACGAAAGAAAAATAATCTGTAATTATAATCTTTATTTAAAATTTTATATGGAATGAATTTTTCCTTTTTATCACTATAAAATTTTTCAAATTTTTCTACCATTATTTTATGATTTCCTTTCGGAATAATTTTATACATATCACCGGTTGGTATTGTGTAATTTGTTATTTTAAAATCAGTTATTGAATATATTTCTTTACAATATTCTAAACATTTATTTAAAAGGTTTAAATCTTTGTTGGCTAAACTCCATTTATATTGTGTTCCATATTCATATTTATAAATTCCACTTGTTCCATCTGCTAAAAAGAAACCTTCGATAAATGCTTTTTTTTCTTCCAATGTTTTTGGTTCCAATATTAAAAAATCTCGTTTTAACGGAGGATTTAAATTTTCTTTATAATTATCATTGAATAAAAGATTTGTATTCAATGACAAATCTTTGGGTTTGATCATTTCACCGGTATCTCTAATTAACGAATGATCCTCGGTCACATCTACGAATCCTACCGATGTAACAACTCTAAATATTTCTTTATTCGTTTCGTGTTTAATTACAGTTTTTATTTTAGAAAATCCATCACTTGTCCAAACTTCAATATTATTATTTGGTTTGTGGTAAAATTTACCATTTGAATATTCGTATTCATCAGTAATATTTTCTATTTTATCAATAAATATTTTATTTTTATATCTTAGTATCAATGGAGTATCGCCTAAAACTGAATCTGAAGCAACAAGTTCATTTTTTGGCCATAATTCATTTACAATATTATAGTAAAATTGATACATTAATAATTTGGAATAATCTAATATGCACATTCCCAAATAAATAGGTTTATTAAATATAATAGATGTAACATTATTTTCAATTTCAACAAAGTTATCATTGAATATTATTGAATCTTTGAAATTTGGTTTATTTATATATTTTTTTACTTCTTCTCTATTGGTAGATAATATAATTTCACTTCTTCCTCTGATATTTTCTAAAGTTTTTCCATAGAAACTATTATTCATTAATTTCCATAAATCTTTTTCGAAAACCGATTTTGATTTTGTTCTTTGTTCGGTATTGAAGTTGATATATTTAGCCAACCAATTGGATTCTTCAAATGATATTGTTCTATATACCTTGGTAACTTTCATACCAAGTTTAATATAATCTTTTAAAATACTATGACGGACAATATATTTATTTTTATCATATAATGTTAAAAATATTTTTTTTTCTTTACTTACAGGTTTATCTCCTAATAAATTTATTTGATATTCTGATAATTCATCTTTATTTATATTCATCTTTTCCGGTGCCAATGGATAATTTCTAGTTTTAAATTTACAATTATTTGGATATTCCAAATCGCACTCTACTATACATCCTCTACCATCCGGTATATTTAAATAATAATCGGGGTCATTTTCCCATTTAAAATTTCTTGGTAAATTTTGTGACATAGCCCAACCATATAAATTATTTGCATCTAAGTATAATAAATATTTTTCTTCGAAGAATTCATTAAAATTTCCACCATTTTTTATTATTTCCAAACATTGTTTTTTTTTCATTTTCATCCAATATTCTATTTCCATTACCATAATAGTTAGGTGTGTATTTATTGAAAGATTTAATATATCTGGGACCTAGAACACCAGAAAAACCACCTCTTATACCTTTTTCAAACATTTGCAACATATCAACATCAGTTTATAATTCCAATTCTATATTTGTATATTTTAAACCACATTGCCAAGTTAATCCAGGGGCTGAATAACAATAACATGGATCGATTTCATGATATTTTAAAAAGAAATTTCTAAAATTTTCAAATGCATCTGCCAATATAAGAACATCTGTTTTAAGATATAAATTATGATAGTCTAATAAATTTTTACAATTATAATGTTCCCTCTGTGCATGTTTATATTCTTCTTCTGTAATTGTTTTTTGGGTTAATGTCGAATAAAATTTATTAATATCTGGTAATTTGAAATATTTTAATTTTTCTATGGAATCTACATATTCGTATGGATAGAAACCTTTTTGTTTTAGTAGAGAAATATTTCCATCAAATTCTTTTTCTAAAATAGGAAATTTATCCATCGATTTTGCAATATCCGATAGGCATTTTAACATAAATCTATACGAATCCAGAAATCTTAATTTTTTATAATATGATCCATAATCTATGGAAATATATTCTTCTGAGTTTTTGGAAAGAGGTTTTACTTTATTATATTCATCTTTGTATTTCATCAATTCTTCAATTATAAAATGGAAATCGTAATTGGAACCATTATGAAAAAATACAGGAATTAATTTGGACGACTTGCCTTCTTTGGTATTACACGATTTGCACGATGCCCCACGATATTTACCAGAATAGTGACAATGTTCACGTATTTTCTTTTGCGACTGGGAGATTTCTCCAATTTGCATTTCGGGGGGTATGTCTATATCATATCCTTCATCCATTATTTTTTCTGTAAATATTATATCATTTCCCGTTTTTTCTTTTACGGATATCGAACATCCAATTAGCAATTCTTCTATATCTATTTCATTTTTTTATAAATCATCAAACCATCAAACACCAACGATCCAACCTCTATACCTTGTTCTATTAGATAATCGAATGCCGCCATCAATGATTTATTTTCCATATCACACAACAATAGATTAATTGCGGAACCTTTAATATTATAATCCGATCCACGTTCTTTTTTTTGTTTGATTGCAAGTTCAACCAAAGATGGATTCAATTCACATACTTTATCTATTATTCCTCTCATTCCTTTGTAATAATCGATGAACCAATCGGGGTATTTACAATTCATATTTATTTCTTTTCCATTGAGAATAGCTAATAATTCTTTTTTTGCATCATCTCTAGATATATTTTTCAATTTACCATATTGGGCTAATAATTCTTCTCTATTATTAATATAATTATCTAGTGCTCCACATGAAATTTTATTTTTATGACAATAGGACGATAGTAAAGTTGGATGGGCGTTTTTCATATCAATATCAATCATATTATCTTTGCATAATGTATGTCTGATTCGTCTACTCATATTTTGTAATCCCATTTTTTCATTAGTCCAATATCTACCAAATTTATTACGTTGATGATAAGATATAATGCATTCACCAAATTCATTAGTTCCATCTAGATATTCTTCCAATAGTTTCAATTGTGATTCATGATCTATTTTTTTCCTTTGATATATCTACTTCCCAAATTAAATTCATCCGGATTATCAACAATATATTTGAGTTTGGATTTATCAATTTTTTCTCGTAATCTTATATGTCTTTCATTCTCAGAAGTAAACCTATTTACATTTATTTTTTTATATTTTCTTATTTTCAACTCAGGAGATTCGGAAAACTCAATTCCACATATATAACAATTGGTTGCTTCTTGAATTTTTTCTTTTTCATACTTATATAATATTGTTTTTTTCTGTTCGTTAAGATATATCTTATTTTGTATTTCATTGAATATTTCCATTATTTTTTTTACATATTTTTCTGCTGCATCACTACCAATATAAGAAAAATATTGCGATTTATACATTTCGGGATAATCAGATTTAACATATATTCCATAACTATTTATTTCTTGTTTAAATATTGGATTTGTGTAAGATTCGTTAGGATTTGGTTTATTTGTCATCATTGGAATATTATTTGATTCAAAATCACAATATATAACAAATGGTAATTTATTTTTAAAATGATAATTTTTAAATTTAAGAATATTTTTTTCTTTTCGTGGCATTATCGTTCTACACGGTTTCCTACAATAACATATTTCTTTATGTTTTGCCAATGTATCCTCCCTTCGAAATCCTTGTAAACAATTTCTACATGTAAATGATTTATGTCTATTATTACATTTGAAACTATCCAAATCTTTAATTAAACAATAATGTGTATTTTCATCGTTTTCAATATATAATAGATCAACTATATTTTCGCTTTCTATATTTGAAATATAAACCGGATATAAAGATTGTTTATTTGTTTGATTCTCTAATGCAAATACATTTATACTTAGATTATTTTGCCGTTCTACTTTTGGAATATCGCTTATTTTAACTGGATATTCAATTCCAGTCATATTAATTTTATTTTCATGCGGTTTGTATTATGTCACTCTTTGTTTATCTTTAGAAACAGGATATAACTTTGATAATATAGACCATAAAAAACATTTATTATCATTTTTATTTTTCACATTAATAATATTGGTTGATTTAAATTGAAGAGGAATATAAGATGAAGCATTTTGACAACTATATTTGTACAGTTTTACTTTTACACTTTTAATATTTCTAAAAACAAAACCAGATCCTCTTTCTTGAAATTCATCTATCCAAGCGTTAAATTTATCTATCAAACTTTCATAAAATGCAGATATATTATTTTGCGTTAGAATAACTTGAACAGGATGAGAATAATGACTTTCTATTATGTCAAATGCCATAGGTGTTGAAAATTCACATGTTATTGTTATTTTTATTTTCAAAGGAAATCGATTAATAACTATTTTATATAAATTTTAATAAATTTATATATTTGATTATATCCTCTTCGTCGATATCATCATTTTTTTCAATAATAAGATCCCTAAACGAATTTTCTGTTCCCATTTTTTAAGGAAATAATTTTTAATTATGTATATTCTTTTTCAAAAATAATATTCATGTCGATAATTTTGATTTCTAAGTATAAATTCTTGATATGCTTTTTTATATTTTTCTTTATTATTTTGATAATGTTTTCGTTTCATAGGTTTGTTACATTGCTTGCATGAAGATTTAACACCCATGGGCCTACCACTTGCTTTATCGTATTCATATAAATATTTATAGTCATTGCACTTTGTACAAATTTTTTTTTCACCCATTTTTTAAAAAAATCAATTTTAATATATTAAAAATGAGTCATCCAAAAATATATTGTTTACGTTGTAAAAAACATACCGAAAATAATTCAGTAGAGCAAGTAGCAACATCCAATAATAGACAAATGTTAAAAGCTAAATGTTCCGAGTGTGGATCTAAAAAAAATAGATTTACGAATAAATTAGCAGATAAATTACATCACAGAGTTGTAAAATCTTTCCCCAAAAGACGTGTTCATGTTCATGCAATAGACCAAACATGGGCAGTTGATTTGGTAGATATGCAACAATTTTCGAAACAAAATAAGCATTATAAATATTTATTAGCTGTTATAGATATTTTTAGTAAATATGGTTGGTTGATTCCTTTAAAAAATAAAACAGGAACGACGGTAAGTGATGTATTTAAAATATTATTTAAAAAAAGAAAACCGATGTTTATTTGGTCAGATAAAGGTTCTGAATTTTATAATCAACAAATAAAAAAATTGTTAAAAGATAATAATATAAAGTTATATTCGACTGAAAATGAAGAAAAATCTAGTATAGTAGAACGATGGATAGGAACTATGAAACAACGTATGTTTAAATATTTTACTGCTAATGAAACTACTAAATATTATAATATATTAGATGATTTAGTTAAAAATTATAACAATACAATTCATTCTTCAATTAAAATGACACCTGTTGAAGCAAGTAAATTGGAAAATGAATCAACGGTGTATAAAAATTAATATCCTGAAGATGAAAATAAAATAAAAAAACCTAAATTTAAAATTGGAGATAGAGTAAGAATATCAAAAAAGAAAGATAAATTTGAAAAAGGTCATACCACACGTTGGACCAGAGAAATATTTGTAATTGATGAAATTTTAAATACCGATCCTGTTACTTACAAAATAAACGATTTAAACGGTGAAGAGATTAAAGGTAGTTTTTATGAACAAGAATTGCAGATTACCGAATTTTGAGTTCTTTGTCATATGGAATAACTCCATTTTAAATGAAATATTTTCGCATTTTTGCTTTTTCCATTTTAACATTTTTTATTTTTTCATTTTTTATTTAAAAAAATTTGAAATTTTCATTTTTTATTTTTTCATGTAAAAATTTCACAATTTTAACATTTTTTATTTTTTCATTTTTTATTTAAAAAATTTAACATTTACATTTTTCCGTTTTTTTATTTTTTCATTTTTTTATTTAAAAAATATAACATTTACAATTTTCCATTTTTTCATTTTTTTATTTTTTTCATTTTTTAGTTAAAAAATTTGACATTTACATTTTTTTATTTTTTCATGTCCCTGAGGGGGGGTACAGGGGCTCGATTTTTTATTTTTTTGAAATTTCAAATTTCACCGTTTTGGGACTTTGCTTCCCAGGAAAACTGTTCTCCATCAAAATTTCAAAATATCTGTTTTTGGGGTGTGCCAGACTGCGCCAGTGTTTCCCCGTGTGCATATTTTTTGAAATTTCAAAATTTTCACTTTTGGGACTTTGCTTCCCAGAAAAACTGTTCTCCATCAAAATTTCAAAATATCACATTTTTCATGTCCATGAGGGGGGGGCTCGATTTTTTATGTTTTTTTATTTGTATTTTTTATACCCTTTTTTTAATTTTTTTTTTTTACATTTTTTTATTTTTTTATACCCTATTTTTAATAACCCCATTTTTTTATTTTTTCATTTTTTTTAGGGTGTAGGTGTGGGGGGAATCCCCTAATGATGACGTCACTGATGACGTCACGTGTCTAGGGTGCGGGTGTGGGGGGCCCTATATATTTTTTATCTATTTTTTATATTTTTTTTTTAGGGGAATCCCCTATTTTTGGGGGAATTCCCTATTTTGGGGGAATTCCCGTGTGCGCCAAAGTCGCCCAAAACCTATACTTCTCACACACACATATCTGAAGTACATAAAACTGAGTGTCAGAGATTACAGCTAGCCAAGTAAAATGTTTAAAATATTAATTCATGTTCCATGTCACATTTAGGTGTAATGAACTATTTGTCAGCAATGTCTGTTTAATTTGCTTTTCATCCACATAAAATTAATTCTTGATACATTAATTGAACAAGGCACTTTTTCTTTTCACCATCATAAAAACTTCATGTGTCTCATCATCAAGAATTGTCTCCCTTTAATCACTGCTGGTTTAGGACAAATTTCTTGTCTGCCTTCATTTGTATAACAAAATTCTTTAATTTGTTGAAATAGGTACCTTTATCTGGCTGGCTTGATTCTGGGCTGTGCTAGTTCATTCAGCATAGCTGAAAAGTCAATCACTGTATTGTTGTAACAAATTATACTTTACAGCTAGGGAATCTAATTTTGTTTTGCATGTCACTACACCTAGCTCAGAACTGAGAAATGAAAACTCCCGATACTGAGATCGATACTTCATTGACTTAAAGTACAGTTGAAGAAACTGCATCCAATCAAAGAACTGTACATCAAGTCTCTCCTTCATGTTATTACATTTGCTTTTTGGTTTCTAAAGTTCAGTATCATCTGAAAATACACCATAATAATTTTAGTTTGTTTGTTTATTGGTGTTTTTATGGCGCGTCAACATGTAACGGTCATGTAGCGTGCATCAAACTGAAAAGGATAACAATGATAAGTTATAATAAGATAATGTAAAAATGAGATAATGTAAAACTGAGATAATGTAAATTAACATAATGTAAAATTGAGAATGAAGGAGGTATGAATTATTTAAAAATTGGATTGTTGCAACAACAAGGGTGTGTAATAGTTTACAATGTTGAAAAGAGTGGATAAAAAATTAGCACAGTTTATTCTAAAGTCTGATTTCCTTCAAGTAGTTGATAATTGTTTCAGGTGAAACAGTTTTGAAAAGGGTGTTAGTTAAACGGGAATGACCAATTCCGCATCTAGATGATATAACCTCTTCTCGACGAATGGACCAGTAAGAAGGATGCCCTTTCGCCGAGGGCTGGCTTGACTGAGTGGGGTTTGCTGTTAATGTCAGCATTGGATAACAATTTTAGTGGTGTTGCATTAATACTTATGATATAATTGAGAACTTACAAGTATGTCTGCTTTAGGTCATGGATTGTAACCATTATAATCAAAATTTGTTCATACGGATACCTACTTCATGAAAAATATGAAAATTTTGTTCAGATATGGTGATTAGGAACAGATAAACATCTAATGAAAGTGTAGTACTGAAAATGACTCACTGTCTGTCTCAGCACTTGATGCCTCACATATGACCTTAGATTTCTCTGCTGAAGACACTGGTTTTGCTGCAAGGAGTTAAATTAAATGGCAACATTTTCTAACCAGTGCACAATGATTATGAAGTTTTGGTATAACTGAGTAAAACTGCATTTGACATAATTTCTTATTTATGTTGTAAATTAAACTATAAAATTATAGATTCTGGTTCATATAATTTTGTTTCATTCAACCTTTGCTTGCATCAAATGTATTACTCTTATAACCATCATCACTGGTAAGTTGAGCCAATTTCTGCTGTTTTGATAATGATAAAGTGTTGTCTACTTAATAATATATGAGTGGACTGTAGAATTATTTGCATGAATATTTTGTCAAATAATTAATGTTAATTTATCAACTTACATTGAGGAATTCAGTTTTTGCTTTCCATGAAAATACTTCAATCAAATTTGGAAAAAGTAACATGATAGTTTATCATCTACACATAGATATTAATTAGTTTTGCATTATGTGAGTTTCATTAGATTAGGTTATGAATTCTTGAAACACACCCTGTAGAGTTTTCTCCAAATTGAATATGTTTTTTTGTTACAGCAAATTCAAACAATATTTGTTCAACAACTATATTTAACAATTTACAGTCTTTGACAATCAACTATAGGTGACTTCGTGCAGATACTATACAGTTTCAATGTACAGATGAAACATACAGTTATAATGCACAGATTTAACTAGTAGATGTTATGTACAGATATCTTTTGATATAGTCACCCCACAAATGACAGTTTTTTTCTAGCCTGGTAAAGTGATAATTTTGATGTATTCCTTACATGTATTCATTAATAAATAAAAGGTATATATTTTAAATGATATGTTGGTGAACCCGTTAAACTAAATTATTGCATTTTTATATCATTTCGCTTATATATTCTGAATTGAATCAATCATGACATCTAGTATATTGAAGGCAGTCATAACGTTGTGAGAAAGTCAATTTTCAATGAGTGCATGAAATCAAAAGCACAGATGTCAAATTCAGGAACATTAACAAGTATGACAAATGAACATTTTATTTTCAAATATTGTATAATGTACTCATTTTGTTTTGAGGATATTAAAATCTCAAAGTCATTCTCAGCATTGTCTGTACATACTGAAAGAAACATAACAATAAAAATAATTTTAGAGGAAAGATTTACTACAACTGCTATTTTTCCCTTACATATTAAAGACGATTTCTGCATTTTGTTTTATTTAAGGAAAAGTGATCATTTTTTCATATTTTATAGAAAAAAGTATAACAAATCCAAAAATGGAAAGAAAAACAGGGGTCACCGTACTCGTTTTCGAGATAACAGCTCATACTTTGTGTAGGTGTGCAGCTGTTTTTTCAAGATTTGATGTGTATAAAGAGCTTATCGCTAAACACATACTATTACTGTTATATCATGATACAATCATGCTCAAACATACTGTTTTTACATGTAAGTATTCATTTGGCATATATTGTGTTAATTTAACACAATTTATACCATAAATGATTTAATTCTGTCATACTATGTCTTTATTTTCAACTGCATGCATGAAAAAATGGGTTGCAATTTCGACAAGAAAAATATTATTTTTCATCTTTTTTTCCCCCTTTTCTGATATTCTTCCAACAAAACTTTCTAATTTTGATATATATCTTAGAACAATGTCTAATAAACATATTTCAGTAATATAAACATGAGGTTACCGAGCTAATTTCAGTCTGAACTCTGAAATTCAGTTACATTGTCAAAAATAGTCGACAAATATGATTAATATCAAAAATATGCATATCAAGTTAATAAAGATTTTGCCTATTTTCCAATAAAACTTTCTAATTTATATATATATCGTAGAACAATGTCTAAATAAACACATTTCAGAGATAAAAACATGGGGTTACTGAGCTAATTTTACCCCCAACTTCTAAACTCTGTAGCATTGTCAACAAATATTTGCCAATTTCGGTTAAATTTTGTAATGTGTATATAAAGTTAATAAAGTGTAGTTTTCTGTTTATCATCCAATAAAACTTTTTAGTTTTGATATATATCTTAGAACAATTTTGTACCATATATTTCACTTTAAAAGAACATTTGAGTTTTTGAGGTAATGTTAGCTCAGAGTCCTAATATCAGCTACATCATCAACAAATATTTGCAATAAATGATGAACCTCCATTACAGTCATATGAAGTAATTCAATTTTGAACTGTACATGTAGTGTTTCACATAAATTAGTCACTATTAAAAAATAGAGCACACATTATAGGTTGCGTATTTAGCGCGCTCGCGGATACGTTAGTTGTCCGAAAACTATGCAAGTGTTTCTTCCGTGAAGAGTTTTATTGTCTCCCTTATGTGCAGAAATGTTGCGCGTTACGAACTACCGAAATCGTCTTTAAACACAAAAAGTTGTTTTATTTATTTATATTTTACATGGCATGAAGAACTGAGATAAAAATTATTTCCAATTATAAAATTTAACAAGTTTTTCACTGTTGATAACCAGCCGAAGAATGTTGTGTCCTGGTCTTCATGAAAGAGAAACCGTAGTAGCAACGTCTTGCAGTGTCTCAGCATTACAATGTCTGGAAATCAAAAGAATACAAAATAATACACCAATTTATATCACAATCATTAAATGATTAAAAACAGTACTCAATACTTAAAGCTTAGTGAAGACAAACTCTCCATTTGTCAGTTTTAGCATCGTGGAAGAGTGTCACTTAATTCAGCAGCTAAGCATCAAGAACGAAAATCAGTAAAGTTGACCAAAGATTATCAAGTATTTAATAATGTATTTATCTATTAATATATAATGATATACATCCCTCAAAATAGAAATGAAATAAAATTACCTCCACTTTGCTTTTCAAATACTGAAATGTCAGACAGGCTCAAATTTGTCTGATCAGCAATCATTTGACCGTGACTGTTTTGTGTAGGCCTGAAATGAATTTAAGAAGGAAGCATGAATTACTAAAGTAAAACAAGTATTCATTATTTAAAGATTAAAGAAGCACGAATGGATTTTTTTTAAAAAAAAGACAGAAAAGATCAGTACAGTAAATAAGATTAAACTTTAACCATGTTTACAATAGTAGTATAAACTATGCATCAAGGAATGTAATGTGTCCATAGCTAGTCTTTATGTATCGAAACTGGAACGTAAAGTCTTGCCCTTTATCTTGTAAAAGATTAATGTTATGTACTCCGTATATTAAATATTCTGTATGTGTTATGACATTTTTAAAATACATTAAATAAATGTCATATTTAGAATTTATCAATATGCATACATTAAACTATTGATAATACATGTCTCTATCATATTATGTTTACCGCTTAACATAAAACACAGAATAGTACCAAATCTGAGACTTGCATTTAGGTCCTAGGTCAATAAAGCTACTCGAGTTTTCTCCCTTTACTTATATAGTCGTTTACAAGAGTCAACATGTCACTTAGTTCCATAGCAACCATTGAATAAAAATGTTTGATCATAGTAGTCACCATATACTATCATATGAACTATATAGAACAAAACATTGACTTAAAACAAACAAAATGTCGAATTTTTTCTTGTTTGTAGAAGGGAATTTATTTCGTTGCTATAGCAACATTTACTTATTTCAGACGACTTTTGAACTCATTTTTATTAAAGAAACATTCAAACCTTTGTCTTGTAAGAATATTAAGATATTCTGATGTAGGGTCTGAGTGAACCTACCACTTTATTTGAAATTGTTTTTGAACTTCATGAGCAACGGTAAGAAATTTCCAGGTTTTGACTTTTTAAAGCTGTGGGGGGCAAGGGGCACAGAGCCCCCAGTGGGTATGGGGCATAGAACTGGTGGGGGTTCAGGGGTACCGGAGCTTTCTGAAGCCCCCGAAATATTGGTATTTTAAGACATTTAGAAAGATTCCAGGAAGCCAGTAGCAAGGCTAACAATGTCCCAAAAGTCCATGTAAATCATTATAAATGAAAGATTGAAATACACCATTAAAAATATCATTTTGGGCGGGTATTTGAAATTATATGTGTCATAGATACTTTGGCATGTGAAAGTGATTCAGTCTGAAAATGCGCGTGATTATGTCAGTATGTGTTTTTCAGTTGTTAGTATGAACTTTATATACTGACTGTAAGTAGGCGTTTATTATAAATAGCTAACTGTCCGACTTCCAGTTAACGAAGTAATGTTTGAGCTGTTGTTTGTTGTTCAACTCTAAACACTTATAATTTGCGGGTGATCGACGTACAGTCAAACCTGTGAATAAAGGCCACCTTTGGGACATATAAAATGTGGCCTTTATTGACATATAGCCTTTATATGGAGGTCCGTTTATTTTAAATGATCAATGGCCGGTGCTTCAAAGTACGGCCTTTATTCACAGGGTGGTTTTTATACGGGGTGGCTGCAAACACAAGTTTGACAGTAGTTACATATATAAAATAGCTCCATTGATATCATACATTGTTTATTAACACACGAATCCATAGAAAGAAGTCCATAGTTCCCCAAACATTAATTGTAAAGTTGAACATAACAAAACGTTTCTATCACTGATAGTAAGTCCGAAAGAAAATATTTGTTAAATCCAGTGATGTAAATTTATGAAGTAAAAAATGAATTGAATTGATTTGAATAGATCGATTGAACCAATGCATGAACTGGTGAGGGCGGCGTGCGCGCTTCTTTTATACCCCCAATGAAGATACACGCCCTTTTCATCAGCTTTGAGTCTTCTGCGGACATATATGAGTAACGCACGGACAGTATTACCAAAAAAAAGTCTAAAGATCATAACCTAACACCATGAGTCAGAGTCAGGAAAGTTTGTCTATAAACTTTTCATGAGTGGTCAGACTGTGTTATACCCTCATCTGACCCGAGATACATGCGCAATTCGAGATTAATTTTGTTATTGATACATGTACATTTATATGATCATATTTCATTTTATTTTTGATTTGGAATCAATCTCCTCTATCCATTTAATAGTCGATGAATTCTTTTATCATCATAAACAAAATACTACATTATGTACAGTCAATCCTGTGAACAAAGGCCACCCTTGATGTCAATTTGTTCCAAATAATCAGTGACAGTCTTGCAAAGTATGACCTTCATTCACAGTGTGGTCTTTATTCGGAGGTGGCCGCAAACATATGTTTGACTGTATTACGTCAAATTGATTGCCTTTTCTGGCCTATGTTAAATCATGTAGGTGTAGTTTGGCGTTTTTATTTTGACGTTTGATTCTATTTTTGTTGATACAACATACACCAACTGTTGCCTGATGAACAACAGTCTAAATAAATCACAAACAACAGTGTCACTTGCATTCAGAGATCATCTACGTGAAGAATAAACTTATTCACTCAACACTTAAACTACCCCCCCCAATAGAATAGACGTGTAAATTGCTCTTTAACTCAATTACTGAATGGAAATGAAAAAAAACATACTGCTAGCAGTCTTTTAACAGTCATGTACTTTTGGCCAAGTTGGACCGTAAACCAATAATTTATGCAAACTATTCGATATCCATGCTTGTTGATCTCAAATCAGAGGTAATTATTAAGGACACCTCAGTGTAAAGAACGTTTTATATAAAACCTTAATTGTCCAAGTTATACGGTTCACCGTTAATTGATAAAAATACACAATCGTTCATTGTAGTTTTCTCATCCCGATATTGCGCTATATAAGTTTTCAATTTTTTTTTTTGTTCTTCGGAACGAATAATAAAGCAGGCGGTCAGGAAATATTCTCAATACATACCGAAGATTCCTGTAATCTTCCGCCTGAGAAAATAGTTCGAAAATAGTTCGAATTTTACAATTTAATGGAAATTCTCACTACATACCGCAGTTTCCTATAACCTTCCGATTGAGACAATAGTGCGGAAATAGTTTCAATTATACATTTCAATAGAAATTCTCACAAAATGCAACAGCTCCCTGTGAGCTTTCGACTGAGGAAATAGTTCAAATTCATGGCATGGCAAGTATACACTCAAATAAAACTGATATCACGTGCATTCAAGTCAAAATCAGATGGTTATGTTAGTTCGTAATCGCGTAATACGAAACATTCTTAAAGATATGTAAACGAGAGAATATTTAATGCGCCCTGAAAATATACTTTATTTACTTTTCATCGTAGCATTTCTAAAAAATAGACCAGTGGCGCTTAATTTACATCACCGGAACAACCTTCAGTTTTGCGTGAAAAGTATAACATAATTTTTATCTGCAATGGTATCAATTTTCACATCTCTGCTAAGGTCTGTTATCAATACTTGGAGTCAGTTTGTATGTTTACCATTATTCATTTTCATAGATACTGCTTTTCCTTCAGTCGTTGGTTATAATTATGCCAATACTGGTGAGTTAAGAAAAACATTTAATAAGTCGCTTGAACGAGTTAGTGTTCCAATAAGGTTTTGTCAAAATCTGCATGGTTATAGCCTTGAAGCAAGTCTAAAAGGGAAGGTTGTAGTTTAGTATTAATGAAATAGCTGCTCACCTACATTTATGTTTTATTGCTCTTTCATTTGATCAAAAAAATTTAATTAAGGAGGCATTGCGTCCTACAGGTGGAGCGACCAACCTCTGATCCGTAGGTCCTGAGTTCAAATCCCAGCTTTGACAGATTTTGTTCATGAATGTCACAATCCCATTTTTCAGACACAGTACTGGTTTAGTGTCCTGGAAGCAGACTTGAGCGGGATATATATAAGTTTAATTGCTTCAATCTAAAATAAATTAGTATAAACTAAAAGATTTGATTTTTTTGTTTTGTGTATCATATAGAATAGTTAAGTATATGATGATTTTCCTATCCACTTTTTATTGACATAGTTTTACCACCATTATTCATATCACTGTTATTGCATATAGTTTTTCAATATTTTTGCTTCCATTTGAGTAATTGATCTGACACCAGGCTCTGATAACATCATGTAAAAACAAACTGGAAACAAACCTTTTTCTTTTTTTAGGGCTCATGAATGTAATTTCCAATCTCCATGTTTTCTGTACTAACAATTTTTTACCCATAATGCTTTCAGGGAGTTTATGTATACTGTACATCAATATCTATCACTTTCAATTCACCATGCTCATAACTTCTTGTTATAGTTTGCTTTTTAATCTTATCCTGTTTATATCCCCATATGGTGTGTTTTGAACCCAAAAATACCTCGTGAAATATGCAAAACAAAGCCTGCAACATAAATAGCATTCTACTTGATCTTAGATATTCATTATGTAGCGCGTGCATTTCAACAAAATCGTCTAAAAGTAAATTAAGTCACATATCGCCGGATACATGTACTGTAGGTGAACATCGTGAATGCCTAAATTTTTATTGTTTTTCACTAAAGTCTTGTATATAGGATAAAAAGCCCGTCACTCACGACTAGGTCACATTCCTTTTAAATATGCACAAACGTATCGTGCATTGTGTCCCATTGATTAACGTCTATAAATTAGGATGTTTGCGTGAAAGACATGTTCAACAGATAATGTGCATAGGACGCTTGTTGTATAGAATTATTCCCATCAAATCAGCTCACTAATTAGGGTACGTTCTGAAGCTATTGTACATGAAGAAAGTAAACATAATCTGCGACTTTATACAATTGATTTTAGTCGCAGATATTGAGCATTTTGGCCATTTTTTCAACCAAATATCACAATGATGATTGAATACACAGAGTATCTGTGTTATTTACTAGCCGTGTATAAGGTTAATTTCATCATTTTGAGCTGCATAAAATAAAATCTTGTACATAAAATAAGTACAGGTGAGCCGCGACTACATGTATATCGTTCATTTCAATCTGATCTATTTATAATTCGGTGTGTTTTCAACCCGATAATTACAGATAAATATGTAAACAAACCTCGTGACCTACATACCATTCAAATTGATGTTAGGTATTTATAATGCAGTGCATTTTGTCAACAAAATCATCTCAAAAAATAGATTGCTTCATGTCGCGCGATATATATACTAATGTTTAACAAATTTAATTCCAAAATTTCGATTGTTTTTCAATGAAGTCTTGTATATAAGATCAATACACAGCACGCGCGGCTTATACACATTCGTTTGAAATATACACCATCATATCATGCATGGTAATGCAGTTCATCATTGTGTCAGATCTATGAATATATATAAGAAAAGGATTCCTATGAAATTAATACATGCAAGACATCCCACCTTCATCAAAATACTACAAATGTGTATCTCGTTTTATGTCATGAATAAATACTAATATAGACATATGTACTTCTACTTTATTTAAATTTGGAGAGTTCTATGTAGAACATTCACAATGCAAAACATAATATTTTTAATTTCACGCGTTTCAAAGAATAGCGTGAAATATTTGTCTACGCGTAATGGTTACAATACAGTGATAAATAGTTTTGGGCACGTGAATTTCATGGGACCATTTTGGGTGTGTCGAAGTTTTTATACGTGTAATATTGGTCATTCTACCAGACGCTTTTGACAGGGTCACACGCTCAATTTTTTCCAACAAAATTGTATACGTGGCCGTTCAACATGGCGAACGAGCAAAACATTCTTCTCACACAGTTAGAGAGGCTTATTGATTCCAAGCTGGGCGCTTTCGAAGACCGCATTAACTCGACGCAGAGAGAACTTTCGCATGCTCAAATTACAACAATTCAGCAAAATTTGAACGTCAACGATGGGTACAGTTTTCGTAAGAAGGGACACGAGCAGCAATACAAGGCTAACGCTAAGGTCTTAGACAAGTTACGACAAGCTGAAGGCTACATGCAAGATGCACCATGTGACTCTGTAAATGAAACTGCCATTCAAGGTGCAAGACAAAGTATTATTGAAGGTATAGATTTGGTTACTCATCGTCAGAAACTGTTGAAATTAGCTGATTCGTCGGAACACGGATGGAAGGTCGTTGAAGAATACGAGTCGCATCCACTGGCTGAAAACTCAGATGATGAGAAGAAGATCGCAAATACAGGCTGATCGCAAAGTCAGGCAAGACAGACGGAATAGAGCGAAAAAGTATGCTCTTACTGGTTATCACGAGATGGTCTAAATTCGGTACAGAATGGTCAACAACAACAGAACAAGAACACGTGGAACAAGAAACCTGGATCATGCTTCAAGTGTGGTAAACCCGGTCATTGGCGGGCAGATTGCAAAGTGGCAATGTCATCTGAAATTGTTCAGAACACTGGAAATTCTCAGATAAGTACAAATATTTTACATTTTGAGAATGTCTCTAGTTGTACTAGCAGTATTGGGTCTTGCATGAATGAAACTGTCGTATCTAGTTCCAGTACAATAGGTACAGAACATGTCGATAACCAGCGTAACACGGCTATTGTTACACCTGTTGGTAGGTTACACAGTGCATATGCGCACTGGAAGGATGCTGGGGCCAATGAATATATACTTGATGTTGTGAAACATGGCTACAAAATACCTTTTAAAAATATTCCAGAACAATTAGAAATGAATAACAACAAGTCTGCGTTAGACAATGTTGCTTTTGTTTCCAGCGAGATTAAAAATCTGTTGAATAAAGCATGTATTACTGAACTAGAATCCATGCCCACCATAGTTAACCCTTTGACTGTGGCCTACAACAAAAAGGGCAAGCCTAGATTAGTGCTAGATTGTCGACACATTAATATAAATTTATTTAAGTATAAATGTTGCGTTGAAGATCACTCTATTTTTACACAGGGAGATTATTTATTTACATTTGACATAAAGGGGGCTTACCATCACATCATGATATTTCCAGATCATCGGCAATATCTTGGCTTTGCCTGGTACAGTAATGGCAAGAAACGATTCTATGTTTATAATGTTTTACCATTCGGAATTTCATCAGCTGGCTTTATATTTACTAAGTTATTGAGAGTATTAGTAAGAAAATGGAGAAACCTTGGTTTAAAGATTATTGTATTTTTGGATGACGGCTTAGGAGGCAAACATTCATTGGTTAAAAGTATTGAGGCAAGTACTTATATAAAACAAGATTTACAGCAATTTGGGTTTTTGATTGCGGACGAAAAATGTAAATGGCAACCGGTTCAGAATATAGATTGGTTGGGATATGTTTGGAATATGAAAAATGGTACATTACAAGTGAGCGATGATAGGTTGACTAGAACATTAAATATGCTTAACGAATTGATAAAGTCCGTAATGGAAGGTCATGTATTGATACCTGTTAGAAAAATTGCCTGCTTAGTCGGTCAGTTGATTTCTATGCAAAGTGTTATCGGATCTGTTGTGAGACTAAGATCAAGGTGTTTATATAGATGTGTAACTAGTAGAGCTAGCTGGAAAGCACCGGTACATATAGATGCTTACGCATTAGATGAGTTGATATTCTGGAAAGATCATTTAAAGAGTATGAATCTCTGTTTACTGAGTCAGATATCAGGCATTGAACATGCTGACGTCTCTGTTGACGAAAATAATATAGCTAATGTCTTTGTTGACGCCAGTGGAGCTGGATTTGGCGGTTATGTTGAAAGTACGGAAAATAGTCCTATAATTGGCGCTTGGTCAGATTTAGAATGTGGTGAGAGTTCAACGTGGCGTGAACTTGAAGCAGTTCGTTGAACAATTTTTACTACGACTGATAAACTGGAGGGTAGACATGTTATATTGAATTCTGATAGCAAAAATGTTTGTTCCATTCTGGCTACAGGTAGTAGAAAGGCATATTTGCATGATAAGGCTGTAGAAATATATGAATCTTGTAAACGCAATCATATATTGCTAGAACCAAGGTGGGTTCCTAGAAAATAAAACTGAGAGGCTGATTTTTATAGCCGTTGCATGGACAGTGACGACTGGTCTGTTCTTGATTGGGTATTTAAAATCCTAGAAAACAAGTGGGGCAAATACACGTTTGATCGTTTTGCTTATGATTACAATACAAAATGCAGTAAATTCAATTCTAGATTTTGGTGTCCAGGTACTAATGGAATAGATGCTTTCGCCCAAAATTGGTCTCATGACAATAATTGGTTAGTACCTCCGCCAAGGCTTATAATGCAATGCTTGAATAAAGTTATAAGTGAAAAATGCACTTGTACATTGGTCGTACCTATTTGGCGATCAGCGCCATTTTGGCCTATCATTTTTCCTGATGGAGTGGCAAGAGCAAAATCTGTTACCGATTGTTATGTTTTCCAAGCCGGTGTATTAACAAAGAGAGGTAGAGGCAGGAATGGCATATTTGATGGCCGACCTCTGAAGTTTGGTTTAATTGCTCTGCGAGTACAAAATGATTGATTATTTTATTATTATTTGAGCAGGCTTGAAAATGAAGCAGACGATTGACGACGAATTGTTTTATGCTGATATCCATGATCCAACTTTAAAAGTATTGGCGGGAAAAATGGCTGAACAACTTACCAAATCGAAAAGTGACAGTACGAACGTAAAATATTATCATTATTTCAAGAAGTGGGAATCATTCATTGTTTCTAAAGGTAGTTCTGCGATTCCAGCGACTCCAATTTGTGTTTCTCTTTATGTAACAGAACTGATAGACAAGAAATGTTCTTATCATGTGATTTCAGCAACTGTGTATGCCATTAGATGGGCTCATATATTAAACAATTTGACTGATCCTACAGATATTATGTATGTTAAAAACTTAGTCGAATGTGCTAAGCGTACTTTATCTCCACCTGTGAATAAGAAAGAGCCAGTTACCACGGAGATGTTGATTGATCTTTGTTCTAAATATTCTGAATGTCATGATGTTTTGATTATCAGAGATTTATGTATGATACTTGTAGGTTTCTCAGCTTTTTTGAGGTATGATGAATTGAGAAATTTACGTTGTAATGATGTAAAATTCTTCGAGAATTATTTTTCATTGCGTATCAGAAAAAGTAAAACTGATCAGTATAGATTTGGTCATGACGTAGTTGTGTCAAAAGGTGAGTCTGTTGCCTGTCCATTTATGATGTTAAAACGCTATTTAAACCTGAGCAATCAGTCCATAGATGATACCAAATATCTATTCAGGCAATGTTTTAGGTCAGGCCTTACATGTAAATTGATCTACAAGGATAAACCTTTGAGTTATACCAGGGCAAGAGAATCTTTAATAGGTCGTTTAAAGACCGTGACGGGAGCGTCAAATCTTGGAATCCACTCATTGCGGTCTGGGGGTGCTACTGTAGCAGCAAATTCTGGCATTAGTGATAGATGTTTGAAACGACATGGTCGATGGAGGTCTGATAGCAGTAAGGATGGTTATATTGCAGACTCACTTGAAAATAGGCTTAATGTATCACGTCAGTTATCATTATAGTTTCATTTTAGATAATTGTTTAAATCCTTTCTGTTTGTACTATTAGCAACATACTCACCAGCCCTTTATTTTGATATAGGTTGTCTATGGCCGCCGTCTGGTCAAGCAACGAGGGTTGTTGTTTTATATTTAGTATAGCTTTAGACTTTTAATTTCACGCGTTTCAAAGAATAGCGTGAAATATTTGTCTACGCGTAATGGTTACAATACAGTGATAAATAGTTTTGGGCACGTGAATTTCATGGGACCATTTTGGGTGTGTCGAAGTTTTTATACGTGTAATATTGGTCATTCTACCAGACGCTTTTGACAGGGTCACACGCTCAATTTCCAGTCTGAGGACATCATTTCGGATTGAAATTAATGTACTTTTGTAAAGTTATTCACTATATTTGATTTAGAAGTAAATAGTGAGCTTTTTTCAGTCAGTTGGACGACAAATAATTTCCCAACTTGGTCTCTTTGTGGTCTAATTTCATTTAATAAGTTTAGAATCTACAGATTTAAGAAAATGATTAAGCGTTATCTTCTTATAGTGTCTTATGTACTTGTGTATTAACTCAATTTAATTTTACATATATTTGTTAAATACGTATGTAACAGAGATTTATGTACAATGGATAAAATTTGTAATTCAACATGTTAAGCTGTCAGTGTAATGATGTGATGAGGTCCGACATTAAGCGATACGACATAGACAAACGGACACAGGTTTTCCAGAGCAACGACAAAAAATAAGAGTCAATCTCTGGTTGTTTCCTGGGCGAGTCGAATCGCGTCATCATGACGAAGTAATTTGCATTGCTCCTAGATTTATGTAGACATGTCTTGCAATTATTTGTATACTGCAATAAATCACGACGTCCTGTCAATGGCCGCCGTCTGGTCAAGCAACGAGGGTTGTTGTTTTATATTTAGTATAGCTTTAGACAGTAGTTTAGTTTATCAACTTAATCTAATCCCCGCTTAATGAAAGATCATGTCTCGATGTATAGGCCTTTTCAGAAAGTAGGTTATCTCCCTTTGCAAAAATTCTGTCGCATTCGGAATCCTTCGGACACTGGGTAGTATTATTTTTAATGGCGTCTTGAACAAAACCGATACCGACAATAACAATATGCTGGGGTATCAAGATAGTCGAAAATAATTGATAAACACATTAATCAACTTTAAAAAGAAGTGTTGAATACTAATAATGGTTGTTGATTGAAGTAAAATTTATCCTGCTACCTTTGCTCATTGCTGTGTTAATGAAGAACATTTGATAATGTCAAAAAATTCGAACATTACATATTCGAGAGGTTAAATAGTTTAGTTTTCGTTTCGTTCCTATTAGAACTTCATGACAGGCTATCCATCGAACCAAGCAGTTGAAAATTGATTTGATAGTCTAAAATAATAATACTCTTATTTATACACAATAAATTTGAGCAAATACATGATCAAATAAATACAATGGCGCACATATTTACTAGAATTTATTTAATAAAAAAATGCATATATCACATCAGGGACCAATATAAGCATTGGTCCTAGATGATTTTTTTAAATGACAATACTATTAAACCTTAAAAAATCAAAGAGCGGTTGAAATTTCTTATAAATTATCAAAGGATCGAAGTTTAAGATGACCATTTATTAAAAAGCGGTAAAAACCTACTGAACCTGTCATTTTATGTTTATGCTTACGTTTTGCCACACGCATTAACAAAAAAATAGACATTGTAAGAATGATAATTAGTGGATGTCACATCCCTTCACTGATTAAATATAGAACATATTTGACCCAGACAGCTGTAAAAACAATGTACACCCATAAAGAACGGGTGGTATAAATACATATGACCACATACTGTTTTTCCGGTTTAATCAACTGCTATCAGTAAGGATCATGTCACCCAGACAATGATTTCAATGATTTTGACAACTTGTAGATTTTGCTAAGATATCAATAGAGAGACAGTGCGCCGATTTCGCAAATTTGTTACAACAGCCATCAAGACAAATCATAGAGATAAGCATTTTCATTTATTAAATTAAAATGCAAACCAATGTATTTTTTTCTACACGTAAACTTTAGCATAAACATTTGCACACGAATTAGATTTGGTAAAATGAAATTTAACGCTTAGCCAGATGTATGTTTTTTTTACCTCAAGGTATGTAAATGGGTATATGTGCGTTTAAAGTATTGTTGTATATTTCATCTTTTTTAAAAAAATGTTGTTTTGATGTATTGGAAGGAGGAAAATGGATGAACAAAAATTAATGCATTTTAAGTAACTAATGCAATCATCTTACCTTACATTTGTATCTTTTATCTATTATTTTTTCATAAAAACCTTTTTCAACACACATTAAAGGTAATATAAAACCTATACTACACAGTCATAACTGTTTTTCTATTGCAATTCAAAGATAAGCGAAGTATGAAATTTGTATTCAGATTGTAGTATGGATCAATTTCACAGTCACATTTAAAATGAAATATTTTATACACTATTTTACGACAATTAATTGAAAAAATAGTCTTCTGAAATACAACATCAGTTTGTTTGATCGCATTTTCTAGAAAACTTTAATTATTCCATCAAATATTTTGGATCTTAAATATTTTGGACGCACCAAAAACACCAACGAAAAGACGATTTTATGCGAAAACCATGATTTATTGGCAGCTAAATATCAAAGACTAAGTTTGGCTGAGTCTTATTACGTCGCTGAATCCAGACCTTTCTTATTAGTAAATCAGCTGAAAATCGATGCATCAACATCTTTTTTGTAAACTTGTTTCTTAACAAACTTTCTTCTTGCATACACAACAATATCATTGGTAAGATGACATAGCTGTTCTTATCTATTAAATCAGAATGTTCTAACAATTTGAATATTCAGTTTGATCACACTCGCCTCCGGGATATTACCAAGTGGCCGAACATTCACTACTTTTGACAGTATAACTTCTTACACAATAAAATTGTGTACTGTTCGAGACAGTAATAAGCTATCTTAATGAATGTGTGTCTGTGTTTTTACTTGTTGTATATTAGATAACTGATACCTGGGACCAATATACACAGGGATTGGAAACGGCAGCGATAAGATCAACAATCGCCGAAATATGTTGTCGTCGGTTTTGCCGCGCATGTGCACTGTCTTCGAATACAATGCACTTTTTATAAAATCAGCGTCTTTTTTACACGCAATTATTGCTTACAATCAATAATATCATACTTGAATACTGACGCAATCGCTTTTGACATATATAAACTTCAGATTTTTGCTTTAGTTGTTTTCGAGTTTTAACATTTGATGCGTAAAAAAGGCTATAAAAGTTGATGCGTCGATGCGTACAGATTAGAGAAAATGTGTAATTCTCGTGTAGGTGACTTTAAAGTTCGCTTATAGAAATGCATTTAAATATACTTTATTTTGAAATCAATACGATCATCTTATAGCTAAGGTGTGGATACGGGTTTTTGTCAAACTTTAAAAAATGCATTTTGTAAAATGAATGGCTAAATTCTCAGTTGAAAAGGGGCGATATTCAGAAAAAATGTGAAATTATTGTATCCAATATAGTGTTAGTGGCTTTAAAGTTCGCTTATAGAAATGCATTCAAATATGCTTTATTTTAAAATCAATACGATCATCTTATAGCTAAAGTGTGGATACGGGTTTTTGTTACACTTTAAAGAGTACATTTTGTAAAATTAATGGCTAAATTCTCAGTTGAAAAGGGGCGATATTCAGAAAAAAATGTGAAATTATTGTATCCAATATAGTGTTAGTGGCTTTAAAGTTCGCTTATAGAAATGCATTCAAATATGCTTTATTTTAAAATCAATACGATCATCTTATAGCTAAAGTGTGGATACGGGTTTTTGTTACACTTTAAAGAGTACATTTTGTAAAATTAATGGCTAAATTCTCAGTTGAAAAGGGGCGATATTCAGAAAAAAATGTGAAATTATTGTATCTAATATAGTGTTAGTGGCTTTAAAGTTCGCTTATAGAAATGCACTCAAATTCGTTTTTATGTAAAAACAAAAGGATCATCTTATAGTTAAGATGTGTACCCGGGTTTTTGTCCAACTTTAATAAATATATTTTGTAAAATAAACGGCCAAATTCTCAGTTGAAAATTGGTGATATTTGGAAAAGATGTGTAAATATTGTACCCATTATTATGTTAGTGACTTTAAAAGTTTGCTTATAGAAATGCTCTCAAATATATTTTTATGTAAATACAATACGATCATCTAATAATTTTGATGTGTACGCGGGTTTTTGTCACACTTATAAAAACATGTCGTGTAAAATAAATGACCACCTTCTCAGATGAAAATTGGTGATATTCGGAGAAAATATGTAAATTTATTGTACCCAATATCATGATAGTGGCTTTGATGTTCACTGATAGATATGCTTTCAGAAGCATTTTTATCTATAACAAAACCACAATACGATCATCTATTATTTATGATGTGCATACGGGTTTTTGTCACACTTTGAAAACTTTTTGTAAAATCCATGGCCAAATTCACAGTTTAAAAATTGACGATATTCGGGTAAAATGTAAAATTATTGTATTATTACAATGGTTTTTGAAAAGATTTTGTTTGTCAGCGAATACCATCGAATTTTATTAAATATTTCAAAACAAGTTATCTATTTTCGTACTAATGAGTTTTCTGTAAATTTTGATGATACATATTCATTGTATCTATTTGCACCTTGCCTTGTGGCCATTAACTGCGTTACATTTATGCAGTTTATCAGTTATAAGTTACTCTGATTTTACCCTGTTATAAAATAATATGCGCTAAACAGTATTGCCGTATGTGCACTACCTAGATTATATATCAAGCTGTTATCAGACCACCTTATCAGTTTTATTTTGTCTGACTCAGTGGGAAACCAATTTACTTCCTGTCTCTAAACGCCTGTCATTTTAGGTGATGACAGCAAATATACGTGCCACCCGCAGTTAGACACCAAAAAATCGATAAAGATTCCGATGGCTGTGTGATATCTGTGTGTGCACATGGGGTAAAAGGACTTTAAAGGGACAAATATTAAGTATGTGTGTTTTTACCTATACGCATGTCTATGAAAGTACAGTATGCTAACTTTAAGCACATTATTCAAAATAGTTTGCGTAATATTAACACTTCCATTGTCATTTAGTCCATCTGTTTTACGTAGCAGTTGGTTTTAATATGGAACATAATCCCGTGTCTACATCTATAACATGGCTATAACATTATTTCATTGTTAAAAATGCACAAGCGTGTAAATCTTTTTGCGAACTTTTAAGCCATCAACAAGGAATTGGGTACAATAATTACATTACATTTTCTCCAAATATCACTAATTTAAACAGTAATTTGGCCACTTATTTTACAAGACATGTTTTTAAAAGTGTGACAAAAACCTGTGTACACATCAAAATTATTAGATGATCATATTGTTTTTACATAAAAATATATTTGAGAGCATTTCTATAAGCAAACTTTTAAAGTCGCTAACATAATAATGGGTACAATATTTACACATCTCTTCCGAATATCACCAATTTTCAACTGAGAATTTGGCCAATTATTTTACAAAATACATTTGTTAAAGTTTGACAAAAACTCGCCTACACATCTCAACTATAAGATGATCCTTTTGTTTTTACGTAAAAATGAATTTGAGTGCATTTCTATAAGCGAACTTTAAAGCCACTAACGCAATATTTGGTACAGTAATTTCACAGTTTTTCTGAATATCGCCCCTTTTCAACAGAGAATTTGGCCGTTAATTTTACAAAATACATTTGTTAAAGTTTGACAAAAACCCGTATCCACACATTAGCTATAAGATGATTGTATTGATTTTAAAATAAAGTATATTTAAATGCATTTCTATAAGCGAACTTTAAAGTCACCTACACGAGAATTATACATTTTCTCTCATCTGTACGCATCGACGCATCAACTTTTATAGCCTTTTTTACGCATCAAATGTTAAATTCGAAAACAACTAAAGCACAAATCTGAAGTTTATATATGTCAAAAGCGATTGTGTCAGTATTCAAGTTTTATATTCTTGGTTGTAAGCAATAATTGCATGTAAAAAAGACGCTGATTTTACTAAAAGCGCATTGGATTCGAAGTCAGTGCGCATGCGCGGCAAAACCGACGACAACATATTTCGGACTGATCGTCCGTTTCCAATCCCTGTGTATATTGGTCCCAGCTGATACCCAACCTTATAAGAATGTCTATTTCAAATAGTTAAAATAAGACATCCATAACTATTATAGCTTTCTAAAGTTCGTTGGATTTTTTTCTGTTATAATACAACTAGGATTCGAAACAGCCACATTATTTGTTCTATATACATTAATCTAGACATTGGATACAGGTCTGATGTGCATTTAATTAGGATACGATATCTTTGAAGTGTTAAACAGGATACTTCTTTGACGCGCAGTACAACCCGGAAGTAGCAGGTGCGCGTTTTTTTATCTCCTAATGAAGAGCTATCAAGGGCAGATAAATTATGTTTCTGAAAAGTCCTATACTACTTAGCAGTGTTAATGTGTTGTGTCTTTGGTGTCTTGCTCGTTTGCACCCAGTTGATATTCTACACCTCCCTGTAAAAATGGTATTTAATGAAAACTTGTGACTGAATGTGGTTGATTTATCTATGATTTTATTTGAATATGATAAAATAGTGGTTTGTTTGTGCCATTCTTTAATGTTATCAAGTAATACCAACTAGAATTCTCAAGTATGATCAAACTTGATTTTTAAAGCCGTTATGTACATATGCTCTGTTCATTTAAAATTGCAGCATTTTAGGTGTGATTTAAACACAAACTTTGCTTTAATTATTGTAGGATGCAATTCATATGATATTGATTTATGATATTCACTGTTCGTCTATTAACACATGCAAGTGAAGAAATTTAGTGGATCGTTGATAAAATTTACATTATAATACAGTGTACGATGTTTTTTACATGTACTGTGTCCTGGACAACACTATTGTACATGTATTTGTTTTTTATAATGCCTGAGTGTTACGTTTGTAAATGTAATAGGTATATATTAGGATATTATAATTTATTAATCATGTCGATCGTTCTTCATGTAATATATCGTATCAACTAACTAGCTTATGTTGTACCACTTACAGTATTGTTATAAATGAAGCTAACGGAAACATCATAAACGAAACTCAGACAACAGATAGCTACATTATAAATAGCAATATTACGACGTAGAGTTCGAGACCAGTATCTACCAGAAGAGCATCAAACTTTAAAAAATCAAACCAAAATTAGATATTATAGTAAATTTAAAACTGACATTAAATAAAGCAAATATTTGGTGATAATTTCGAATGAAAAAATAGAATTGAAATGGCTAGATTTAGAATAGGATACCATAATATATTCAACAATCAGATAGAAAATGGAAATTTTGTACACAGAATTAAGTCTAATCTGAGTATCTTTCTTTCTGTGTTGTCCGCTTTACAGAAATCACAAAACAAAATATTTTAACCAATCATCATTGGCTTCATTGAATCGATTTTCTAACATAATGACGTCGAACAGTTCTAAAGTTGCTTTCAATGTAGCAAATTGTATTTATAATTCAATGAAAACAGGGAAAACTTTCATGATTACTGCTCCATAAAATATTTATATGCTATCTGGTCTAATACTTAAAAATATTGTTCATGATTCTTCATTTTGTTGTCCATTGTTTCCCATGGTCATTTTTTTTAATTTTGTAAATGGCCCAAGGTATATCATGTATGCCGACTTGCTATGACTAAATGGTAAATGGTTATTGATATCCGTACTGATTAAGGGAGACTAATCATACACGACGAAAAACCAACGATTGTCCCCCTTGTTGACCAGTGTTGTGTTGCGACTATATTTCAATCTTAAACTGGTCCCCGTTCCATGTTGCAGTGCACCAAACCAGAGTCAACGGTCAAAATATCTGATTTTCTAGTAAATTATAACATATTTTGTCTTGAATGTATTGTGCAAAAGAAATTACTTCACGTAGGTGTAAATTTTGTACCGTTTGTGGCTTTATGTCAATTTTTACAAGAATCATGTAATACGCTGAGACGTTGACGGAGATGTATGGGAGAGATGACGCACGACAGTTCTGGATTGAGATTGACTATTTTTATCATGTAAAGCAACATTAAGATGATATTACATCTGACATCGGAAGCAGTCTTAAAATATCTGGGACTTGTTACTTAGAATCATTACCAACAAAGCGTGCATATTAACGTTTAAATTTTAGAACGGTATTATCTTTATATGGATCACAAGAGTTTTTGAGGCTAAGTATGTAGAATGTGAGTTGACAAGCATGATTTTAACCGTGATGGGTTTGTTCTTTTGTGATTGGCGACGTCCATTTGAGCCATGATGGTTGGCTTATGGCTATTTAGACTTTGTATGTGATAATGTGGAATGTTTCGCTTGCAGCATTTCTTTGGTATTATTTGACTGTTCAGAACATATATTAATTCCTGTTAGAGGAGCGCTCCGATTCAACATCACTCATTTCAGTAGTTGGGTTATAGATATGACCGCATCGGATAATAACCTAAGATGATTGTATTTCTTGTTTAGACAGTCACCATTAGTTGCATTGTCTAAATAATTTTACGTCGGGAAAATGCTGTAAATATCCGGCTAACACAAAATCCAAAATAAAATATAAGTAGTAAGATATTAGGAATTAATAGACCAAACCCCTCCAAGAAGGTTCAAACCTCAATTTGAACCTTTCCCCTCCCAGAAGGGTAAACTTCAACACCACACTATCTCCGAGGTACAAACTCCACCCCAACCTCCCTCCCCCCTTCGCGGAATCCCAAATTCCCCACTCCCCAAAAAATCTCGACTCTCGAAATTTTTCAAAATTGTAATTTTATAAATATGAGATTTTTTTCCCATATTTATAAAAAAAATCTTATCCAAGGGGGCAGTTTTGCTGTTTTTTTTTAAACGAGATCTTTGTTATCGATCCAGCTATTAAACGACGTGGGATAGCCGTACCACTTTACTAACGATTTATTACCTTTACGGCGTATTATTTTTTCGATTCTAAATATTTCTTAATCGTTTTTTTGTAATTCTTGTTCGTAAAACGTGCCTTGTATTTCTTCCCCATTATAGTCTGCTATTTTATACGTTACCGGTGTAGTTTTTTGTACGACAGTCACGGTAAAGATTTCTTCGGTCCATCTCGGCGTATACCCTTTTTCAAACGTTTTCTTTTTCTTCGAGATTCTCACTTTATCACCCACCGAAAATTGCGGATTAAAAGTTTTTATTTTATAATGATCCGGGTAAAGATTTTGCCAAACTCTAATTTTATTTTTCTCTTTACTGGCTTCAACGGGTGTCATTTTTATTGACGAGTGCCTCGTATTGATCAACGAGTTCGTCCAACACGTCAATGTATACCCGTGTAGAATTTGCCGAAAAATATTTCCAGATTTTCTCCTTCATCGTTCTATTCCACCTCTCCACCACGCTAGATTTTTCTTCATTTTCGGTAGAATACAATTCCGTTAGACCCTGTACTTCTTTATTGTAAAATTCTTTACCTTTATCAACCCATATTTTTTGCGGTCTTCTTTCCTTAAATATCTTTTTCAAAGCAGTCGCGACCGATTTCCCAGTCTTATCTTTTAGCGGAATTAACCAACCGTATTTGGAAAAAAAATCGATAACGGCAAGCAGGTACTTGATTCCCCGGTTAAATTTTGAGAACGCTTGCATATCTACCAAATCCGCAGCCCATATTTCATCAATGCCATTTACGCGCACGCGTCTTTTAGGAAATTTTTTAACAACGGGCTTGTGTAATTCTTCCGCTAAATCATCAGTCCATTTTAAACTTTTTTTTTAATCCCATCCCGAATCTCATCTTCGTTCCAATAATTTTCCGCACGATAGACCTATCCGCCTTTTCTCTCAATGTTGGATTATAAATCCCTTCCATTTCTTTCAACATGTCTTTGTCGCAAACTTTATTTCTCGTTTCCGTATCTTTATTTTTCAAATAGCACACGTCGTGGTGATACGCAGCCTTATCTATCCTATTCACAGGCAAACTCCATTTCTTGGGGGTGAAATCCGCGTTCAATCTCTTGTTCAATTTCGTACCCGGTCCTGTAAAATTATGCCCCGGAAGATGCATTTCGAAAGGCAAATTATTTATCGCTTTATTCAGCAGCGAACCACCTTCAATTTTTATAAATTGGGTTTTAGTCGTTCCACAGATCGCGCATTTTCCTTTCTTCATGGGTCTGTTATTTTTTGTTGTCACGTGTTTTATATCGATCGTATCAGTCTCCGTTTTACATTTTACGCAATACATTTTATTTAACCAGTTATTCGATTTAAATAACGATAATCTTCAAGTTTTCGGTAAGAGTTTGTTTCAACCCGAATACGCGTTAATTCACAAGGCTTTTAAGAAAAAGTTGAGCAAAGACGAAATTTTGCGACTTTTTAGTATGCGCGATAAAATTGTGGCAAAAGATATATCCCCCAGTCAATTTATTGAAGTTTTAACCCGAGAGCAAGACCCCAAGCGCGAAGGCCTTACGTGCGAATTTTTCGAAAATGCGTCAGACGTTCCGGATCCGCGAGATCTAAATCCGGCTAATAAAAATTTAATGATTTTTGACGATTTGCTTTTGGAAAAACAAAACAAGTGTGAATGCTATTACGTGAGAGGGCGCCACAGCAACGTCGACTGTTTTTATCTCTCTCAAAATTATTTTAAATTGCCCCGGCAGACCATACGAGAAAACGCCAATTTTATTTGCCTTTTCCCCCAAGATTTAAAAAATATCAACCATATTTACAACGATCACGTGAGTCAAGATATGACTAAAGACGAATTTAAAAAATTTTGTGCCGCGAAACTTGGGCAAAACCGTATAAATTCGTCGTAATCGATCTAACTTCTAAAAAAGATTCCGGGAAATATAGACGCGGGCTCGACGAATTCTATATGATTTAAAACATTTTCGCGTACGAAAAATATGGAAAGCTTATTGCGAGATATAGCTAAAAATACGGCGCCCAAAAGTTCTATGCAAGTTGTCGTTTCCGATAATACCACCAGATTTACAACGGGATTTCATCCTCCTTTAGAGCTTGATAGAGATAAACGATATGAAATTGCACTCGTTAACCTCGAGACGTATTATTCTTTCCCCAATATTAGTTCTAATAATAATCATTTTCGGTATTCCCCTAACGACGGGAAAGATTGGGAATTATTTCTTATACCGGAAGGAAGTTACGATATCGTGGATATCGATCGGGTTATTCGAGAGAAAATGAAAGAAAATAATCACCTCGATAAAATATCTATAACAGCAAATCCGAATACGTTAAAATCCAGAATTAATATAGCGGATAATTTTGCCGTTGATTTCAGGCACCCGAATTCCGTGGGCAGAGTTTTTGGTTTCGCGTCTTCAACGTATCGATCCGGGCTTCACGAATCCGAAAACGTCGTAGATATTTTATCTATCAATGCCATCAGAGTCAATATAAATATAATTTCGGGAAGTTACGTTAATGGTGTGACTCAAAATACGATTTACACCTTTTTTCCTAACGTAAGCCCCGGGTACAAAATTGTTGAAACACCGTCAAATTTAGTTTATTTGCCGATTATTACGTCAACGATTAATAATTTGGAAACCAGCCTTACGGACCAAAACGGAAATTTGTTAAATTTACGCGGAGAAAATATTACGATTCGATTTCATTATTAAACGTTTCCGATTTTTAAGAAAAAATGTACGAACATGTTCGCGTAAATATTTCTCAGGGGCAAAGAGATAAAATTGCCCGCGCGGTTCAAAATGGAAATTCTACCGTTATTCGCTTGGGTAAGGACGATCTCGTCGGCAATGATCTTATTGCCGTAACGCGTACCCAAGCGAATAGAATTAGAAAGGCTATGGTAGAGGGTGTTGGTATAGATTTAAGAATGAGAAAAACTCAACTTTCACACAATTTGAGTATAGAAGGTGGATTTTTACCTCCTTTAGCTGGTTTAGCCGCCAGGACTCTCCCTATGGTTGCCGGCAAAGTTTTACCCGCGCTGGGAATCGGGGCTCTATCCGGGCTCGGCAGCACGGCGGTTCAAAAGGCTATAGGATCCGGTTTATATCTCAAAAAAAGGTGGTAATATTTGTCAAATTGAAACGGATGGCAAGGGTTTGTATTTAAGCCCGACTTCAGGTAGAGGATTTGAAGTCGTGGGCGACGGGCTTTATTTGAAAAAAGGCGGCCAGATTTTCAACGGGCGTGGAATTTTACTCGGGCCAAGCAGTCCGTTTAAAAATATTCCCCTACTCGGAATGTTTCTTTAAGTTAAACGATTCCGATCGATTAAAAAATGGGATCACAAGAATTTAGATTAAAGAAAATCAAAGAAATTCAAGCCATTTTTTCTCAGGAAGAATCACAACGCTTAGCCACGAGTTTAAAATATAAACGTTTTCACAAGATTATCGACTTTGCCGATATGGGTTTTAGTTTCACCGCAACTGGACTATTCGCCGGCGGTGTTGTTCTTTTATCTACGGTCGTCGCGATTCCCGAAGCGGCAGTTTTAGGGGTTGCTGCCGCGGGGCTTAGCGCTTTAACCGCGATGGGAAAATACCTCAGTAAACGATTGTTTACGAAATTTCGAAAGCACGAAAGAATTCGTATTTTAGCCGCCAGCAAGTTAAATACCATTTCGTCTCTAATTTCGAAAGCGCTCAATGACGGATCATATTTCGGACGAAGAATTTCAAACGATTCGATCCGAATTGGATATTTTTTTCGTTATGAAAGAAGAGATTCGTAAAACGAGTAGAAAAACTATCAACCAAATAGACGATGAAGTTAAGATGCCTCTAACGAAACCCGTATAAATATCAAATTACAAATGTACTTTTAAGTCACGTGACAAATGTACTTTTACGTCGAGTTAAAAACGTTTTAATTTTTAGAAAAACGATGGCTTTTCTAAAAATTACCAATCCAACCCAAAGAGATAAGATGGTGCGTGAATTTCACGATTTAAAACAACGTCTCAAGGATAATTTTCTTCAAGAACGTGGCGCCGAGCGTGATTTCCAGGAAAATTTATCCCAAGTTTTTAAACCCGTTACGGACGTACAAAAAAGTTCCACCCAGGATATAATTACCGCGCAAAAGAAATCCGCGGAAGAAATTAAAAAGAAGGGTTGCGCAAAATCCCCGGCGTATTTCCCCCTCCAGCATATGTTGAACCCGGTGAACCCATTAATCCATCTCCACTTTTTATAAGAGATAAACTACGCGCGAAAATCCGCGATCACAATTCTGACAAAAAGTTTGGTGTGAGGGAAGAAGTTGGTGGTTATTTTATGGGTAAAAAACCCGTCCTTGTAAAAGAAAACAATGATTTAATCGTGGATGGTGTAGAATACGAAGGTACGCCGGGATTATGGGACCTCATCACGTCCAAAACCCCAGATCACCATAAAAAATACACCGATGACGATTTAAAAAATTATAAAAATTTGGTGGATCAAACGAACGTCCGTTTCGTTTTACCCCGAGGGTAAGTTAATTACCAATAGATCATGGAATAAGATTAGATTTTTTAATCACGTTTTTGGAACAAAAGGTTCCGGCCTCACAAATCCCAACGATCTTCTCGAGAGATTGGAACTTTTGATGGCAAGCAAAGCCGCGGGAAATACTGGAGTTAGCGACGAAATATTATCCGTGTGTAGCGAACTTTTACAACGGGATGTGATCAACCCCGATCAATTTAAAACGTTAACGTCTTTAATTTAAAAAATGCTCGTTCCAAAAAATAGAGGTTTCGTTAGACGCTACGCGTATGGCGGTAGCGGTTTATTAGATTTTTTAGCTAGTTTATTTACCAAGAGTATGATGAAGGCTGCCGCGCAAAAGTGGGCCAAGCCGCGTTGGAGGCTGGCAAGTCGGCCGCCACGGAAGCGGGGGAAAAGGCTTTGGGGGCTGCCGGAAAAAAGGCGCTCGAAAAAGCTAAAAATATTCTCACCCCGAAATCTAAAGCCATTTTAGAAAAACATTTAAATCCCGTCGAACCGGTTTCTATCGGATCTCTTATCGACGGGAGCGGAATTAACGATTTAGTTAAAGAATTTATCGCGTGTAAAAATGTTAAAATTCCGAATTCGCGAGTTTCCATCGTACAATTCCGTTTTAGTTTGTTTCGATGGAGAGTTTAAAGATACGCGAGGTAAAATCGGAGAAATTCGTTTCACTGCTGAGAATGGAGAAAGCGCCAAGTATGACATTAAACCCTCACGCACAAGCCCCAAACAATAAATAAAAATGTCACTTTCACGTCATGTGCACGACGCGACAAGAAAAAAATTATCTTGTTTTTTTTTAAAAAAAATGTATTCAGTTCTCGAATTGCGGCAACTTATTAAAAAATACGGAATAAGAGGATATTCCCGAAGCTCGAAAGAAGAGTTGTTAAAAATACTCAAAGAGTTACACATTTTGCCGGCGGATGATAATTTTTTACATATTAAGATTTTGGATATAAATACCAATCTACCTCATAATTTTCAAACGATAGATGAAGCGTGTAATTGTTTACGAATGGAGCCCCGCGTTTTTAAATCCTACAAAGATCGGCTTTACAAAAAAAAGATATCTGATTACGTACGAACTCGAGGAAGACGATGATAAATTTGAGTGCGGTAGTTATGTAAAGGACTTTGAACAAACCAACCTAAATTTTTTTAAAAATAATTTCTCGTGAAAAAATCTTTTTTTAATTTCGACGGATATATTTTATTTTTTGAATTAACTTAAAAAAATATTTTATTACAATAAAAAAAATGAACGATAGAACTTTGAATAAAAAAGAAATAGTTGATACCGGTAGAGGTGAATTTCCGTTAATCAACGATTTTACATTTACGTCGTACGACGATCTCCCAGCATGGAATGATCAGGACGCGATCGAGGATGATTCAGATTTTTGCCCCGCGTTGTACGTTCATGCGGGAAAAAATTTAGATTTTAAAATCGGACACGGAGCGCAATTTTCCTATTCTAACGGCGTTGAGGGGTACCTGAAAATAACCGGAATCTATAGCGATTATATCGTGGGATTGAATTATCCAGTCTCTTACGGTTATGACCATAAAGAAGGGGAAGATTGTGAGTTGATACGACTTTCTAAAAAATGTTTTTTTTCAGGTAGATGATCCAGAATGTTTTGAACAGGATGATGATAGTGATGAGTATAATCGAATATATGAGGAACATCTACAAAAATTAGAGGATCAGGGGAAATTACACGATTTTTCCGATTTTGGGTTTATAATGAACCTGTCTGATGATGAGTTGCGAGTGGTTGAAGAATCGAATAGACGAACGCAAAATCAATTATATTATTAATTGAATTAATTTAAAAAATATTTTATTATAATAAAATGTTGTATTCTCTTCCAGAACTCAAACAATTAGCTCGAGAAAAAAACCTCGGCGGTCGCACGTTGTTAAATAAACCGGCGCTTATAAAATTATTGGTGGAGAAAAATATAATTTCCGAACCGACAAAACCGGTGAAGGTAAAAGAGAAAAAAATATATTCGCCCAAATATGATTATTTGAAAACAGTTAATAAAACACCGGTTTATTTCTCGGTTATTATAAAAAACGTGGAAGCCGGTGAAACGAAATTGCTCGTTCTATTCGAGACGCGGCACAATATATAAATACAACTACGTATAGTATATAAAAGTATAACGGGAAACTTTGTAAAAAAATATTTTATCAACGATGGAAAAAGTAAACGATTCTTGTATTTCACGGCTGCCTTTAATATGTCGCCGAACGAGTATATTAAACACGATGATGTGGTTGGGTATCCGTATCACACGGGTAGCGATTACCCGAGTGGTAGAGAAAGCTGGCACCTCAAACAGCCGGGTATTTACACGCTCGACGTCGATTTAAAATATAAATCTGACGAACCGGGCCGAAGAAAACGAATGTTTCAGGTAATGGAAGGTAAAACGACGAAAATATTTTGGGAAGAGAAAGGGAGAGAGAGTATAGCGGAAACGTTCTCATTTGATATTGTTAAACCAAACTCTATAATATCAATCACCCTTTTGGCGTATAAGAAATTTACCTTTCAAGAAAAGGGGCATATAAAATTATATTATAAACCAGGCGGATAAGATTTTTTTATAAATATGGGAAAAAAATCTCATATTTATAAAATTACAATTTTGAAAAATTTCGATAGTCGAGATTTTTTGGGGAGTGGGGAATTTGGGATTCCGCGAAGGGGGGAGGGAGGTTGGGGTGGAGTTTGTACCTCGGAGATAGTGTGGTGTTGAAGTTTACCCTTCTGGGAGGGGAAAGGTTCAAATTGAGGTTTGAACCTTCTTGGAGGGGTTTGGTCTATTAATTCCTAATATCTTACTACTAATATAAAATGTACGGGCCATCATCGGATGGTGTTTATATTCAATACATCAACTATCATTATCAAGTTGAATCATAAGGGAGTTTAAAGCCGGTCCAAAACTGAGTGGTCGTTATTTTAATGTGGTCGTAATATTGAGGTGGTCGCTATTTGAGGGTTTACTGCATGTATTGAATCCGTGCTAAATACACGTGGTAAGCAAATACTTGGGGAGGATGTCGCCGTTTGTGTATTAATTTCATTGCTTGGTTCAACACTTCAGCCTCGGAAATAATTAGAACTGAACTATCATAGATGCATGTACATAGTCATGCCTGTCCATCAAATGACAAATTTAATGGGTTTTCATTGTTTTCAAGTTTTACCTTTCTATACTTACAACACTTATAATTATGTCGACCATAGAAATGCTTGTGATATGTAAAAGTACAGACAGGCGCTGTTGAAGGAGTGTAGTAACTGCTGTAGAATATGTTTATACAAGCGGTGTGGCGCTTAGATGCCTTACTTTTACACGATCGAATAAAATTAATAACAAAATAAACAGTCACTGCATCATTTGTACACCATTAATTGTACATTCAAACTACACTTTTCAATAATCAAAATTCACATCATTCATTCTACGATGTAAAACATGCTTCATATGGTGATTGCTGAATGCATGCGCTGATAGAATGATGTCTTTAGTGCATGCGCTGAGTCAGTGTTTGATACACTCAATATTTCGCAACCGAAGAACACCAGAGGAAAAAGGTTGGCATATATATATATATATATTTCAAAGCATTTTCTATCAAATGACAACACTGTCTGTAAGACTAGTGAATAATTATAGTTGAATACTGCATGAAAATTGTTTAGCTGTGCATGCTCGTGCAAACCGCGTTCCACGTTGTCAGTTTAACTATAGTGCACGCCAAACCTATCTTAAAGATGCAGAAATTCATCATGTTTTCCCAAACGGAACTTGTTTAAAGTTCTAAAAATAGACTCTACAAATAACGCAAAAAGACTGCAATCATGTTGCTTGTTGCCAAGTGTATTCGTAAAGAAATGAACTCCAAAGATCTACCGGTATACAGTATAAATTATTTGTAAGTTTATTTCAATTATTCTGAAGACTTTCAAAATTTCCCCTGGCAATTAGAACACTTGAAATAATTTGGTCAATTTTCGTTTGCATTCTACCACTGGTACTGTATATTGTATCACGTTTTATACTATATGTAGATCTATATGTTCACAAATGTTCCTTACAGCCTGGTTCATATCTGATTTTTATATTTATCTTGTTTGTTCCTTGTATCACATTTATAACATGCACTAAGCTTAAATACACTGTAAACTGTGATGATTGTCGTATTGAGTTTGTTTACCCCGGGATAATGAGCGAGCATATTGTATTCAATGTAACTTTTATGAGGATGGAGTCTTTTTATGAAAACAAAGATTTAACTCATCATGATATGGGTAGGCTATTTTAATTAATGTGTGTATGTCAGTCATTCTATATTTTATGTGCATCTGATTTGTTGAAAAACTTGCGAAAAAAAATAGTGAAGAACTATCTTAAAACAAATTTATTTCAATTCCAAGTTTATTGAACAAACTTATTTGTCTATTTTCCCAACTTGAGTCAGAAGAAATAACGTTGTACTGAAATCAAGTAGATTAGTGACGGTCATTTCCGTACCAAAAACTAAATGGAAAAAGTATTCAGAATTAACAACGTTTTGTGAAAAAATCGTTCAGTTGTTCAACTTAACCGTCTTAATTATTCAAGCGACACCAAAATGTTGAAAAATAATGAGTCTACAGTAGGGGAGATATCAGTCATACATATATATTATTTTAAGCATCCGATTTTGACGATTTGATTAAAATATGATTAAATTTGATTAAAATCACGTACAGGTCCAGATATCGGTGGAAGTTTGCAGCGTTTTTTCTTGCTTTTTTATGTAATACAGGGTTCTCTGGAACCAGGAAATCGGGAAAAGCCGGGAATTTGATAAAGTCTGCTCCCAGCCATGAAAATAATTTATATTTAGCGAAAACAGGTCAAAATTGGGGAAAACGGAAAAGTACGAAAATGTCTGAGTACGAATTAAGTAATAAAACTCATGATGAATAATTATTATGGGACGCCGCTTTGCAAGCGTTTAGTGATCGTAATTAACATGTCGTCTACATCATGTCAAGTATTGTAGCAGCCCGGATTCTAGGCATCAGCCAAGATTATCAGCCAAGGCAATATTTTTGCTATCAACTTGCTGTAAAATAATTGTTGGCTAAAGTAACTATTGTTATAGTACTGGGAACTCGGGAAAGTAATAATTGTTGTGTTTAATGGTGTATGGCCGAGTAACAGGTTTTCGTGGTATTTTACGACTACGTATGCCTCGTTCCTGTTTGCGCATGCGCATTTTTCCAGAAAATTTGTCAACAGATCGTCCGATAGTTTTGTTAGCTTGCGCCACGAACAGGTTATTATAAACTGATTTTGTTATTCTTGTGACAGCGTACAGCTAAGCAGTAGCGGATTGCTAACGAAACTTTCACTGCATACGCCGTCGATAGAGCGCGTGAATTATTGAAATATATACCGATTAAAGCAAATTTTGTGTTCTTTCCAATAGAGTAAATTAAATTTTTCTACTCCTTCATCTTCATAGTTTAAATGCTGAATTTCGTAAGTCACTCATTCCGGCAGTAGCGGATTGATTCAGGCAGTATCAGATTACACACTGTGACACGGTGTGTCAGAGGTCAAACTTCAAACGGGGCATCTCAAAGCTGGTTAAGTTATCGCTAAATCTTAGATAAGCTACTAACTCAGTGTTAATATCATTGAACACCATTCTTTGGAAGGGGATGTATCATCGCTTTCTTATGTAATCGTTTCTATCTGCATGGGCCCAAGAACAGCAAATACTTGTTATACGCATATCAATATAGTTCAATGAAGCTCAAGTAAAGCAGACTAAAATATTCTAGGTTGTATAAGAAAATAGATTGAAACAAAATTCTGCAAAACTTTAATCTGAATAATCAATATTTTGAAAAAAATATCATTGTTTTGACGTTTCATTGCGCTTGCGTTGCCACTCATGTGAACCTGTTTTTTCAGGGGTGGTATTCACCAAAACATCTCAAAGATTATAGATATTCCTAATTTAATCGATCTATCTATCCTTCTGGCTCACTGCCTTTTCATGTGTAATGGACATGAGTGGGCCAATTTAGGAAATTTTTATCTCAAGGATGTTTCGTGAATACCACCCGTGATCTTCAGAACTGCTGGTCAAGTCGGCTGCAGATAAATTTGATAGTGTGATTGTGTATATACAGATTGCAATATTATTTGACATTTTATTTGAGTCTTTTGCCTGTTCTGTATGGCTTGAACAGTCCAACTTGTGGCTTGCTTCAGGTCCCTGTCACAATTTGCAACGAATATTGTAATCTAATCTAATATTGCAGTCTAATCAGTTACTCTGGACAACATCTGGGTGTCACTGTAGGGTTACACAAATCTACTATACTTATTACTTCTGGGGATAAATTCAGTCAGTAATGTTCATTCTTCATAGACAAACTCTGTTACCTTCAGTGATTTCTGTACAAATTATCAATTTCTGTCATGTGTAGGGTGCAGAGTGTGCGGTATTAGATTATAGACTTTGTCCTATGTGGACTGCAGTATTGATTTTAGTAGCGAAAGTAGATTGAAATTTTTAACTGTATATGGTCTATATGAAAGTTCTGTTTATATAGGAGAATTCTTATGTCCCAGCTTTTAAACTACAACATTAACAGACTGGGGGAATATCAGTGGTGTGATTACTCATTTCCTGTACTATTGTGACTTATTGTCGCAGATTGCACTCTTAAATGGGCATGTACATAGTTTTTTTCTTGACAATTTGTATTTGTTACCAGGTACCATGATTCCATTGAGTTTAGAAGTATGGAAGCCTTTTAGAAGCATTGTGCAGTAGTCATGGACTGGTCCTCATTATACCCCACAAGCAAAATTTGTAAGGGGGTATATAGGAGTCACTGTACGGTTGGTTGGCAGTCAGTCAGTCTGTTTCAATATTTACTGCTCATCTTATGGTGCAAACTACTTCTACAGTTTCCAAGATACATGAATGAAACTTGGAACATGTCATCACCATGAAGTGTAAATAAGTGTGACACAGTTTTAATGTGTGTCAATTGAAGCATTGCAGAGTTATGTGCCCTTGAACTTAGGCTATTTTATATGCTAATAAAGGTTGAAGTATACAATCTTTTGGAGGGAACTAGTCCCACATTTTGTCAGCGATTGAGATGAAATTTGAAGTATGTGTTTTGAATGTCAATACTTTCAGCATTGTTTGAGTGTGAGACAAATGACTACATTACCCACTACCTGTAGTGCTTTTGATGATTTTGTAAACCTTGAAATTGTTTGTTTTTAAAAACTCAAGAGTACTACAATAAATCTGTTGGTAATCTTGAATGATTAAGACCGATTTAGTGTTATATATTCTGATGTTCTAGTTACTTAATTTCAGAGCTGAGATTAAGACCCATAGTCATTAATGATGAGTATGAAACTGAGTTTGTTGTTATTAAGCAGAAAAAGAAGAGGAAGAAATATGGTTCCTCCAAAGAACCTTTATTGAGGTAATCTGCCAATGTTTGGCACCGAGGGAAACAGCAGTTTAGACTGAAAGGCATGACATTCCTAATATCCCTTTCTTGTGCTTTTGGAATAGGAAAAGTTGTAGTTAATTGTAGGGGTGTAATCGATTCCGCCGATATCAATATATCAATGATCTTTGTAATCTGATTCGATATCGATTCCAATTTTAAAATATCAAGTATCGAGTTTGAGTTAACAGTACTGTTTTGTTATCTGACAGTGATGCCAGTAGTTGTTAAGCTGTTTAAAGTTTATAGTGAAGTTTCTAGTCATTAACTGATTCAGTTCAACTAATAATAAGAAACATATTATTCAGTTTCGGCTGTTTATTTATCCTTTATCTTTGATCATTGTTTACACTATGCATATGGCCAAATATAACTGTAAATACTCTCTTAAAACAAAAAAAGACCCATAAGCTGAAATTCTGAGGGTAAATGTAAGAGTTTTTGCCATATATGCCTGTCAATCGATGTATCGCAGTATCGTCAATAATTCTCTACTGATATTTCGATACAAAAATACTTATCAATGACACCTTTTGTTAATTGTTTGTTTGCTTGTGCTTTTCACTGTATGAACAGTATTCCAGTCATATTACTGTGGTTGGTAAACCATGTCACACTTAAAATATCGGAAAATTCTGATCAGTTTCTTTGGTTTGAAGGATAGCAGTCATATTGTACACTGAGGTTTATGATCATTAAAAGATGTTAATCCAAAATTCATATTTAATTATTAATCTTTCATTTGCTTGTTTATGTGGAATCCACTATACATATAGTGTATATATTATAAATTTGTTTTTCTTTAGGCCTAAGAAACAGAGGATGCCAACATCCAACTCAGCATCATGCCAACTTCAACTACCTCCAGTAACACTGTTGATGCTAATCCTGCTGAATGCTGCACATACACGGTAAAAGAAACCATAATGATTTCCTCCATATTTTCATCCCTCACTGCAGGTGTTTGCTGCCTTCATGTGTTTGTCAAAGAAATTGTTCTAATTTGTAGCTTAGATGTATGAGCTTTGCCAATTGTTGAATGTCTGTTGTCAACAATTTCTGTTTTTACTCTCTAGGGGTCACACTTTTAACCCAATCCTCATGAATGTTGGTAAGAATGTTTGTTTGGTTGATAGCTTGGTTAAGCTTGAATATGGATCAAATGCTATAGGTCTCAAGGTAAAATCTTTGGTGGCTACCTTTAGTATTGCAAGAATATTAACCCACAAATCGTCAGTTTCATAAGGTCTTAAACACATTGGTAGCCACTGGCACATTGTCATGTGCTTACATATTCATAGACTGCAGTCAGTGCACACAATAAGTAACCTTTTTAATACGTGTTTTGACAGTTTAGCTTACAGTATTAATGAATATGTTTGCAGTCATCTAAATATTCAGATCATATTGTCCGATTTTTTAAATTTCTTCTTTATATCGCTGAAATGTTTTTGTTATAGCTTTGCATATTACTTCAACTGTGAAGTTATAAATGCCTACTGATACAACAAGTTCATTGGATGATAATTTCAATAAATTTTGTTCAAATACATGTATTATTTCATGTGTGATTTCTTGTGTTATGTATAAGTACAAAGACAGTTTTGTTACTTCAAATTCTCAAAATTTCTACTTGATGGATAAGGAATGCTCTAGTTATGGAAAGTGGGCAAACAGTGTTACATTAGTGCTCCATGACCATTTCACGTCCAGTTTTGGTGAGTCCAGGACAGAACTACATATGGACAACTGTTCTGGACAGAATAAGAACAACACATTGATTGGGTACTTGCCAAACATTACATGTATTGTCATTAATTCAACAGAATACTTATCCTAAACTGAAGTCTTATAGTACACATATTTAAACTGACTCCAGTTTTTTAATCACCACTTGTACCCACCGTGACCTAACATTGACTGTTGTGTTATGAAGTCAGCAATACTCTTTATTATAAATGTTTATTCTTGTTTGCCACAGAAGGTAGTGACCAAAGTGCTGTTATTTGACATGAATGGTGGTTTCTTGGTGTGGAAAGATTTTAGACATATAATGTTCATGAGAGATCCTCGTGCATCCTTTATCTCCACAAATATTTCCCAGAGTTAAATAAATTTAATTTTGAATATTTATTTTTGCATAACTCTGACTACAAAGATGACAATATGATTGTTAGAATTACAAATGCAACAGTGTAATATTCTTACAAATACTTGGGAAACACAACTCATCTGAAGATCACGCCTCTGACTGACAGATATTATCGTACTCTGGTTGATGCATTCCATTTGAACTTGAATGGTGCCCCAGAAGGTCCTGCTGGAACTGGTAAAACAGAAACAGTAAAAGATTTGGCTAAAGCTCTGGCTGTACACTGTTTTGTATTCAACTGTTTTGATGGTTTAGATTACATTGCTATGGGAAAAGTACTTATATTATTTTATACGTGCATCTGTGGCTGTATGTTAGTACTCTTTGAAAAATTGTGAAAATTAAAGGTACATGAGATGTTCAGGTGAATAAATTCTGTCAATTATTTAAACAATTTATCTACTATACACATTGTTTTTGTTACATTGTCTATCAATTATTGAGGAATTCATTTTTTGACATTTTGATACAACATATTTTATACATTCAGTTTTTCAAAGGACTTGCATCTGCTGGTGCCTGGGCTTGCTTCGATGAGTTCAACAGAATTGATTTGGAAGTGTTGTCTGTCATTGCTCAACAGGTAATGTAGTTTTTAGAACTTTCTGATGCTTTGATGAAATGAAAACTAAACATGTATTTGTTTTGTCAACCACCAAATATTTCTTTGTATCTAGAGTATAATTTGAGATTCACAGAATTTGAGCATTCATTTACAAGATGACTGGTTACTTTCTTTTGTTTATTGATTCCATGTACTGGTTGTTCACAATTGTATGAAAATTCTTAGTTTCAGATTTTGTGTGTCATCCATGTTGTACAGAGTAAACTATGTTATGTAAATATCACAGTGAGTCCTGATTACTCTGGCCGATCAGAACTTCCTGACAATCTTTAAGTACTCAGGGGCAATTATGGTACCGGACTATGCTAGGAGTCGTGCAGAATGCATCCAGCACCCCTACGCCAAACATCATGTAAGTGCAATATTAACATCAACAAATACCACAAGTTTTTGGTCTTTCTGACTGTACCATAAACATGATATAGTTTATTTCTTTTCATTTGTTAGTTTAGAGACTTTTTCATTTTCATTTATTCATTAAAAGTTTTTTCATAATCAACCATTTGTATCATATTAAAGAAATTATACATTGTATATTATATTGAATAAGTTGAATAAGCACTATTTGTTGGTGTTAGTTATTGAATGAAATATGCGAATGAAATATGTAAAAGGAACTCAAGCCTTTTTTATACCATTTTTAGGGTAGGTATTCAACCCTGTTCTCGAGTAAAAAAGCAAATATATTTCCCCATTAAAAGAAAAAAATCCCCAAAATTGAAAAAGCCGAAAATATTCTATCATCATATATATATGATATTTTTTTCGTGAAATGAAATTCATGTAAAATGTTGTTAGTGCTCTGTTTAATAAATAGAGAATGGTTAAACATAACTTTGTGTTTTTAGTTCTTAAAATTTAATGAATGTAAATCTTCATCAATTCCCCAATTCGGTGCTTCATGATGCAAATTTTCCCTTTCAAAGGGACCTGTTCCAAAAAAAAACTGTAAAAAAGGGCTGAAGCAATGTGGTGGTATGGTACAAATAAAAGTTACAGTTTTACTGTTCTTGTTTTGTTCTATTGTGAGTATAGTTTACAAGTTTATTGTTTCAGTTAAAACATAATTTAGAGACTCTTGATCAGCTTCTGGTTTAAACAGGTAAGTAAAGTAAATCTTTTTAGTATAATCTTTAAGCTTGTATTTTCAAGAAAAAGTCATTTTATCACTTGGTTGTAATGTTTTGCATTTTGGTGCTGTCATTCTGTAGCCTGTAATTCAACATGTTAGATTTTTATTAAAATTTCAACTTATAAAAAGAAGTTCAAAATTACACATTATTATATACACTCTGATAACATGTGTATGTCTGCTTTACCTTGGTCTTAAAAAAGTCAAGTGTTTGGGAGTCATAAGTATCTATTTTCAAATAGTTCAACTTTTATTAGCAATTCTATCATCATCAGGTGGATAAATATTTATCCCTGTTGTCCATGTATGAAACATACATTTTTATGATCTCATGCAGCCATTAAACCAAGAAACAAATTTAAAGACTCTATAATCAATCGAAGCACTTAAAACTTTTATAAGTTTGTATGAATACGCACTTCAAAAAAACTGAATGAAGTAAATAGCTATCAACTTCAGTCATTCATTACAACACATCTTTTTTCATAGTATTGGAGATAATATTATAAACAATTTCAGGGGAGTTGAAGTGTCATCCCAGTCACCATCTTCGACTTCGATTTCGTCAGCTTCCTCATTGGATGACACCCTTGGATCCCAAGTTGCAGACATGGACATCCAGCAGCATAATGTTACGGAAATTGGTGGAGCAGAAAATGCAGAAACTTATGGTAAGTTATTGTTTACAAGAAAATGCTTAACCATCTGTGACCACAATTCATTTTGGAGGTTTTGTCTTAAATGGTTTGAAATGAGTTGTGTAGAAATGAACAATAGTTTGAAGCATGTCATCCATGACTTTATTTGGCTGAATTACTTGATAATGGAAATATTCCCTTGTGTATGTAATAAAGTGACATTCTGTTGTCCTAGAAAACCAATATTTGACCTTGAACTTGGTTGTAGTGTGTGATTCTATTTCAGTTTAAGTTCATTTGCATCATTGTTTCCCATTGTTAACCATATATGGTCCAGCTGTTGTTTTTTGACAAATTTATGTCTTTTCTTATCGATGATGATTAGTCAAAGTCCTAAGTTGTATCACACTATCGCATGACATTGCTTGTTGTCTGTGTAACATAACTATTACATATTTCTTTGTGTTTGCTAAATCTTTTCATGGCGGCTGTTGGGAAATGCAAATAAATGTGCACAATATTGTTCATATTATTCAGTCATGTTTAATGAAGTGAAACTCATATTTTGTTATTAATTTATTATTAAAAAAAATGTGTATTTGCCTTTTTTTCTGATTTTTTTAATTGACCATTGGGCATTTATTGTAGATCTTACTGGTATTAAATTAACTGGATATATTTTATTATTTATTATATATCTTACTGGTATTGAAATTAACTGGATATATTATATTATTTATTATAGATCTTACTGGTATTAAAATTAACTGGATATATTATAATATTTATTATATATCTTACTGGTATTAAATTAACTGGATATATTATATTATTTATTATAGATCTTACTGGTATTAAATTAACTGGATATATTATATTATTTATTATATATCTTACTGGTATTAAATTAACTGGATATATTATATTATTTATTATAGATCTTACTGGTATTAAATTAACTGGATATATTATATTATTTATTATATATCTTACTGGTATTAAATTAACTGGATATATTATATTATTTATTATATAGTTTACTGCTATTAAATATCACTGTCATTCACATGAATTTTCCTGAGAAACAAAAGCAAATGCATATGAAAGTGTAACATTCAATAGAAGAATTGTTACTTCAAAGTATATAGCTTAGACTATTAGGTTGCCTGCTTGTGGCCTCTCGTAGTGCAGTCTACTTTGTACACAAAAAATGGATACAAATACGATTGGATATGTTAAGCTGATCTTGAAAATGAAGCTAAAATAATTGGTAGAAACTATGACAATGCCAGAAATGGGCAAGTTAAACTTAAATATAACTCCACTACAGTAAATAGATATGTCTCCAGGTTTGGAGTCTCAAGAGTTTAACCCCCACAAGAAACTCTAGCATTGTGATTAATGCTTATTAAATGGTGTACTTTCTGTAACAGATATCAAATTAAAAAAAAATGTGTATTCTAAACCAACCTATTATCCGTGAATGTAGTCTTCACAGGTTTCCTCTTAAGGTTTGTATTTCCGGGCTTAGCAATGATCATGGTGGCCTCAGTTTCTGCTAGGATGCGCTCCCCTTATGGCTTGTCCCACTGCTGGGGTAAACTAGTACAATTCTGCATGGCTGGTACCTTCTGGTAACCTGCTAGCTTCCATTGCTCCTGCAGCATCCGCATGGCAGCACCATGAGAGCAGGGTCCATCAGCCTTTAAACTAAAAAATGTATAATACAAAATAATTACTTCAGTGTCAAGTATATTTGCTAATATATATCATAATTGCTAGATATAGTATTATAGAATATATATATTGCATGTATTAATCATACTAATCAACACACACCACAATTATACAAAAGAAAACATACTCTAGTAGTACTACAGTGGTATGTATTGACAAGCATACCATTCATATACATGCAGATGTGGTGATTGTAGGAATATGGATAACGGTATTTACTACTAAGGACTACTAAGGACCCCTGATAACCAAAAACAAACTGCTTAAAACACATTAATTTGTAGTTTTGGTGTAGTGTTTAAAATTTTACAGTGAATATTTCGTTTTTCTACAACATTGCTCCGATCCTAAGGACTAATCAGGACTACTAAGGACTCCTGATAACAAATATATATATATGGGAAAATAATCAATATGTGAACACACTTGTACTGCCAAAACTTTGCATGAAAGTATCCGCTTCTCGATAAAGTACAAATACCAAAAAATTTGTAATGCTCAAGTCATTATATCTCTTAAAAAGTACTAGGGCTGTATCTGTAGAGCATCTGAGAAGAAAATTGTATACTTACTTAACAGAAAAAAATCTCTTACTCACATACAGTAAAACCCCGATTTTTCGACAACGGATTATCCGAAAACCTGGTGTAATCTGAAAAGAAATTTTGGTCGCGATTTTTTCCCTATATATTTCATTGTAAAATAACCCCAATTATCCGAATTGGCTAATCTGAATACTATGGCTTATCCGAAGTGATATTCAGGTCCCCAAACTGGTTTGTATGCGTATTTTCACACCTGTAATCCGAAATCAACAATTAACATCCGATCGACCAGACTTGTCCACTGAAGGATTTCTTTAACGTGTCAAAAGATGTGAACGACAAATTTATAATTGTTCGTTTGATTTATTGTTTGCAACTTCGGTAAGATAATTATCCTAATTATGATGCGAATTCGGTTGGATGATTCACCCCTAATTTTTGTTTTATTAATAAATTGCTTTAATAGAAGAAGTTTAATGATGTCATAATTTGACTTTAATATGCAATTAACATTAAAAGTGTTCACTTTATTTTCGTAGTTTATAAATTGTCACGAAATGCTAAAACAAACAATACGTAGGCTTTGCCATTATTGTTACATACTTCAGACAACAAAGATATGAGTGATGCTGGTTCGTGTTTGTAACTATGTAATGGAATTTTGTTTCGGACTTTGACTTTATTTCAGTGTTCGTTTTTATTGAAAACGTATGCTTAAAATATTCTTATAACATGTGTATACATTGTTTTTCATTAACTGACCAAATTTTATAAATTTACATGTTCGTCATAATGTATTTTGGAGTGTTCTCTCTTTATTTTCATAGAAAAACACTCTAGATTTCCATTATCCCAGATTATCCGAAACCTCGGATTATCTGAAATAATTTTTCGGTCCCGCCAATTTCTGATAATCGAGGTTCTACTGTAGTATATCAAATTATACATTTGATTTAATAGTATTGTTATATCTCCGACATCAGTTTAAGATTCATTCTATTTATTTTTTTCTATGGATTTTCTAGTTAAACAATTGCTATCCAATACCAGATTTTGTGACACCGGCATTTATCTATCAATACTGGCATTTAGTACCCACTGCAAATTAGACAGTAAACTGAATATATATAGGTATAGGCAGTGACTGCTATATGACCTCCAAATTCCAACAACTTTACCTATCTTTTTTTTAGTGTTCAATTCTGTACAAGTTCTTTGATACTTTTTAAAGAACTGTGGATGTTCACAGTATCATCAAATTGTAGTGTTCAGTAGCTGCCCACTGAGGCATTGCGATGTATCACGTTTAAAATTTTGGAAAGAAATAAAACCCTGCACATGTGAAATACAATATATACATATTCCATTCATTTCTGGCTGAGCTGTATTATCAATGACAGCCTGCTACTAAGGACACTTTACTGGAACTACAACTGTCATAGTAACGCAGTTTTACTGTATAATAAAATGAATATTTCAAATGTAATAGGTGGCAGAAAATAAAGTTCCCGATCTGGGGCTCAAACCTATGACCTGCTCAGAAGTCAGCTGCGCTACCAATTGGGCTAATCGAACTGACGGGCATACTAACTTTTATAAACACGTGCACACACACGCATGCACTCACTTTAATATAAAGAGGTATCATGTCAAGAAGTCAAAGAAGACATCAGGACTAAATGGTTTCTTGTTAGGTGTAAAGGCAACCATATACACAACAGGAATGTTATCCATGACTAACAAGGTGAATTCCTGGTTCAAAGAAAAGCTTGTAGTAAAGAAAACCTTGACCACCATCAGTATGGACCATGTCCTGACTGTCTCTTGTGGCTACTTTTTGACAACAGTTTGCAAGCTCACAGAAAAAAAATGTCCTGGATAAAAGGAGGCTTCATTAGAAAGATTTTGGACAGGGAAAAAGGGCCTTAAAAATCTGTTTCACAAGCTATGGTAAAAATTGGTGAAGAAAACATTGACAGGTCCTGTCCTCTAGTGAAGAAACATGTTTTGCTGATAATGCAAAATGATGAACTCAGCAGACTTGCCAAACAAGGTCTGCTAATTATTAAACTAGTAAAGGTGTGGGTGATTAAGTCATATGGAAATAAACTGGTCAGAAATAAACAAGCTCATTTCGTATGAGACTCTGCACAAGGTTGCTGCATGGTGTCAGGAGAAGTACTGGAAAGTCTGATCTGAATATTACTGACATTTTGGTTCCCAAATACTTTGATGTTATTACCACAGTAACTTCACAGATCTCTGCCAGAATGAACACAATGAGCTCAAACATCCCAGCATTGCTCTGAAGATGGGATCTGATCTTGGTAGATTAGTTGGGTTAAAGCTGTGCTTGTATCAAACAGCAAAATGGACCAGGTGTGACTGAGGCAAGGAATTTTTGGAACTCTTGAAGCTCTAGTGGTCAGTTAAAGTGAGCAAACTAGTTCACGTGGTGGTGACTGAAAATCAATTTGATAGACTCGGAGAACTTCCCCACTCAATTGGTATCGTCTCTGTTGCAGAATGCTAAGTCTAAAAAGTGCAGGTATTAAATCTGTCTAATACTGATCAGTGCCATAATGCAGTGGAAGGGGCACTGCCACGTCTGATGGTGTACAATTGTAGAAGAGTAGGGAAATTGAGGGTGTAAAGTGAGGATATTTACATGTTTATAAAGCAGTGTTTGGGTTGTAAGAGAAGTTATGATGTATCTATCAATTATTATGGCAAAGTTCTACGCAGGAATTTATTGTCATTTACTTCTTTATTGCACATTTTTATAATAGAAAAATTGATGGTAATAGGTGTAAAATTATATAAACAAGTAAAAAGACAATTCAAACATTTTGTGGTTGCATTATATTTAATGTGTATGGTATTGTTTATGAACAAAATTCAGTATTATTGACCTGCATGCACCAATCATTACTGGAAATGTATTGCAGTAATGAGATGTTGAGAACCGTTTTATGATTTATTACTGTGCCATCGTTATTAAAAAGGATTTTGAGGTATCAGAAGAGGACCAAGAAAATAGATGATGTTGAGGAGAGCCTTCTTGGAAAGTTGGCCACATTGGAAAAGCTAATCCTTGAAAGTCTAGAAACGATGTGGATAAAAAGAAAGGTAAAAGCTTTTTGTTCCATATTTAAAAAGAATCTTAACAGGAAAAAGGATTAAAATTACTTGCAGCCAGACATTGGCAACTGCATTAGGAAAGCCGTTTGCGTGAAAAACGTTCTTAATTTTGTGTGCCAAGTTCTGTGAAAATACTCAATGCACTCCTGTCACTTGTCAATGTTAGCTTTATCTCTCCAGATTATCTTAAGAAAAGTATTATTTTACACTTAGTGTTTATCCATTTCTCACCTTAGTAAACATGGAAAACTCAATTGTTGCTTGAGGAGAGGTCAAATTATGTACTGTTTAGAGCCTCCAGTATTTTGGTTGATAAGACTTGCGGATTTATATTGCTAAATATCGTTGAAAAACTGCATACTTCTTAAAATCAAAATGAACATGAAATGTTGTTGATCTTCCTGCAGCAAATAAGTTCGAGTTCTCATTCCACCAGACATCCAAGGAGCTTTGGTTTACACTGCTGATGTAAGTGTTAGAAAGGCTGCAGGAGTGATGACTACCAGTCCATATCTCTTTGTAAACAGGGGTATGTGGCACTATGAGCAAGCATTTACTTACAAAAAGGCAAGTTTTTTTTATCATTTTGAGCTTTTCTTATCTCCAGATCTTGAGAGAACCAATCATAGGAAATTCTTGTGAAAATTATAGAAGGCACATTTTCTGTTAGAAATCATTCTTTTCAATGAAAGAAGTATGTTGATGTTATGTTGTCTCAGGTGAGCCATAATGTCGCATCAAGATCCTCTTGTTTTAGTTATTTGTTATTCAGTAGATGTAATAGATATAAAGAGCAAGATACATAGTAAACTGCAAAAACGAATTAATTTAAATTGCAATAATGTTTTGTGGATTTGTATTGTGAATATGATAGGGTGTAGTGTAGATTTCTTCATAAACGGACATGGAAAATCGAGAGAAGTTTAAATTGAAATTAAAAGCATTATTCTGCATTTCTACGAACTATTATTACACCAGAATGACGGTTGCATTGTGAACTTTTCCACTGTTGTAAGAAATTTGAAGTTAAACTTGAAATTTCATTGAAATTGTATTGAAACATTACACTTATAGACTCAGTTACAGTGAGTTTACATTTGGCCACACTAACATTCGCCCTGTGGTCAGTCAGGTAGAATGAGAAAATACAAGGTAGTTAATGTGTACTGACCATGTTTGTATGAAAAACTACAGAATTGTGTTGGGGACATAAGTGTTCATATTACTTCTAAGCTTTTCTAATGAAGTGGAATTTAACAAAATGTCCATAAGCAAGATATCTTTAGAAACGGCATTGATCATTGATGCTATACCGTCATCAAATAGCAATCTTGCGAAAGATATGGCGATGATTGAAGACGAGCTTTTGACTGTTTCCAGAGATATGACGTCAATAAAAAGTGAGGTTTCTTCACTGAAATATAATATACAATCAGTGCAAGCAAAACAGTCAGTCACAATTAAGTTCAAAGGTGAATGAAATGGAAAGCAAGGTAGAACAAATTGGTACTGAAACTGAAACATTAACATCAGATAAGCAAGTAGTGTCGTATGAATATGATGTTATGCAAGATAGATTATGAGAGCTAGAAATACAAATAGAGAAAATGGAAATAAGTAAACTTAAGAACTCTTTAAGAATTTTTGGTCTCGATGAATCTGAAAATGAAAATTTACGGATGAAATAAATTAAAATGTTCTAGATGTACTGGATGAAAGTGAGAACCAGAATGTTGATAAAGGTATTTCTTAGTCTGGAAGAATTAGTGAAAATTTTTAACAATGTCGAATGGTGATAGTAAATTTTGTTGATTATGATTAAAAAAATGAAACTATTTCAATACAAGGAGCAGCTACGAAATAGAGGTATTCACATTTCAAACGATCTCACATACCAACAACTCAGAACATTGAAGGAGCTTGAGGGGAGAGGTTGTTATGGTTACTACAAAAACAGCAAGTTATACAAACAAAGGGTGTCAGAAAACCAGAATCAGACATGAGTATTTAAGAGAGCAGTCCATCGGCAAACAACTTCACGGCAAAACATGGAAACTGAACATCAATATAATCAACAATAGGTCGAAGCCCAGCACTGAAACGCAGCTTTCTGTCATGGAATATTTGTGGTTTAAAAAGTGTATTGATGAAGGATGATGTATTAAAATTTGTCAAACAGTATTATAAAATTTCATGCCAGAAAACATGGCTTCCACAGTATAATTCATGTGCAGATATATCTAGTGGGTACCAGATGTTTGACTGTTTTTCAAAATCTTCTGAAGAAGGTCGAAATATGGGAGGTGTTTCAGTTCTTGTAAAAAATAGTATAGTTAAAAATGTGAAACATTTATTTGCAGAATTCAATTATGGGGTTCTGTTGCTATTTGACAAGTCAGTAGTTATGTCAGATGAAGATGTGCTATTTTGTGCGTTGTACAATCCAGCAGAAAATTCACCAGGAATGATTTGTTAAATAATGACTTGGTATTAAGTGGTGATTTCTACGCGAGGACTGGGAGTGAACCAGATTTTATAGCTATTGAAAACAATATTCCTGAATTTAGTGATTACAGTGATATATGTACAGACTGTTTTGATGTTCAAAAGTTTTAAAAGAAATTTCCAAATATGTGGTTGAACATAAAGGCTTTTGTAAATCACATTCATGTTATATAGTGAATGGTCGTTTGGATCTGACAAGAATGTTGGGGAATTCACATTCATAAGTCAAAACAGCTGCAGTGCCATGGATTGTTTTATTGTATTATATAGTATATTAAAGTACTTACGAGATTTCCAAATTATCAATAGATCAATAGAAAGCGACCATTTACCTTTAGTAATGTATTTAGATTTTATGGAATATGATAGTACTGATTGTTATAATATTGACAATGACTACCACAGTACTGATCAACTTGTATATGATTTTAATGATGAAAACAAGACTTTGTACACAAATAACTTGTATGAATATTCTGTCTGACAAAGTAAATGATCTTGATAAAATGTTACGTGACCCCTGTATATCAATAGACAAAATTTTGATTTTTTTCCAAAATGTGTTGTTTGAGAGTAGTAGACAATATGCGACTCTGAAAACATATAAAAAAACAAAAAGAAAGGAAAATCTAGGTTTGATATGGACTGCAAAATATTAAAGCATAAATGTATGAAACTTTTGAAAAAATTCCAAACCAGTCGGCATGTAGATGAACTAATAGAATATCAAAATGTTAAAAAGCAGTATAAAGACATGCAGATTGAAACAAGTACAGGTGAAAATATGCAAATAAGTTGGAATCTAACATAAATAATCCGAAATTTTTCTGGAAAGAAATAAAAAAACTGACAAAATGTGAGACAACAGAACTGAATATTTTAAAAGAGTCTTGGTATAACCAGTTTTGTAAATTGTTATCTTTCGGAAATGAAACTAGGCCGTCAATAATGGAAAATGATCATCAAAATGAGAAAAATGATGAAAACCGTTGTGAAACTGTGGATCTGATTATGAATTCACCTATAAGTGATGATGAAATAATTGAAAGTATTAAAGAATTAAATGTAAATAAGGCTTCTTCCAGTATTTTACACACTGAACACTTGAAACATGGTTTGCATTATACCCATCCTTTCATTCGATGACTTTTTAATAGACTTTTTGATCGAGGTGAGTTTCCTACATTACGGGCAACACAAGTTATAGTACCTCTACATAAAAAGGGGGATACAAATTACACTGATAATTATTGTGGTATATCATTATTAGAAGTATTTAGTAAAGTGTATATATCCATTCTTACGAAGAGCTTTATATTTTATGTAAATGCTTATCAAACACTTTCCGAGTTACAAGCTGGTTTTCGTCAAGGCTATTGTACGATTGATAATGCTTTTATACTATGTTCTGTAATTAAAAAAATTCTTATGTCACTAGAGAAAGTCTGTTTATGTAGCCTTTGTAGATTTAAAATTGTAGGAATTTGACTCAGTAAATAGAAAATTGCTTTACTGATATGATGTTTTACCAGAAATTGAATTTCCAGCAAATTATTGTCAGCCATTGAGGCTATATACAAATCTGTCATGGCTTGTGTACGCACGTATCATGGTAATACTGCCAGTTTTTGTTGTCAGTCTACGCCAAGGATGTCAAATAGGCCCGATTCTATTTATACTTTATGTAAATGAACTAGAATCTGAATTAAAAGATGGTAACGTCAGAGGTAAACAACTTCATCCAGATCTTACTGAATTTTTTTTATTGATGTTTGCTGATGATGTTAGATTAATATCAGGTACTGTTAGTGGTCTTCAAGGGGAACTAAACATTTTAAGCAAATTTTGCAACTGTCAACATAGGAAAGACTAAAGTGTTGGTTTTAAAAAATAGGGGTAATTTATCATCCAAGGAAAAATGGTTCTATAATTTAGCAGTGGTAAATAACTTCACTTAAGTAAGGGTCTTATTTAATAACAGATTCTCACTTTACAAGATGGTTGAAGCTGTGGTGGAAAAGGGGAAGAGGGTATTTCTTTTTTGGAAAATTCCGACTCATGATAAATTCTTTCATTTGTTTGCCAGTACGAACATAGATACAGTTAGAAATTTGGCTGTTTATTTATGTAATGCATTCAAAATTAAAAAAAAATATAGCAGTTTAAAATGTGAATTAACAATACAATTATATTTTAGAAAACTCACATTGTATGTTTATGAATGTCTACATTGTGTTAAGTCATTGCTAATGATGTACATTTAAATCTATGTTTGTGAGTATTTATATTGTAAATTGGTATATTTCTGTATGGGCGGGTGGCAGAAAAACAGTATAAATAAACTGAACTGATATGATATTCTTATGGTGAAAAAACTTTTACAGGGCACAGGTTTTATAGTGCTCTACAATGTCTATGCAGCTGTTGTGAAGAAATTCAACTGATTCATCCTGAATGCTTGACATCAACAGGCCACAGAGTCTATATTGCCACAATAGCGCATGTAAGAGTCATATTATAACTTGGTGAAAACCATTTCAATGTCGAAATTCTTCTGTTCTTAGATAAAATGTTTACATACTATTGCCATATTTTTCTTTTTAGCTCACTTGAGTGCTAATGTTAAACATTAAGATCATCGTTATGACTTTCAAAGCAAAATTCATTCCTTTTTTATCACTGGGTTTAATGCAGATTTTTAACAATTTTTCAGTTATATATGACCAGCTGTGACCGGGATTTGAACCCGTATCTCCGGGTCACAAGTCCAGTGCACTAACCACTTGACAAACATTGCTTCCAAAATTAATTGCTAGACAAGAATTACCCTACTTTGAACTTAGAGTATTATGAACATTTCCTTTTTTATCGTTTTCATTGCTTAAGGGATTTACTAGAGACTTGTAATAATTGTTCATAAATCTCTAAATTTAAGAAGAAATCCTCTGAGGTTTACATACCACCTTACTTTTTCACTGAACCCTTTGAGATATTGCTTTGAATCTTTACATACTTGTTTGTGATTTTTCCACCTGCATGCTACTGTACATTACTCTTTCTTGGATTTTGAAGAAATTGCTCCCTTTTCAACTGAAGGTCTGCCGGCTCAGAATAGTTTATCTTGCTGTCATATGGCAGCTTGTTTCAAAGTCCAATAGCTGTAATTCTATGAAAGATTCACCTGAAACTTTGCATACATAGTCACTGGAGCGTTAAAGCCTACAGTTCTGTTATATATATCAGGTGAGAGTTTTATGGGCATCTTGGCCCTTTAACCTAAAATTAAATCTGTGTTCTTAACTTAGAATTTTGACTTCTGGTATCTTTACAGTGTGTATGATTGAAAGACCATCTGGTACAGTGGTTGTGTGAACACCTTGGCCATACTGAAGATGTTAATAGAACACACTACAGACACAACATGGAGGGCATTAAGTGAACTCAGCTTGGAAAACTGCTGATGATTTATGATATATTTCTGGTGAAAGAATACTAAGGCAAAGGACTGGACGAGATTCAGTTTACAGGTTTGAACAAAGTTGCTAATTTTCTTACAGCTGTACAGTTCTGTCTACCACTTTAATATAATAAATACCTCTTTTTAAGGGATGTTTACTTGGCCAACCTATATTAAGCTGGACTTATGAAGAAAATGAGGGCTTTGCTCATGTGAGCTATTGTGATTGCGGTTTCTGTCCCTGGGCTTTGCTCAAACATTTCTTTGTGACCAGTTATCTTTGACGTTGTATTTAATGGTAACTGGTTCGATATTCTGGAACAACAGTCAGGTGGACTGACTGTCGGGATGAGATAAATTGATTTTGAAATTTAGGCAAACTCCCCAAAAACAAAATGAAATTGTAAATTTGTTAAATCTACATGTTTTTAGATATTGTTCAACATATTGATGAGGGAGCAAAAAAAGGACCAGAACCAGTTGAGGATGATAGTATCTACAGATTGGTTGAGTAATGTAAAACACATATGTCATATTGTGTGGCATTTAAACAATTGGTGGGCTGCATTTAGTATGTAGTTTTAGTTTGAGTAGCTTCAGATTGAAACTTGTGGGATTGCAGTTTGATCCTTGATCCCCTATCAATGGCCATTTCAGCCTAGACATGCATCTTTTTAGTCATGTATCTGTTTCACCATGAAAGTTTGCAAGTACATGTACATAGTTTATTGTAGAGAGATTCAGATTGTTTAGTTGTCTTTTTTGCAGACATGGAGCAAGGAGTGTCTAAAAAATCAGCCTAAGTCCACAGTAGTATGGAAAATGTGCGAGTCTGGGCCACCTTCGGTGGCCTGGATTTTCGCTCGCTTCGCTCGCTCAAACCCTCCACATTTTCCATACTACTAATCATAATATTGTAAAATAAATATATTTGGCAATATGAAAAATATATATGTATGAATGTATGTAATATAAAAATAATAAATGTAATATTAGTCGCCTTTTCTCCGCTAGGATTAAAAATGACACCCATACTCGCACATATTACATACTACTAATCATAATATTGTAAAATAAATATATTTGGTAATATGAAAAATATATATGTATGAATGTATGTAATATAAAAATAATAAATGTAATATTAGTCGCCTTTTCTCCGCTAGGATTAAAAATGACACCCATACTTGCACATATTACATACTACTAATCATAATATTGTAAAATAAATATATTTGGTAATATGAAAAAATATATATTGTAAGAGAGAGACACAGGAGGGTCTAACACACATGGGTTTTTAAAATAGTGTGTAGTAGAATTAGTAGGATTTTGTTCATCGAGGAAAGAGGGGTATGGGAATTAGTAAAAAAATAAAATGAAGGGGTACCCACGAAGGTTGTTATAATCTTTAACTAAATCATCTAATATATTATAATATTTTGTAGTTTCATGAGCAGTAAAATATTTAAACATACGTTGTTTCATTGTTCCTATCCAGCGTTCCACTACACTAGATTTTTCTTCATTCTCAGTTGAATATAGTAAAATTCTGATCCTTTGTCCGACCAAACAAATATTGGTTTTCTTTCTTTAAATAATGTTTCAAATGCTTCACTTACCGTTGCTCCTGTTTTATTTTTTAAAGGAATCAACCAACCATATTTACTAAAAACATCTATAACTGCTAATAAATATTTACAGTGTTTATTTTGTTTTGAATATTGTTGCATATCTACCAAATCAACTGCCCATGTTTGGTCTATTGAATGAACATGAACACGTCTTTTAGGAAATGATTTCACAACTCTGTGATGTAATTCATCTGCTAATTTATTTGTAAATCTATTTTTTTTAGATCCACACTCAGAACATTTAGCTTTTAACATTTGTCTATTATTAGATGTTGTTACTTGCTCTGAATTATTTTCAGTATGTTTTTTACAACGTAAACAATATATTTTTCCGACGCGATGTAGTGCGGTCGAATTGGTCTCAGCCTCTCGATTTGGTTGTTCCATTTTTAATATATTAAAATTGATTTCTTTAAAAATAATGGAAGGAAAAGTTTGTACAAAGTGTAATAAGTACAAATTATTAAATGAATATCATAAAGCAAATAGTAGAGCGATAGGTGTTAAATCGGCATGTAAACAATGTAACAAACCCATGCAACGAAACCATTATCAAAATAACAAAGAAAAATATAAAAAAGCTTATCGAGAATTTATATTAAGAAATCCTGATTATCAACATGATTATTATTTTGAAAATAAAAAAAACACCTAATTAAAAATCATTTCTAACAAAAATGAGACACCAAAACTCCAAATCATTTAAAGACCTTATTACTGAAACTATAATTGATGATATCGATGAAGAAAACTATAGGAACTATATCAACACCCTTAAAGATAGAGTTGAGATACCATACACCCCTATTGGAATATTGATTATATTTAAATGTGAATTTAATACACCTATGGCATTTGATGTGGTTGAATCTTATTATTCCTCAGCCAAACAAATAATAAGATCAAATAATGATATTAATAGATATTTTGAAAAATTAACTAATGCTTTTGATAAATGGGTTGATGAGTATCAAGAAAGAGGAAGTGGGTTTGTATTTAAACGAATAATACAATCGGAAATTAAACTATATAAAGTTAATTATCTTAGAGCGAGTTCTTATATTAAAACACCATTTAAATCAAATAATATTATTAACGTTAAAAATACTAATGATAACAAATGTTTCTTGTGGAGTTTAATAGCTAAATTACATCCCGCCCCTGATCATAAACATCGAGTATCAAAGTATAAACCATATGAAAATGAATTTATTATGGATAATATTAAATACCCTGTATTATTAAAAGATATACCAAAAGTAGAGAAACTAAATAGAATATCCATAAATGTTTTCTATTTGAAAAATCCTAAGCATAAATCTTCTCTATGCCCTTTGTATACTTCTAATATCGACCAAGGGGAATCTAGAACAGCTGATTTACTTTACATAGAAGAAAATGGAAATACTCACTATTGTTTAATTAAAGATTTAGATAGTTTTCTTTGCGATAAGAATAATCATAAACTTTTATATGTAGAAATTGTTTACATAGTTTTTCAAGAAAAGAAACCTTAGAAATTCATAAAGAAATATGTTCAGGTCATAATCATTGTAACGTTAAAATGCCGAAGGAAGGAAAAAATATTCTTAAATTTGAAAAATATCATTTTAAATCAAGACTACCTATTGCAATTTATTCCGATTTCGAATCTTATAATATTCCTATATCAACAATTGAACCAAACCCCGAAGAATCGTACACTAATAAAATATTTAAACAAAAAATAAACAGTTATGGTATATATGTTAAATCCGATTATCCAAATATATATGAATCGGAATATATTTCTTATGTTGGTGATGATGCCAAAGAGAAATATGTTGAAACTATTATTTTAATATATAATAATATTATTTATAATTTATATCGTTATGAAAAAGCCAAACATAAATTAACTTTTAAACAAGAAAAAGAATATGAAAAAGCAACTAATTGTTACATGTGTGGAGTTGAGTTTTCTGAATCTCAAATGAAAATAAGGGAACATAATCATCTTTCGGGTAAATATAGAGGAGCGGCATTTCAGTCTTGTAATACCAAAGAAGGTAAAATAACAAAATTAATACCTGTATTCTTCCATAATGGTTCTAATTACGATTTCCACTTTTTAATTGAAGAACTTATGAAATATGAAGATAAATATAATAGGGTTGAAGTGTTATCAAAAACATCAGAAGAATATATATCAATTGATTATGGTTCAACATATAGAAAATTAAGATTTCTAGATTCTTATAGATTCTTACAAAAAGGTTTATCTGATGTTGCCAAATCAATGGATAAGTTTCCTATTTTGGAAAGTGAATTCTTGAATGCGCGAAGCGAGGTCAAGCAAGACGAGCTTGCATTATTAAAACAAAAAGGTTTCTACCTATATGAATACATAGATTGTTTAGATAAATTAAAAGAAACAAAATTACCAGATATTAAAGAATTTATTCAACACTTACTCAAAAAACAATTACGGAAGAAGAATATGAACATGCACAAAATGTATCGAAAACATTCAAATGTAAAACTCTACAAGATTACCATGAGTTATATTTGAAAACTGATGTATTGATATTAGCGGATGCCTTCGAGAATTTTAGAAACTTCTTCTTAAATAATCATGAAATAGATCCTTGTTATTGTTTCTCCGCTCCTGGATTAACTTGGCAATGTGGTTTAAAGTATACGGGAATTGAATTAGAATTATTAACAGATTATGATATGTTATTGATGTTTGAAAATGGAATAAGAGGAGGATTTTCTGGAGTTCTAGGACCACGACATGTAAAAGCTTTTAATAAGTATACACCTAACTATCATGGTGATGGAGATGAAAAATATTTGTTATACTTAGATGCAAATAATTTATATGGTTGGGCTATGTCACAAAAATTACCAGTTAAAGATTTTAAATGGGAAAAGAATCCTGATTATTATTTAAATATTATTAGGGGAAGAGGATGTATAGTAGAATGTGATTTGGAATATCTAAATAATTGTAAATTTAAAACTAGAAACAATCCATTGGCACCAGAAAAGATGAAAGTAAATAAAGAAGAATTATCGGAATATCAATTAAATTTATTAGGAGATAAACCATTAGGTAAAGAAGAAAAACTATTCTTAACATTACATGATAAAAAGAAATATATTGTTCATCATAGTATTGTAAAAGAGTATATTAAACTTGGTATGAAAGTTGCTAAGGTGTATAGAACAATATCATTTGAAGAATCTAATTGGTTGGCTAAATATATTAACTTTAATACCGAACAAAGAACAAAATCGAAATCGGCTTTCGAAAAAGATCTTTGGAAATTAATGAATAATTCCTTTTATGGGAAAACTTTAGAAAATATCAGAGGAAGAAGTGAGATTAAATTATTAACAGATGTGAAAGAAGTAAAAAAATATATAAACAAACCCAGTTTCAAAGACTCAACGATATTCAATGATAACCTCGTGGCAATTATAAATAATGTTACATCCATTACATTTAATAAACCTATTTATTTGGGAACGTGTATACTTGATTACTCGAAACAATTAATGTATGACTTTTACTATAATGTTGTAAATGAATTATGGCCAAGGAATGAACTTGTTGCTTCCGATTCAGTTTTAGGCGATACACCATTAATACTAAGGTATCAAAATAAAAAATATATTGATAAGATAAAAGATATTACCCATAAATATAAATATTGTGACCGAGGATCATTCTTTGATTAGAGATACCGGTGAAATTATTAAACCCAAAGATTTAACATTTGGTACAAATCTTTTATTCAATAATAGTTATAAAAAAAATTTAAATCCTCCTTTAAAAAGAGATTTCTTAAAATTAGAACCAAAAACTTGGGAAGAGAAAAAAGCTTTTATCGAAGGTTTCTTTTTAGCGGATGGAAGTAGTGGAATTTATGGAACAAAATATTCTTGGAATTTAAGTAATCAAGATTTAGATCTTTTAGATAAATGTTTAGAATATTGTAGAGAAATATATCCAACCGATTTTAAAATAATAGATTGTATGAGATCATCCTGTGTATATAAAATTGTTCCGAAAGGAGATATTAAAGTAATGGCGGAAGGATTATTCTTTTTTAGAGGATTTTACCAAGGAGATGGTAATAAGAAGGGAAAGGATTGTCAATTTTGTTTTTCACAAAAATCCAAAATTACATTTTCGTGTTTACATTATCTTATAACATCTCTAGGATATAATACTAATATTAACACAAGAGAGGATAAACCAAATATATTTAGGTTATACATAACTAAAAAAGAACAAGTCGCTAATGTAAAAAAGAAAATATCATTGGGGAAACAAAAAAGAATAGTTTATGATTTATCTACAGAAAGTGAAGATTTTAATTCTGGATTTCCTTTGATAGTATATTCTTATCAATTAAAACTAAAGATGTTTCTGAGGATATGAAACAAATACAAGATTATTTAGATACATCCGAATATCCAACAGATCATCCACTTTATTCACAAGAAAATAAAAAAGTAAAAGGAAAATTTAAAGATGAGTTAAATGGTAACATTATGAATGAGATAGTTTTTTTAAGAAGTAAAGCATATTCTTTTACATATTCGGATGGATTGTTGACCGGAGGGATTAAAGAAGAAAAAAAATTAAAAGGAATAGGGAAAACAACAATTAAAAAAGATATAAAGTTTGATGACTATAAGAATTGTTTATTTAATAAAGAAAAACAAATAAATAAAATGTATACAATGAATTCTGAAAATCATAATATGTACATTAATGAACTAAATAAAATAAACATGACACCATTTGATGATAAAAGATATATATGTGAAAATGGAATAGATACCTTACCTCATGGTTATGGATCTCTTTATTTTATTTAAATCAACTTCCATGTAATAAATCCAGTTAATGCCATGCCACCAACAATAAATGCAATCTCTCTATTCTTCTGGTCTTCCAATGGAGTATAAAATTCACTTAATATAGGTTTCGGAGGTAAAGCTGGTAATTGTTTACCGGTAATATAATAATAATTCTTCATTGCTTCATCAGTGTTATCAAATTCATTCATAGCGTGATGTTCCTTTTTCAGTTGTTCATTAATAAAATCTAATCTTTGTGTTCTTTTTTCATTCCATTCAATCTGAGCTTCTTCCAATTGTTCCATCGCCTTATCATGTCTTTTTCTCTCTTCATCACTATTTCTACCCATATGCGAAAATAAATAATTACTACCAGAAAAGGCTAACGCATTCACAACCGCTCCACCAACCATCATTGCTACTGCACTTGCCATTTTTAAAAAAATAAAATCGATTGATACTTCGCTTGGGATTTTTCCTCCCATTCGGTCGGAGCTTATTTCATAATATCAGCTGGAATAATACCCTGTTTAACTAACATATCTTTTGTTGATATTGCAAGTAATATATCAGTAGTCAACATTCCAATATCCATCATATTAAAATCTACTTTTGGAGGTGGTTTTCTAAATATTTTTCTACCTAGTTCCGAATACCCAACTGTTAAAATACTTACCACTCCCGAATGATATAACATGTTTACTATTTGTTTTCCGTCTATTTGTGAAGTCATTTTTTATATATTAAATTTAACTAAAATTCAAATGGGTCGATTTCTTTCTGGTTGATTTCTTTCTTTTGTTGCACCATATGAATAGCGGGTTGACGATGTTTATTTATATATATTCCCAATACGACAACTCCAATTAGATACAAAGATATATAATTTTTTATCTTGAAACTTTCCAATATATTTACATGTTGAATTTCATCTTTTGTTATCGGGCTCTCTTCCGAGCTCCCTGCGTTCGGATGGGAGGATAAAACCTCCCGCTTCGCTTCGCTCGCTGATTTTAATTTTATGTTTTCTTCCTTCATTGATTCAATTTCTTTTATTTTTAATTCAGCTTTTAATTTTTTTGCTTCAGCACCTTTTTTACCTGCTAATACTCTTTTTGGATTTTTCCCTTTGGCTTCGCTCGTAATATTTTCACTCATCTTTTTATATAGTAATATTTTCACTTTTTTCTTCGTCTTTATCAGGTCCAGAGACTATATGTTTTGTTGTTGTTATCATGGCTGTAAAAGGAGCAAGATACATTCCATATCTATAATACAATTCACAACATGTACTAGTCAAAGCATGATGGATAAATGGATCTTCTTCTAAATCTTGTTTTAATTTTAACGGATCAGTAATATTAAAATATTTTGATACACCCATAAAATATAAATTAATAAAAGTATTTCCTAATGTATCTGTCATATTTGCTCCCAATCTAGCTTCATATCTACGGAATAATTTATTTATTTGTTCTGGTGTCATTGTATCAATGTCTGTCATTTGTAAGTCTTTACCAAGATATTGTTTACTTCCTCCGCCTGCAACAATAGCTGATAATCTTTCACATTTTGTTTCAATATTTTCATCATTCGCTTTTTGATCGGATTCCTTAAGCAATTCTTCAGCATCCATTTTTATAGGTATATTTTTAGCATTTAAGCGAGCGGGACTAAAGCATTACTTAAGCATTACTAAAGCATTACTTAAGCATTACTAAAGCATTGCTAAAGCTCCGACTTAAGCATTCAAGCGAGTGAAGCGAGCGGAAGTTTATCCTCCCATTCGGTCGGACTAAAGCTCCGACTTAAGCAACCACCCAATAATTGGTAGGTTGGTCAGTTTTCAAAATTAATTTAATATGCTTCTTTTTTTTAATTCTTCTTTTATTCTTTGTCGTTCTTCTAATGTAGGAATAACATCATTCTCTCGCAAACAATTTTCAAAACTATCCCTGTCCTTGGTGTAGAATATACATAACCATTTTGTTTGTTCTCTTAAATCTTTCAAAACTGAATTGTACCTTTGTGATATAACCCAAACTGATTGTTCCGCATGTCTACCAGAGAAAGCCAACTCCGATAACATATCTTTTTTCTTTGTTAATTCTTTTGTAGCGCTGCAATCATCAATAATATATAGAGTTGGATGACCAGCATATTTTTTGAAGAACATTCTTAGTAGTTCTTGTAATTTTTCTTCCCCTTTAATAATTGGATTTACAATTATAACATTCTTTGTTTCGGGTTTCTAACATCACTAATCCACTCACGATTTTTGTATGCCTTGTTCCATTGAATTGTTGGGCAAAGTATAACGATATACATAAAAACATTTCTATATTCACCTTCGAGTAAGTCTGAAACAAATTCAGTCTTTCCACAACGGGTTTGACCACAAATAATTGCACAATGAGGATATTTAGGTAGTTCCATTTTTTAAAGTGAACGAAATGAGGCGACCGCAGGGAGCTCCTTACGTCGCAGTTTATCCTCCCATTCGGTCGGGCTAATAACTAATTTCTTTAAATCTTCCATCTTCAAAATTAATTTGTGCATCTTGTATAACAAATAGATAAACATTTATTGTCTCATCATCTCCTTCTTCTTTCGTTATTTGTATTGTTATACCTTCCGATGCATTTTCAATTCTTCTTCCCGAACCGTGAAAAGAGTTATCATCCGTTGAACGTAAATCCAACCACAATGCATAATTGTTTGTTAGATATTTTTCTAATGTTGTATCAGTGAAATATAAATCTTTTATAACCATATTTGTTTCTTTATTTTGTTTTGAATTCAAAGCAAAGAATTTATTTATCTCATCCCACTGTTGATATGCTTTCATTCCTTGACTGTATAGCTGATTTGGAACTCCTTCTATTGTCATTTCTACTTTTGTTATTTCAGGATTGTAATAAGTTTCGGTTGATGTTCTCTCCGGATCTTCAAACAACATTAGAATACCTTTCATACTTCTAGCCGGAACATTTAGATTAATATTCCAGAGTGTATCAGATTTGTTTTTAGATATTTTCCTGTGTCTAAGTATTCTATCATATAAAACAACCATTTTACCACCAACTTGTTGACTTATTTGTCTTGTGAATCTGGTATCAGAAACGGTATCAAATTCCAAGCAAATATTTTTGATTGAATAATTTGAAGCAGGATCTGTTGATTTAATTACTTTGTTATAATCATTGAATGTAAGTTCATATTCAAGTCTATCACCAAGACCGGCTTGATAAAATGGCATATGGGTATTCAATAATTCAAAATCCAGTGGGATGCAAAACCTGTTTCCATATGTTTTTGCAATAGCTTGATCTTCTTTGTCCACCGAAGCATCTTTGGCTCCAATCCTATGTTTTAACATATTAGGTTTACAGATACCTTGATAGACCATATTTACTCGTTCGGTTGGATCTCCACAAATCAATATAACAATGATAAATATCACTATCATCAATGGACATAACTTCATTTCCACTTATTCTAATTGTGGTTTTCTTAATTATTGTTCTTCCTATATTTTGAAATACAGTTGCATTCGCATCTTTAGAGCTTAGTTCAATTTCAAATGCTAATCTGACTGTTCTGGGAACAATAACATCATTACTACTTAGATTGGGAAATCTCACTAACAATTGTTGATTTTGATCAATAGTTGAAGGATTATTTGTTATTACAACACTTTGATGAATACCTCTAACACCACGCGGTTCTCTTATTTTTCTGTATGGATTTAATTTATTTCTGTAAGCCGACATTTTTTAAAGATATTTTTTTTGACAAATTAAGCGAGCAAGTCGAGCGTTTTCACTTTAAAAATGGCTGAAGGTGGTAGAATGGACTTTGACAATCCTATATATGAGGATGAAGCAGAAACATCTTTTATGGATGAAGATTATATGGTAACGGATGATAAATTTAATATAATTATGCAAAACCAAAGTGATCATATCAAGGATATCAAGCCTACTGATGATTTAAGAACGAAATTAATAGTAGATCAGAAAACATCTATAATTAAGAAATATTACAATATGATAAAAGAAAACTGTGGATTGGAACCACTAAATATCGATATTACAAACTTTGAACTTGGATCAGATCATAAAACACTATTTTTAAAGGTTGGCAATGAACGTATTCAAATTACTTCCAAAAGAGGTGTTGGTTTTATAAGCTTGGGTACTTTAGCCCAAAAAATTGGGAAAAGTGCAACAGAAGAAATTAGAGACTTATTGGATTTGCCTGATTATAATTCTAAAACTAAAAAATTAACAACTAAACCAACCGGAGGGATCTCCTTACCGTTATGGAACCCTTTTTCAAAATATACCCCATTCGATGTTGATGATGGTAAAAGCAACAAACCACCACTACCGCCAGAGGCTGCTGAAAAATTAAAAAAAATAAAAGATGACCTATTGGATGTTGAAAATCTGAAATTGACTGATTTACCTACTGCAACTGAAACTCAAAGGAAAAAATTAGAAGATTTTTTTACATATGTGGATGAAAAATTCGAAGTTAATTTTAAAGAACAAGTAATACAAACCGATATAGAAAAGAGAGAAATGGATGGTATCCTCAAAGCTATGACTAGTGTAAAAGAAGAGATTGCAAATGAATTGGTAAAATTAGCTGAAACAAATAAAGACTTGGCAAAAGAAAAAGAAAAATTAGAACAAGCCACCCAAGACAACGATGAATTTCAAATAGAGAGAATAAGTAGCAGATTAAGAGATTTAGAGATTGAGAGAAGTTCAAGAGTTGAAGTAATTGAAATTAATAGAGATAGATTACGTACCCAGATTAATAGAATAAAGGAAACTATACATAAAATATTAAAAGAAGACACAACATTGGCTGAAAGAATTAAAACATTATTCAGAGAACAAGGAATTACAATTGTTAGTCTTTTAACTGCTTTTGGTATGATTATTGGTGTTATTGTTGAAGCTATTATTCCTACTACGGGAGGTGGAACCATTCCTCCCAAACCTCCCAAAAAAGATGGTATAAAAGAATGGATTAAAAAAATCAGTAAAGTATTAGCCAATCTTGCAGGAAAAGCAGCAGAAGCATTGCCTGGTATTATTGGTTCTATTGTATCTTGGTTATTTTCAACAACTGGAAAGGTTGTTAACTGGTTTGGAGAACATTTATTGGCTTTGGTTGTTCTTGTTGTTGGACTGTTGTATGCAGCTGCTAGGGAGTATATATTAAAATAAGACATATTGCTATACTTCCCACTATTAATGCTGTTTTGTTTTCTTCGTGTTGTTTTGCTTCTTTCTTCGTTTCAATCGAGCGTGATGCGACGTAATGCGGTCGCTTCGTTTCAATGGGTAGGGTTGGAAGATTTTTCTTCGTTATAGTTCCCATAAGTTCTACATGATGCTTCGGTGGAATAGGTTGGTTATTCACACTATTATTCAATCCAAGCACTTCATTATCGGTGGCTACCACAATCTCATTGTTATAATCTTGAATTGTCCCAATTCGTAATTCCATATTACTCGGAGACATGTACAATCCAATTCCATAAACATAGTCAACTTTACTTCGAGCATATTTTAGTGTGTTTTGATACCTTGCAATTTGACTCGGTAAATCCACAGGACTATTAATAGCATCCTCAACATTTGAAAGGAATTGTTTTTGAGCATCAAAAGCTGTTCCTGTTCCAAGTATAGTTGTTCTTGTTTGGGACTGGGAACTGAGTATAGCCCAGCAATAAGTTCTTATAGATTCATTAATCCGTTCAATGCCTGCTCTCGTAAAACCGTTTGATGCATCAAGAATGAATGTTGTCCATGCATCTTTAACATCATCTGATTGTTGAAGATAATCAATGTGAACTTTTTTAGGTGGAAGATATTCACATGATGAAATACCACAACGTCTACCACCCGGCACTTCTGGTCCAAATGTCATTTTTGATAAATCTAGATCAGATGCCGTACTACTAACAATGTGTTGGGATGAATGATCATGTCTAAAATCCGTTCGTTTCCAAGCGGTATGACTTGTTGTGTAAATAACTCCAAGACCGTCATCTTGTCTCCAGTCCGTATTGGGATCTACATCAAACTCTTTACATATTCTTTCATAAGCACCACGGTCATAACCACAACTAAATGCATTCCAACTTTTATCTTGTGGTAGGGCAATAGATAATTCAAATAGTATTCGTCTTGTTTGGTAGTAAACATGAAACAAGAATAATGATCCGGTCAACCCGCCCGCTTTCAGATGGTTGTTCATATCTATACCACAACCCGTAGTGGCACACCATATTGCAAAGTTTAGTTGGTTTTGCCAAAATGATAAGAGGTTTGTATTCCAGCGTTGTACTATCTCATTTGATGCTACATGTGGTAAAACATATTTTTCAAATACATTTGGGAAATCTACGTTGAAGCTTTTTCCAGACGATGAAATAATAATAGATTGTTTTGTAATGTCGATTGACTTCTTGTTGAATACCCCGGCACCGGGATAATGAGCTTCATCGTTATACTTGAATTCTTTTGGTGTCATTTTTTTATTTTTAAAAAATGTACCATACAATTTCTGATATCGATAAGACAATAATCTTACAACAATGTATAGATAACACATGTGGTACCAAGAGAATTGGATTGAAGAGTTTTACTTATACTATAGGATGGTATAATTTGGTTGACGAATATATACAAAAATTTGGTGAGCGTCCCGATAAGATTACAAATGGTTATTATAGTTGTCAAGAAATAGTAGATATATTTCAAAATAATAATATTACATTATCCGTAAATGAAACAAATGGTATTGTTTCTTTAATTACTATCAATGAAGTGAAAATAAGTGAAGGTTTATGCAGGATGTTGGGGTTTGAAAATAAGAGAAAATTTATAAATAATAAAAATCCACACCATGGTACCAGAACAATAGATTTATCACCTTATAAACAATTATATTTTCATCTTGATCAGATAAATAGTGCTTATAATTTCTTTGATGGAGCTCCCAGTAATATCCTTGGTGTTGTTTCTGTTGAAAATAGAGCGTTTGGTGATATTGTTCATACACATTTTGATAATCCGGAATACAAACAATTGACACATGGTGATATTTCGGAATTAAGTATAAGTGTTTGTGATGAGAACAATCAGAAGATAAACAACAATGGATTACCAATTAATTGTGTATTGGAAATTATATAATTTTTTTAAAAAAATGAGTATATTCGGTGTTAAAAAGCCCTGGAACATCGACCGTATTACGTAGCAAACTATAAAATCAACCATTACAATAACTGCTGAAAAAAAAGGTAATTTGGTTTATGGTGGAGTGTTTTCATTTGGAAATGCTGGCAGACAAAAAGACGTTGGTTATGTTGTTATGAGGCATGGTAATATAACTGGTATTAGCTTGTCGAGTGAAAGACAAATTGGTGTAGCGAGAGTTGGTGTATTGGCGAATGGAGAAGTTTTGAGAGGATGTGAAATTACTTTATATACAACGACATCAGAATATATAAATTTTGATACTCCATTTTTTGTTGAAGCTGGGAGTGTTATTAATTTTGTTAGTCTGGTGTACAATGGATCTGTATTTAATACTGTTGCCGCGTTATTATTTGAATTCAAAAAATATGTATAAAAATGAAACAACCTACGGCCCCTAATTTATATCCAGAGTTGTCCGGTGAAGTCGGCGAAGACGGTAGAGATGAGGGAGGACAAAATTATAGATTACGGTCGCAAAGCATTATATAAGAAATATAAACGTGGAATTAATATTACTGATGGTATTGATGGCATTCTAATATCAATGTCTGTTATTTTAGCAGGTATTGGTTTAACCGTTCCAATTTTTTTTCCATTAGAAATTGCTTCTGTTGTGTGTGGAAGTTTGGATATTTGTTTTAAACCTATTAGACGTAAATTATTTACAAAAACACAAAAACATCATAAGATTGAAACTATTGCTGAAAGTAAATTGAATAGTATAAAAGATTTAATTTCAAAGGCTTTAACAGATGGTAGGATATCTGAAAATGAATTTAAACTTATATTGGACGAATTGGAAAAATATAATAATCTAAAAGATAACATACATTCAAAACAATCAGGATTGAGTGAGATAGATAGAAAAAAACTTATTGAGGAAGGTAAAGCTCAGGCTTTGTCGGAATTAAAAAAAAAAATAGGAAATGCTTAATTTTATTCAATAAAATTACTATAGTAAACGACCCACCACCGAAATATCAATCGATTAACCGAAGGGAGTTTTCAACATTCAAATAGTTCCAACCCTTCCAGTCCCAGTGGATAAAAGGCGACTAATTCCACACCACCACAATTCCCAAATTCCCAATGTCTAGTATCCCAGTACCCCCCCTCTACTATATGTTCCGGGATACCCACCTTCGTGGGCACCCCTTCATTTTATTTTTTCCCATTTTCCCACACCCCCAAATCCCGCTGAACAAAATCGGACTAATTCTACAACACTTTAACATTTTCCCAATGTCTAGTATCCCAGTATCCCCCCTCTACTATATGTTCCGGCTGATGCACTAGCGTGCATCAACCTCCATTTTATTTTTCACATTTTCCCACACCCCCAAATCCCGCTGAACAAAATCCGACTAATTCTACAACACACTATTTTAAAACCCATGTGTGTTAGACCCGTGTTGCGTGTTCCAAACATCCAACATTTCATTTTTATTTTCCATCTTTCCCCGTGGAGACTTTTTCCCGGGGACAAAATCCAACTAATTTCTACATTATTTTTTATATATGTTTTACACCCGCATTGCGTATTCGAAACATTCACAATTATTTATTTTCTCGTATTTTCCCATGTAGACTTTCCCGGGTGGACAAAATCTGACTAATTTTCACATTATTTTATTTTTCGTATGTTTTGTACCCGCATTGCGTATTTAGAACATCCAAACATTTGATTTATTTTTACCCTGAGTTGGGTGTTTTAAAAAGTTTGAGACCACGAGGGTCTCGATCTGAAAAAACTTGAAAAATCTTTCGAATTGCCGCATTTTGGGTGGGATGACCGAGTAAAATAGGGAATTTGGTCATTTAAAATTTTTTATTCTGGATATAAAAGTTTTTTTAGGTGAATCGGGCGTTTTAAAAAATTTTCAGGGGTGGCCCAGACTCGCACATTTTCCATACTACTGTCCACTAAAAATGGTCAACAGAAGAAGAAAACGAATTACACATTTTGTTTAGTTTCAACTTCAAAAATTTAAAATGCCTGAACGTTCATTCCAGAAAGGTGGAAACATTAAAAAGAAAATAAGTTGCATAAAACTAAAACGCCACTGAATCCATAAATTCAAGCACCACTGGGGCCCATTGATCATCTCAAACTAAACATTTCTGTTAATAAACCTAAAGAAAACAAATTACTATTCTGACAATTTTTTATTATGACAATTTTTCAGCCTTTTCGAAACTGCTGGAATACTTGCCTTATGTTTGGTCAGGCAAAGTTAGAATTTCTGTCTGACCAAATGAAAATTTGTCTGACCAAATATTATTATAAATAAGTGATAAATGCTGTAAACTGTGCCTGACTGCCAGACATCTGGTCCAGTACTCGCCAAAAAGTTATTGGACCTGCTTGAAATTTGCCTGACATGTTCGATGGTCCAGCAACTTTCGGGAAGTCTGATTTCTATCATATTTTTTATGGCAGATCATCAGATGGCCTTTGAGATTTTAATAGGTTCATGGTCCCTTAATGTATGTACAGACATATTTGATAACTTTTTATTGGTATAATGTATGTAGTTTCAAGTACTTGTGTCGTACCTGTGTGCTCTTAAATGGGCTAAGGGTTTTAATATTTCTTGTTTTGTAAAGCCGAGATTAATAGTTTTTCTCATTTTCTTATTTTAGAGATAGGTATATTGCTCTCTGTAATTATCAAAGAGTCCGTTTGTGTATCCAAATATGCATCTAAGAGTTAATTCATGATTGGTTTCTGTATTGAGATATCAAAGTATGAAGGCCCTTTGGTTTTAGCCCTTTGTTAGTTGGCCCCTGGCTTTAATTTACATCAGATGGCCCTTTTGGTTCAAAGCCCCATAATGTATGGACAGACGTATTTGAAGGTCCTGTATTTTTGGCCCTTTGTAAGTTGGCCCTTAGCTTTTAGTTACATCAGAAGATGGCCCTTTAGGTGCAAGGCCCCTTAATGTATGGACAGAAATATTTGAAGGCCCTTTGTTTGTTGGCCCCTAGCTTTAAGTTACATCAGAAGATGGCCCTTTAGGTTTATAGCCCATTAATGCAATTTAGTTGTACATGTAATTGAAGGTCTTGCATTTTTGGCCCTTTGTTTGTTGGTCCTTAGCTTGTGTGCACTTCTCCAAAATGGCTTGTTGGATGTTTATAAAACTTTACCAGCACATTAGGCATTAGGTCTCCTTGCACATATTGTAGAAAAAATATTCGGATATATTCTCACAGAGTAATGCTCCTTTTTCTTTGTCTGTGGACAAAATCTTGTGTATTCCTCTTCCCCTAAATTGCTTGTTATAACTTATTAAGCTTTAAAAAGGGGGTTCTGCGGGGCATATTTAATCACCTTCTGTGATAGTTCTAGATTACATAGGGTCTTATGGACTTTAGTCACATCAAGGTTTTTGTTTTAGATTTTTGTCTGGTGTTTTGCACCCCAAAGGAAACTACAATGGTGATGGTTCATGATTAGTTTGAGACTTAATTTGTTGCTAGTTTTTACTTGCAGTTGAAATTATGTAGTGTCTGAAATACTTGTCTAACTTTGTGCGTTTCCATTAAGAGATATAATTATAGTTATGGAAACCTATTTTGTTTCAAACGTCCTTAATTACATGACAAAATTTAGTATGAATTTACTACAAGTATTCCATCACCATAGCTGTGTTACTGTTTCTGTTGTCTATTCATTTTAGAAACGTTCCTTAAATAAACATGCTTTTGGGAAAAAAATTCTCATTTTAGATGAACCTCGGTGATGTAACAGATCACTGAAATACTCCTTGGGCATCACTGATTACTGTTGGGTTCTTGGTTACTGCTATGTGGAAAAGTAATTAAAAACAGGATACTATTTGCTAGAGGTGGGAAACAATATTCATCTAAATTGCTTTGAACATTATATGTGTATTTGTGCCTCCTACAGGAATTTTAACTTATTTTTGTAATAGGAGCAAACATTTGGATTTTTTGGTAAAGTGATGTCCTCCTTCAGGAGTGTAGCTCCCTGAGTTGCGTACACATGGTAACAAAAATGAAAGTGAATATGTTTGTATGTATCTGCATTAGTCTGATAAATTGTACAAACATTGAGTTTTTATGTCATTTTTATTCACATCTGATGTTTTTGTAAAACTTCCTTTTCTAGTTCAAGACTGTAACATTCTGAGAAGCCATGACGATCTCTTATAAGCATTTGTTTTTGATGGAGAGTACTCCAAAGGTCCCTAGTGGCTTTCTGTACATACTGTTGTAGAACTAGCTATGCCCCTGTCCTTCGGACAAATCTCTAGATTTTGCTATTTAAATCAATTGAACTTCAGCTGTTGTTTTTCAGGGAGAATATGAAATTCTAGGTGATAGTTGGTATCCTAGCGGTCTTGATGCATCATTGTCACGGCAGACAAGAAAGAAGAATCTGAGTGGGTTTAAGATGAGATGTGCTGTTGATTCTGATACCTTTTTTGAAGGTATGAAAAGTGAATTACTTATATAACTGCTACACTGATTCTATTGAAAGTTTGCAAAGTCACTTAGACTCTGATAAGTTTAAACAATTAGTCCAATGCTCAGAACATTGAGGCCCACAAATAAGAAGCAAGATTTGTAGTCCTGTTGGTCAGCAGGACAAAAAAGTGTAATATGTTAAAAATTGTCTATTTTTTTGTAAGCCAGTTGGTTGTATCTTGAAGTGCGCGTGTGTGACCTACTTTCTAGCGTGGGTTTGTTGACATTGTGTTTTTATACTAAATTTCTAATGTTATTGTTGGGCCATTCTTTTACCAGACGTCTTCAGAGATGGTGCATTGAGAACCACAAGTCCAATATTAACCTAGACCCCAGGGGGGAACAGTGGCAATCTATCGTCAACTAAAATCTATTTGGCAGGATGCACATCTAATTTCTGATTTAGACATTTCCTGTTGTGTACTTGATGTTGGTAGCAATGACCTCTGTAATGCTAGAATTGACCCAAGTTTTTTGGTTAACAGGAGGATGGAACTAGCCCATCATCTAATTTTATCTGGCTGTAAGACTGTTGTATTTTGTGAAATTCTCCCCCCCACGGATGAATGATGATAATAGAGTCAGACAGAACTAGCAACATACTTTTGAATGAGGCTTGTAGTTTAGAGCAGTTTGTGTTTTTTTTTTGGCAACATTCCATAAACAATTACAATAGATGGTTTTTATCTGACTATGTAGCACAAGCTGGCATACATGTTGATCATGTTAGAGGCGGGCCTAGGTATTATACCTCAGTCAGAGGAGCTGTATTACTAGCTAAAGGTAAATATCAATTAGCTATGACTCACTTGTATTTACTGTAAATAACTTACTATTTTTCACTTTGCAGTTTCCAGCCAAATGGTTCGTGATACAGATGTTGTTTATGTGACAATGGCTGGTTAACTATTGATGGTTCTTTACATTGGAATTGATTTTTGCTTTTGAAATATAAAAGTTGTGTGAGGAGTTACTGATGGCAGTCAGGTTGTAATATTGTTTTGGACACATTTAACTGATTACATTCATACCAAGGTTACAGTTTATGCCTCAGTATTGTTATAATTTGGAGATATTACTGGTTGTATGTTTGGATTATATACCCACTAATGATGATGTGAATAATACTAATAGTGACCAGTATTTGACAATTTGATTGATGTATAATAGTATATGTATGCATTATGATTACAAGGTTACCAAAGCCAATAGCTGTATTGAAACTTTAAATTAATGATTGTACAGTTGAATCAGATACATGCTTTTGATGTGTTCATGTATGTTTATACGATTGGGCTCACACTTGAATGTGATTTACATGCAGCGATGTGTTCATATATGTTTATACGATTGGGCTCACACTTGAATGTATTTTACATACAGTGATGTGTTCGTGTATGTTTATACGATTGGGCTCACACTTGAATGTATTTTACATACAGCGATGTGTTCATGTGTGTTTGTATAATTATACTCACATTTTGATCTGTTTTACATACAGCGATGTGTTCATGTGTGTTTGAATAATTATGCTCACATTTTGATCTGTTTTACATACAGCGATGTGTTCATGTGTGTTTGTATAATTATACTCACATTTTGACGTGTTTTACTTACAGCGATGTGTTCATGTGTGTTAATATGGTTTGAATCACAGTTGGCATTTTATTATGTTTTACATACAGTGAAGTGTTATTGTATATTATATTATTGTATATTACGTTATTGTATATTATATTATTGTATATTATGTTATTGTATATTATGTTATTGTATATTATATTATTGTATATTATGTTTTACATACAGTGAAGTGTTATTGTATATTATGTTATTGTATATTATATTATTGTATATTATGTTATTGTATATTATGTTATTGTATATTATATTATTGTATATTATGTTATTGTATATTATGTTATTGTATATTATATTATTGTATATTGTGTTTTTGTATATTATGTTTTTGTATATTATATTATTGTATATTGTGTTTTTGTATATTATGTTTTTGTATATTGTGTTTTTGTATATTATATTATTGTATATTATGTTATTGTATATTATATTATTGTATATTATGTTTTTGTATATTATATTATTGTATATTATATTATTGTATATTGTGTTTTTGTATATTATGTTTTTGTATATTATGTTTTACATACAGTGTAGTGTTAATGTATATTATATTATTGTATATTATATTATTGTATATTATGTTATTGTATATTATGTTTTTGTATATTATGTTATTGTATATTATATTATTGTATATTATGTTTTTGTATATTATGTTATTATATATTATTTTATATTATATTATTGTATATTATATTATTGTATATTGTGTTATTGTATATTAACCAGTGTTGTTTAACTTAGTCTCTTGTTACTGTGAACTAGAAGTAGACAAAATACAGCAATGTGTTTGTGCCTGTGATATTTATTTCTGTCTGGCAACGGATGGACATGCACTCAGCAATGTGGTTCATGTGTGCTTATATCAACATACTATTTCTGTCATATGAGCTTTTGGGTGTGACTCATATTGCTGCTTGATGGCACAGTGAGATTGGGTACATTTGTATTTCCCAACCCCATATATCGACAGGGTGCACAAATACATAACTATAACAGTCACTACCATAGGGATCACTTCAGTAATAGACCACCTCACTGTAACGGCCAGTACATTAGGGATTACTTGAATAATAGACCACCTCACTATAACAGTCACTACATTAGGGATCACTTGAATAATAGACCATCTCACTATAACAGTCAGTACAGTAGGGATCACTTCAATGATTGACTGCCTACCTTTAACTGTCACTGCCCTAGCGATCAATTCAATAATGGACCACCTCACTGTAATGGTCACTTATATTCGGACTGGTTTTCAATAGTTCTATATTACAACACATTAATGAGACTCTCTGAATTAAGATGCTAATTTACTTTTTGTCAAAAAGGTGGTCATAATATTGTAGTTTTACTGTAGTGATGTACATATAGAGTACTGCATTTTACACATGTTATACCATGCACAGAAAACACTAACTGGTACTAATTAACAAGTAATTTCCTTGAAAACTCAATGAAAGCACATCAATTCCAATTACTTTACGGATAAGATAGGTAGGGCTACAGATATTGCAACAAGTTAGTACTGTAACATTATAACAAAAAAATGAAACATGACCAATTAATCATCAATACTGATATATGCTGTAGAACTGTTTTACCTAAGAGAAGTATCATATATGACTGGTGTAATGTTATTAAACAAGAAATGTATAGAGAAATATCATATATAACTTTTTCTGGTGTAACTGTGAATAAGAGGTATAAATCGAGTAAACCTTGGTGGACTCCTGTTTTAACCAACTTATGGAATGTATTGTGTGCTGCTGAACGTAAATGGTGCAGATGCTTGTCTAGAAATGAAAAGGTAAATCTTAAAGTTGACTTAGTACAAGTTTGGAAGTCATTTGACCGGAAGTGCAAACAGCCAAACATTTTGTTGGTATACGATGCAGAGTGAACTTTTATCTGATTGTAATTTTGATCAGTCAAAATTCTGGCAATCAATAGGTAAAGTTGGTATTGGCCTTAATAAGGTTCAAGTATACATATATAAGTAGTATATGAGGATGGATCCACCTCTTCTTGTTTAACTGATACATTGTGTAAATGAAAACGAGATTTTTGCTCTTTATTTACTAACGGTATTGCCAATGACCAGGATGTGACTGGTGATTTTATCTTTGAGCAAGATGATATACATCAGCAATTTAATGACCAAATATCTTTATTAGAAGTTAAGGAGGTAATTGACAAAGCTAAGCTTTAAAAGGCTACTGGTACTAATAATATTCCTTCTGAGGTGTTGAAAAAAATGATACAACCGTTGTGTTTTTACATGTTTTATTCAATATTTGTTTTGATAAAGGTATTGTACCTTCTGTGTGAAATAAATGTATCATTAATCCTATTCCTAAATCATCAACTGCTGATTCAAGGGATCCTTTATCATACAGACGCATATCGTTGTCATGTACTATGTATAAACTATGTAACATTTGTAATGATAGGCTTAGTACATGGTCGGAACATAATGACGTTATTGTAGATGAGCAAATGGATTTTGAAATAAAATGAGTACAATTGGTCATATCTCAACTCTTGTTAATCTTATTGAAACCAGAAAGAATATGAAAAAAGTACTTTTACTGCTTTAATTGATTTTCGCAAGGCATAGGAATTAATCAATAGGTCTAAATTGTGGAAACGATTACAGGATACTGGTGTTGGTGGAAAAATGATGAGAGCTGTTAAATCTTTGTACTCATCTGTAGCTTCATGTATTAGAATCAATTCTTTTACTACTGACTGGTTTGATGTACACTGTGGGTTGCGTCGAAGCTGTGTGCTTTCACCGTTACTTTTTAATTTGTATATCAACGATCTTGCGTTTTATTTGAAGCCACTAAATGTTGGTGTTAATACTGATAATGAAATTGTTTGCATACTTTTATATGCTGATGATATTGTGATATTAGCGGACAATGAAAATGGTTTACATGACTGGTGTGGTACCAACGATATGTCAATAAATACGGGCAAAATTAATATTGTACATTTCCACCCAGTATCTCATACACAATCAAACGTTGTCTTTAGATGTGGACAAGAAACTTAAAGTTGCATCGATAAATATAAGTATTGAGGGAATGCCTTACATGAACATCACGATACAAATGTTACAGCTAGGATGGTGGCGCAGAGCGCGGGTCGAGCATTGGGTTTATTAGCTAAATGCAAGTTAGCTGGTGGGGTACCTCATAACATCTTTACTAAACTAAATCAGGTGTGTGGCCAGTTATTGCTGATGGATCTTCTATTTGGGGTCAAAAGTCATTTTCTTGCATAAAATGCGTTAAGCCCTTCCCGAGGAAAGAGGCCCTTTCTGATATGAAATCATACCGTCATAAAATTGCATACATGTAGTTTATTTTGCTTAGATAATCATTATAATGTTCAATCAGTTTTTTTTATTTCCATTTCAACAAACTCTATCATAGGAGGATCCAGGATTTCTAGTTAAGGGGGGGGGCGGGAACTAAACAAGTAGGTTGGGGGGGTCCAGGGCGACATTTATATATATTTTCATGTAAATATCATTTTTCATGATAGAAAAAAAACCTTTGCTTGGGCAATTTCAGGGGGGGGGGTACGCCGGGTCCGCTCCCCCCTGGACCCGCCTATGTTTATTACTATTGAATAGAGAGGCACTGAACAACTTTTAGATAAATAACCATGGAACGAAATAACTAGGGATCGAATTACTACGGCGAACAAACGATCAATAACCAAATGGTTCCCGCTCACTACTCGGTTTCCACTTCCAAAAAACTGATAGTAGACCGAAAACCTACAATTCAGCTCATGTGTAAAACTGGTTCCCTTTGACCCTGCACATGGAATGTAAACTGGTACCCGTTGACTCTGGTTTTGGTGCATTGCCACATGGAACGGGGACCAGTTTACGTGAAACGGGAACCCGCTTAGCTTATGCGTGAAAAAAATACAGGACGCTTATTTCCATCGACGATAAGCTGTTGGAGGTTAAACACCCCTAAATTATATCACTATTTATATGTAATTGTGTGATGCAAAGACCGTAATTCAGCGGTGTATAACCCGTCGTCGATGCTCTTCGTCGATAGAAATAAGTCATGAATAAAAAAGCGTGCGTTTAAACCTGAGCGAAGTTCACTTAGCGTCCCTTCCATGGACATAATGCTATTCTAATGGAGGACGGTTTGCGAAATGAGACAACGGACGAATTTCTTCATTTTTGTACGGTGACATTTCTTTGGCGGAAGAGAATGTTTTATAAGTTGTTGTACGAGATTCTGTGTATCTGATGTGACCAGCTGACGGACAGTATCAGGTTGGTTGATGTTAGAAGTTATGTCTACGCACTGATGGACAATATCAGGTTAGTTTTTGTTCTTCCTATGAAATTAATTAATTGCTCAATATCGAGTTTTACTCCCGTAAAATGCAATTACTGTGGATTGAAAATTTGCCGTAAAAGCTTTGAACACTGTTATTGTTAAAGGTGACGGTAGTATTACATTAAACACTACTTGAACTGAAAGATTTATGGTTATGCTATTCTGCACGGCGGATGGATACAAGTTGCTGTCATATTGTCACCTCAGCACAACAAGGATGTATCTGATTAAAAAAAGTCATGCATAGTGTACTCTCCATTTATTTGGTGCAACAAGGTTTAATTTAGTGAAATAGCAACATGTAATTATTGTATTAATAAAAAATAACAAGAAAATTCAAACTGTTTAAGAAAAATACTAATATCCTTTTTAATTTGACTACCTTTACATGAGATTAATCATAATTTATTCTTCAGAAAATGTCCCTGTTTCACTTTTGACACAAAATATGAGGAACTTAACTGTTTTTGTTGAATATTTTCTGTTGATAGTTTGATTCATTAATAAACACAGTTTGGATCACTTTAATAGCTTATTTAACCTCTATAATGTATTAATCTTACCAAGACAAACAATTATATAGTAAGTATTAAATATTAGATCTAATTATGGTTTCATTATAAAAGTGCATTTTTGAAGTAGGTGTACTAACTAATGACTATAAATTTTCTCTGTTCATAGATTTAAGTAAAAAATGTAATCATAAGCACTTAAATTATTTTCAGTAATAAAATACACTCAGATTATTTATTATCTTTTTATTGTTTATGTACAGAAATATATTCAATCCATTATTTACTTTTTTCATTGACAAATGGTAATAAATTATTGAAGAAAGATAAAACATATGAAGATAAAACAAATTTAATGTTTGATAATTATACTTAATGATGTTATTCAGGTATTATATATTACATTTCTTATAAATCTTTATAATTCTCTCATCATTTTTCTTAGAATATAGAATAAAGTTCTGTTTATAGCACAGTTTAGGGGCTGTTTTTTGTTGCACCAAACTTGTATCTTGATACATCCCCATTGCTCCGAACAATTCAAACAATTGTAGCTACAACCTTTTGACAAATATTGTTTTGGCTGGTTCAAAATTAATAATAAAAGATCAATATTGTTTTATCATAAGTATTTATATATATATATAAATGTATGTGTATATATATACTTAATATATATATCAGATTTTTCTACATAAAAGTCAATTTTGAAAAATATGTCAGATACAACCTTGTTCCACTGATGTGATGATATGCCATTTTCAAAAAGCTAACATTGCCCAAGACACAAAATGGCCAAAGGGGTTGTTGTACGTTGCAAAGAGAAAGGCTGGATTGACCAGGCTCTTGTGTTCAACCGTGTCAAGATGTGTGGGTGAGAAGCTATGGCAGGATGACAAAAAAGTCTTTCCTGGTCTTAAGATGCATTCCGGGCTCATCGGTCTCTGGTTGTGAAGACGATGTTAACGGAGGATTGTGAGATGACACTTGCTGTCATTCCAGGTGGAATGACCTCGGTTTTGCAACCGCTAGATGTGTCCATCAATGAGCTGATAAATCCTTCAACAGAAATGGACTGAGCAGTATGTGGATGCCCAGCATACAGACACATCAAACTTCCACACAAGACGAGATCTTCTAACGGATTAAAGTTGCCTGGGATGAATTGAACCTTGCCATCATTTCTAGCTTACCAGAGCACGAAGTGCTAGGAGTGAGCTATATTGATGGGTCTATGTCTGGCGTCCATTGTCGTGATATGTGCATTGTACAGCGTCGGCATTCACTTTACAATTGAATTAACACTAGAGGTCACATTTTTAGTCAAAAGATGAAAATTGATCATTTGCTTAATCTTATGATATCTCAGACAAGTTTGAAAAAGGCTTATGTGGGATCAAAAACTAGATCACCAGGTCAAATCACTGGAAAACCTTGCAAAAAGTATTGGTCACAGCTTTGATTGGATGTTCACTAAACCTTGTCAGAATGTTTGTGTTAATGATATTTTGAACTAGTTTGAATGTGAGTGATCTGGGGTCAAAAAATAGTTCAAATCAGTTGCAATCATTGTTCAGGTGAGTGAAAAAGGGCCATTATGGCCCACCTTGTCAAAGCTTTCAAGGGCGGCGACTTTGGTCCATTGGTTGGTGTGCTGGAATTGTAACCCGCAGATGCGGGTTCAAATCCAGGTTGCAGCAGGTCATACTTTTCAATGAAAATTTGACAAAAATGTTGATTTTCCTCCATATGTGAAAGCCGCGGGCGTGGTCCAGTGGTTAGTGCGCTGGATTTTAGTGGTGTTCCGATTGTCGCTGATAATCGAAAATCGATCGAAAAGATTGACGTCGCCGACAATCGAGTCGAATTTACGAAGTCGCCGACGTTTGTCGTAGTTTTTTATCCTTATGGTCTTTTTTCTTCTTTGGGTTAATTGTTTGCGATCCGAGTCATCAGGCGGACGCATGCAGTACATGAATAAGCGTTCTTGGATACGGAGCAATTGTAGTCAAACAGTTTGAAGTAACAGTTATTATTGATATTAAGAGTTATTATAATTTTCACATTTGTTAACTATTGTTCAATTGTTTTATCTCAAAGTATAGTTTCTGTTCCAGTAAAGTTATAGTTCTTCAGACTTCTTCTTAGTGCCATATTCTTCTGTATAGAACTAAGTTTACTAATTAAACTTATTTCAGACAGAAGTTCACAGAACTCCTGATGTGAACCTCTTAACCTGAATATATTTAGAAATTAGAACTAAAAGGTCGGTTGCTGAACGCCTGAAATGTTTGAATCCTTCACAATGCAACAGGCAGGCTAATTAGCACAATGCACATATCAACTAATGAAGCAATAACAAAAGCCTAAATACAGAAGTAGGCTGAAAGCATTTATTACAACAAGTAACAGCTGTAAAACAAACAATACAATTCGCATTGGGAAAATAATCGATTATAATCGATAATCGATCGGTTGGGACAAACCGATAATCGATTATGATTTTGTCATCCGATTCCAATCACTACTGGATTTACAGCCCGGAGATCCGGGTTCGAATCCCGGTCGCAGCAGGTCATACCCTTCTATGAAAATTTGACCAAAATGTAGATTTTCCTCCATATGTGGAGAAGTTACCAGCTCCTTGTGGAAGGGTAAGTTGGTACTGGTTAGTATACAATCCAGGAAAACTGGTCAGGTGAACTGGTCACCATCTATAACTGAAAACATGTTGAAAAATGGCATTAGACCCTAGAGACAATGTCACACAAAAGCAATAAACAAAGATAGTTTTCGAGAAATGTTGTGTATCTACATCATTGATGGCGCTGAAGACGACATACTGTTTGAGGAATTCTTGTAGACTACACATATTTTTAGCTCACCTGAGCACATAGTGCTCAAGGAGCTATAGTGATCAGTCAGTCGACTCAGGCATCCAGTGTCAGACTTGGTCAGTATGTTTTTCTCAGTGATATCTTAGACAAGTTTGAATGTGGGTCATCTGGGGTCAAAGACTAGGTCACCAGGTCAAATCATTCGAAATCTGTGTTAACCCTCTAGAGGTCACAGTTTTGATGGAATCTTCATGAAACCTTGACAGAATGTTTGTCATAATGATACCTTGGACAAGTTTGAACATGGGTTATCTCGGATCAAAAACTAGGTCACTGGGTCAAATCATAGAAAAACCTTGTTAACACTCTAGGGGTCACAGTTTTGATTGGAGGTTCACCAAACCTTGTCAAAATGCTTGTCTTAATGATATCTTGAACAGGTCTGAACATGGGTCTTCTGGAGTCTAAAACTAGGTCACCAGGTCAAATCATTGAAAAACCTTGTTAACCATCTAGTGGCCAGTTTTGATTGGATCTTCCTCAACCTTTGTCAGAATGTTTGTATTGATGATATCATGAACAGGTTTAAGATGAGTCAACTCAGGTTAAAAACTAGGTCACCAGGTCAAATTACAGGAAAAACATAGATGTTGTAATCTTTACTCACATGAGCGAAAAAGGGCCATCGTGACCCTCTTGTTTAAGTGTTACCAGTGCTTCAAACTCACAAAAAACAAACTTAGTTGAATATTCATTTTGTACACTGATTTATTTTCAGTAACATTGTTCTGACAATTTATTTGCTTTATACCACTAGTAAATACATGTTATTTGCAATATTTACAAAGTACATAAACTAAATGACTCTATTTTGTCTATTTTTGTCCATTTAGATAATGTTCTTTGCACAAAAAGTATATTAGTTTCATTCATGTAATTTTTTCCCCAGGATTTCATCTGCTTTTTTGCCTGTGTCAGTGATTTTTTTGAATTTTCAAACCTACCTGAAGGGTAAAATGTAGAAAATCAGAAAAAGGGAAATTTTAAAAAAACTGTCATTTATTTATTTAGCATTTTTAGAGGCAAATATAAATTTTTGAGGCTAGGGAAAACTGTTGATGTTCAGCTGTAAAATATATGAAATATTTTATGCAATTGAGCTAGTTTGTGACTGGTGCTCTGGTGTCTATGTTTTACTCTAGGCGATTGTATGTGTGCGTTGAATATGTAATGTTTGTCATTGAATGTTATCAAATTATTTTTGTCTTCTGTGGATCTTTATTTGTGTCATTCCTGGAGTTGAACTATCATACCATGTATGAACTTTGCTCTTATTGGTTGGTACTATCTATAAATTTAATATGTAGTACATGCAATGATAAAAAATCATGACAATTAAGGCATCATAAAGTAAAATCATTGTTTTATTCATTAAGCTAAATTTCATATTGGCATAATTAAACATAATCAACAAACAATTCATACTTAAAATGAACATAAAATAACATTAAGATGACATGTCACAATGTAAGACATACATTTCATATAATCATAATGAACAACACTACCCGTAACATATTCACAAAATCACAGAGTGACACATAGTTGTATCCTAACACATGTCTATTCACAGTCATTGTGTTTATAAAGATTTAAAAAATTCTTCTTGAACAATCTCTGAGACAAGCACATTGGACTTAGGGTCTGGTAAATTGTAATATTGAGCTCTGGGTGTTATTACACAGTGAGCCTTTTTTACCCCTTAATAACATCCTAGATAATACAACATAGAGAGTTCATTTTCACCATTATTTATGGATTTGAATACATCCCAAAGAATGTCTAATGCTTTCAATTCCTGGTCAATGGTTTTCACTGCACCCTCCTCCTGGAAGTATCTTTTACTTCCTCCACTTCTGGAATCGTTGATGTGAGCTGTCCAAAACACTTTGTATGATGTCATCATCTAACACAGACTTAGGTGTGGAATCTCTTTCTTGAAGTAGATGAAATTAGCCACCTTAGGACTGAGGGTAGTCAATTTGGTTTATACACTCATGAAAAACAATGGCTGAAATTTGTCTGAACCCAGTCTGAATAAATGCCTAATTCAACCTCAGGAAAGATTCAGCAGCTGAATGTTGTCTGACCATCTAACCTAGGAGTCTGCATTATGTCTGAATATGAGCTGAACAAGGCTGGACAATATTCAGATAATTTTCAGATCCCCAGAAAAGTCTGAATACATACTGAATTAAATTCAGACCTTTTTCAGATAAATGGAAATATCTAAATACACTCTGAATTGAGTTCAGACCATTTTCAGAATTATATAAATGCCTGAAAAACAGCTGAATAAAGCTCAGACCATCTTCAACTGACTGAACAATTCAGACTCAAATATAAATTAGAACATTGTCCCGCTTTTTTCATCTGATGTCTCCGAAGTTCTATTGTCATGAACCCAGCATGTTTGAAGCAGTTTGTAATGGTTGTTGGTGTAACACATAAAGACTGCTGTAGAAATCTTAGACCATCCAGGAAGTTAAAACTCTTTGTTCTCAATAGCATTGATTCCATGTCGAGTATTTTATTGGCTTTTAATTATAAAGTTCATCCCCAAATAAAATATACACAATTTTGTACAACCATTTTTTAGGTCTTAGCCTGGAAGTCTGAGATTCTTAGACTTGTTGCAAATTAAAATCAGCTTTTTGCAACATCAAGGCACCAGTGAGTATTGTTCCTTGATCAAGAGCATTTGAAAACCATTTAACTGGTCGACCAAATGTGGCTTTCTCTAACTGGCCCATGTGCAGGTTTTCATGTCTTTACATTTTGGGCCATATTCAGTAAACCCTTCCTTTATTGATTCCCTTTTAGCAAATCAACTACCTAGAGTACTTGTGCTGATGCCAAATTCTTTGATAATTCGGGCTTGTGATTTCAATCCCTTCTTGAATAACTTTGTGTTTAAACTCTATCCTTTGTAATTTCCATTTCACCTTGTCTTCCCTGTCACTGACTTCAAGAATAGTTTTTGTACTTAAACTCTATCCTTTGTACTTTTCACTTCAACCTGTCTTCCCTGTCATCAACATTTACTATCCAGTTGCTAGTAAACAGAAAAAAAATAGTTATATTTATTATCTATGTTGAACATATTCATTGGCATTATACATTAAAAGATAAAAATAATTGAAATAATATGATAGATAAAAAATTTGTTTTAAGTAAATAAATTTGAGGACTGAAGACCAGTTTTTTTTGGATTGGGTTGTGCAACAACTCTTGGAGATAAAGGGGTGCATTACCAATCGAACAGTTGTACATTAAAGAAATGATCATAAAATTGATTCTTGCAAAAATTGGTAACCTATGGAGTTTGTACTATAAATCTTTTTAACTGTCGTAATTCCTACAGCTCAGGACAAGCTTTGCAATCATGTTTAGTATGTGTTGCATCTTGTTTATTTTGCTTTAAGTCCTCATGAGCAAGCTTATGCTGACAAGAGTACATTTATCTGTATTTTGTGTTAACAAAAAGAAGTTTTATTGTCTGATTTGTACCCAGGGACACACACATTTGTATATTTGGAAATGAAACATTGAAATACGGGGTAACATGGATTTGTAGAAGTAAAACAGTCATTTCTGTCACTTTTAAGAAATTAACGAGTTTTTTTGTATGTGTATCCTTTAGTTATTTTACTTTTGAGGTATATTTTTTACCTATTTTACTTTTGAGGTATATTTTTTACCTATTTTACTTTTAAGTTATATTTTTTACCTATTTTACTTTTAAGTTATATTTTTTACCTATTTTACTTTTAAGTTATATTTTTTACCTATTTTACTTTTAAGTTATATTTTTTACCTATTTTACTTTTTAGTTATATTTTTTACCTATTTTACTTTTTAGTTATATTTTTTACCTATTTTACCTTTTAGATAAGAATCCAAGAAGACTACAAATTTATTGAACTTTTTGGCCATAGCATGAACAATTCACATAGTTAAATATGGGAAGTCTCTTAGTGATTAACATTTTATTATAGACATCCATCTTTTATAAAAAAACTGAAACAAAACTCAACATGATTACTTAGAATTTGAAATAGCAGGATAGTCTATTTATAAAAAAACTTACTTTAAATGAATGGACATAGTACATTATTTAGCACTTGTGTAGTACCTGTGAAAAAGGATTGCTTACCTTCGCATTATATATGTACAGTACGGAATAAAATCATCCAGGCACCTGTGTTACCAATGTCTAAAAGGAACCACTCAACCTTGTGACTGAAATAGATTAAAACAAAGAGCACAAATTTACAAAAAAAAAAAACAGACAAAAGAATGTGAAATAGCACCTGACTTATAATGTTTCACAAAACAGAAATATAATATTAAAATGCTATTTTTAACACCAAAGGCAAGAATTTGTTCCTTGACTATTTACCTGTGATGGTCAACTAATATGTATGAATGACAATATGTATCATTAAAGCACTAGGCTTAGATGATACATGCAAGTATTTGGGTACTGGAAATGTTCAGAGCCCAAATTTGGAGTATAATTTTTGAGCTACGATGTGCAGTTAATGATTAATATGATCATCAGTGTATTGAGTAAAAGCCATTGATGAAAAGAAAAGAGTTTAATTGACATGTTTGTTATGTAACTTTTCTTAGGCTCTTTGAAGTATAGATCCTTGGACATTGGTAATAATAACCAGTGTCATAATCAGATGTTTTTATTTTTTACTGCTACTTGATTAACTAAATTGAATTTAATTCATTTAATCTTTGATTTCTGCACATTTAGTGTGAAATACAACTGAGAGATTTTTTAGTTAATAGAATTCTAATAGTTGAAAAATCAGACCATTACTTGATGTCTGCGATAGGGATGGTACTTTTTTGTAGTACTCATCCATGATGCTTGTATGTCCACTGCATAATTCAAACGGACTATGAGTTTTAACACTAATCCTTCTTTCATTAAGTCAGAGTGAATTTATGTATAATGCAGAACTTACTATAAGTGATTACAAAAATTTACTAAGGTTGATATTAGCTATGTTGATTTTCCAAAATAATGACTTGTGTGTGTACCTTGGTGTACTGTTATACATATATCATGTGTAATTGTCAATTACTGTAAATTCTTTGAATTGTAAAAGACACGTTTTTGCCTGCCAATGTCAAGATTGGCTCCACCGGAACAGCTTTGTACAGGTTCGATTCTTAGTTGAGCATTATGAAGATAAATGCACTGTTAACTTCCTCTTCCCCTAAATTTAATAATTTAAAGAAAAATTGATATTAAATTAACATTGTAAAGATGAAATATAATAAAAAATACAGTGATTTCATGGAAATGGAAAATTGATATAAATCTATACATGTTACTATATGACCAATTACTTATAATTAATATAATCTAGTTCTTGGAAATGTTGAAATACAGGTCCTGAAATGAACAATGGTATGGCAACTGTTGCCTTCTCCTGTCAGACTACTTTTTTTCTTTTTTTTTCTTCTCTTCCTTTCTCCTGGGTTTTTCTATCCCATCTGTCCTTCTATTGCCTGGCCTCTCGGCTATGAAAAGGTTGGCATCAGCACCTTGTACATTTAAACCCTGTACAAGCAAACTCATGAGTTGCCTGCAAATGCTTGCTGAGCCTATCATAAGGAATCCAGATATTCCCAAGGTTGCAAACAACTGCACACCACTCCACACCACCATCTGGCCACACCACTATGTCTTAATTTTCAAATTAAGCCTTTGCCTTGGTTAATGGCTACAGTAATTTAAACATGGTCTTAGGCACATTTTTTTGCATAAGATTTATGTGTCAAGTGTTATAACACATACTTCAAATATGTGATCTTTTATAATTGCAATCATGATTGCTATAAATCAATAATGTCCAGTACCTTGCTTTCGTATCGGGATGCATAAAGTGTGTAGACTTTGGCACTAAACTGCAAATCACTTTATGGAATGATTCTAAAGATGATGTCTGTTCAGTGGGTGACAGTTTCTTGACATTTTTCCCTAACAATCTGCCTTTCTTTGCCTTTGTCAGCTCTTCATGTTGCTTAAGCCCTGAAAAGAAGTATTACATACAAATTTTTGTTTACCACTGTCATACAGGAACCAAAGAGTAAGGCCTAGACATTGTTTGCTATATGTTTATCTTTTATTTATACATGTGTATGTGCACCAACTCCAACCAAGTATTTCCGATAAGAAAAATAATAACTCATAGGTCTCTTAATACTTTTTAACACGGAGTTTGTACTTTATTAAGTGTTTTGTGTACTTTATAAATATTACAGAATTTTGATGTTTACTTGTGGTATAAAGCAACTAAATTGTCAGAACAAGGATACTGAAAATAAATCTATAAGACTGAATATTGACTTTGTGTTTGTTTTTTTGTGTGACAATTTGTAGTACTGGTAATACTTATGAAATGGTACCAGTGAAATAGTTTAAAATATGAAGATTGTTAGATGTACAGTAAATCATTATTACGAGCATTGCTAACTCTCAACTTATTTTGAGGAGTTTTTTAGGTCCCATCAATTTTTGCTCTTAGTGGTATTTAATTTTTCATGCTTATTACGAGCATTTTTATCTCGATATCTCGAGCACAAAGATGGTCCCATGGCTTAACCTTAAGTGTTAATTACGTGCTGATGAGCGCAAGTTACACAATGAAATTAAAGAACCAAATTATAATTGATAATGAAATATTAATTGTTTCTATTGGGTTTACAAAGTAACTTTCATGTTGTGTAACTAAGATGTTTTACTGCACAGAAGAAACATGTTTTCAATGTGATATTGTACTATTTAAAACACAAATATATTCATTAATAGAAAACTTTATTGAAACAATTAAAAACCCTTTCTCTTTGACTTCATAGAGCACATTTTATGTAAGTATTTTGTAATATGAAAAAAATCACTTGTTCAGGCGCACAACACAAAACTTTTTCAACCAAGAAAAAATCATTATTTATAAAAAAAGTTATTTTGAGCACCTGACTTAACATTTAGTTTGTTCCAAAGACTCCTTAAGATAACGATAATTTTGCTGTACAACATTTCTTGAAGGCTTTAACAATTATAGCTGTGTCCATTTCATCCCAGGCATAGACAATCCATTTGCCGATCTCGTCTAGCTCAGGTTGACAAATTCTGCTTCCAGATGTGTATGTATGTTTCTGTCTGCATACCACTCCATCCATCTCCATTGAAGGATACCCATCATCAGCTTATTGATGGACATATCTAAGGGTTGTAAACCCGAAGACTTTCCACCGGGAATGATAGCAAGTGTTGTCTTACAATCTTCCAACATCGTCTTCACAACCGGCGTCTGATGAGCACGGAAATGCATCAAAGACCAGTAAAGACTTCGTCATCCTGCTTGATCTTCCCACCCACACCTTCTTGATCCACTCGAATGCAAGAGTCTGGTCCATCCAGCCATTTCCATGGCAACGTACAACAACCCCCTTTGGCCATGTCATGGGCAGCATTTGTTAAATCACATATCGTGGCTTGCCTCCTTTCGCCATGCAATGAAAAAAAACATCTACTTCAAAGTAAAGCTTAAAGCTGCAGGACATTTTTTCTACAAATTTACAGTTTTAAAAATATTTTTGCACACTTCTGTTGCTATTCTTCTACCATGAAAGAAATAATGTTTTGTTTCAATATTTTTTTTCCATAGTTGGGAAATAGGTGTTTTTTATGCTCAAGTTCTCCTGATAACAAAATTCTACCTGACGAATAATGTTTAAAATGCTGATTCTTTCATATAATCAAGGATTTTTTATTTATGATTGTTCTTTTATAAGATGAAGTACAATTTCATTAGTTAAGTATCTTTACAGAGTCATACCAATAAGAAAAATATTTCATGAAAAACTGTCCTGCGACTTTAAAGATATTTAGCTATAAAGAAGACTTTTAATAATATATTTAAAATAATTTATATACACAGTAAAACCTTGATAATGAGACCACCTTCAGGACCTGAAAAATTGGTCATAATAATGAGGTGGTCTCATTATCAAGTTGAATTTTAAGGGTGTAATAAGAAACTGGTCCAAAATGAAATTGTCATAATAACAAGGTGGTTGTAATACTGAGGTGGTTGCTATGTGAGGTTTTACTATATTTATGGGTTTATTATAAAAAAGTAAGAAGTCTCCCTTTGATATATAAATATAATTCACCTTGTGAGATTTCTTGCGATGTTCCAACATTTGTGGGAGTAGAATTTTTAATTTTATTTGTACTATAACCTGGACTGACCTATCCAATGATATGGACTAATATTAATGATTAAGTCATTGTGTAGTCACAAAATATCACAAGGATTCCCACATCAGCTGATTTAGTGTAATTGTTTATATACCCTCAATGTATTCACCCATTATTTTTTGCTCACCTGAGCACGTAGTGCTCAGTGAGCTATAGTGATCAGTCAGTCTACTCCGATGTCCGGCGTCCACGCCTGGGTGTTGTTAATACTCTAGTGGTCACACTTTTGAGCAAATATTCATCAGACCTGGTCAGAATGTTCATCTCAATGATATCTTGGACAAGTTCGAACATAGGTCATCTGGGGTCAAAAACTAGATCATCAGGTCAAATAGAATGGAAATTTTGTTAACACTCTAGAAATCACAGATTTGATTGGATCTTCATGAAACTTTGTCAGAATGTTTGTATTAATGATCTTTAAAAATTGGGCATTATGGGTCATCCCTGGTCAAAAACTTGGTCAGTGCACTAGGTCAGTGCACCAGAAAACCTTGTTAATGCTCTATAGGTTGCAATTTTGTTTGAATCTTCATCAAACTTTGTCAGAAGGTTTTTTAAATAATATCTTGAACAAGTTTGAACATGGGTCATCTAGGGTTAAAAAGTATGTAACCAGGTCAAATCATAGAAAAACTTTGTTAACGCTCTAGGGGTCACAGTTTTGATTGGATTTTCACCAATCCTTCTCAAAATGATTGTTTCAATCATATCTTGGTTAAGTTTGAACATGGGTCTTCTGGGGTCAAAAACTAGGTCACTTCAGAGAAAATCCTTGTTAACGCTCTAGGGGTCGCAGTTTTGATTGGAGGTTCTTCAAACATTCTCAAAATGCTTGTCTTAATGATATGTTGGTTATGCTTGAACATGGGTCATCTTGGGTAAAAAACTAGGTCACCAGGTCAAATCATAGAAAAACTTTGTTAATGCTCTAGGGGTCACAGTTTTGATTGGAAATTCACCAAAATGTGTCCAAAAAATTGTTTTTATGATATCTTGATTAAGTTCGAACATGGGTTATTTGGAGTCAAAACTAGGTCACCAGGTCAAATCATAGAAAAACTTTGTTAATGCTCTAGGGGTCACAGTTTTAATTGGAAATTCACCAAAATGTGTCCAAAAAATTGTTTTTATGATATCTTGACTAAGTTCAAACATGGGTTATTTGGAGTCAAAACTAGGTCACAGGGTCAAATCATAGAAAAACCTTGTTAATGCTCTAGGGGTCACAGTTTTGATTGGATCTTCACCAAACCATGTCAAAATGCTTTTCTTAATGATATCTTGGTTAAGATTGAACATGGGTTGTCTTGGGTCAAAATCTAGGTCACCAGATTAAATAATAGAAAAACCTTGTTAATACTCCAGGAGTTACAGTTTTGATTGAAGGTTGACCAATCTTTGTCAAAATGTTTGTCTTAATGATATTGTAGACGGGTTTGAATATGGGTTATATGGGGTCAAAAACTAGGTCACCAGGTCAAATCTTTGGAAAACCTTGTTAACCCTCTGTAGGTCACAGTTCTGATTGGAGGTTCAGCAAACATTGTAAAAATGATTGTCTTAATAAAATTTTGGTTAAGTTTGATCATGAGTTATCTTGGATCAAAAACTAGGTCACCAGTTCAAATCACTGGAAAACCTTGTTAACCTTCTAGAGGTTGCAGTTTTGATTGGATCTCCCTCAAACTTTGTCAGAATGTTTGTATTAATGATATCATGAACAGGTTTGAATGTGGGTCAACTCAGTTTTAAAACTAGGTCACTAGGTCAAATCGAAGGAAAACCATGGAAGTTGCAATCTTTACTCAGGTGAGCGAAAAAGGGCCATCTTGACCCTGTTGTTTGTATCCCCCTCCAACCGCCACTCCACATAAGGATCCCCCCTAAAAAATTGTCTGTGTCTTGTTTTGGAATCAGCAGCATCGTAAATTAGACATACCCCTAGGTGGTAAACAAATCAAATTTGAAAAGCAACATAATTGTTAGGCATGATTTTGGATAATATAACTTTTAGACTCCACATAGATTACTTAATTAAAAAGTGTACCACAAACCTTAATATGATGAAATACTCAAAAATACTGACTTTGGAGCAGATAAAAAAGCTTACTGCTCCTATACAAATCTGTCATTAGATCCAAAATTGATTATGGTGCAGGAATTTGTGCTGCTGCAGCTGTTGCCCCAACTTTATTAACTCACCAGAACCGAAGGTTCAGGGTTAGCTGTTAGGATGGTAGGGTGGATGCTCAGTTGTCCATCGTCTGGCGTCAACAGTAGTCTTCTCCTCAGAAACTTCCAGTCGGATGTACTTCAAATTTGCTGTGTAGAAGCCTTTTGATGTTCCATCTGCAATTTGCTCATATTATACCAGCTGACTCCTTTTAGGGTTACTATAACTAAAAATAGAAAAAACTGTAATCATGTCCTTCTCATGAACCAATGGATGGATTATTATCAAACTTGGTCTGTAGCATCCTTAGATAGTATTCTATCAGATGGTTTTGAAATAAAATTGGTGGGCTCCTTTTTGGAGCTGCTAGAGCTAAAAATAGAAATACCTTTAAACATCTTCTTCTCATGAACCAATGGAATGAACATCCCTAAACTTGGTTTGTAGCATCCTTAGAGCTAAAGTTTACTCAAATAAATTTTGTCATCCCCTTTAAGGGGCCGCTAGAGCTAAAGATAGAAATACAGTCAACTCTCGTTATGTCAATTTTTTTGGGCCCGAAAAAATACTTCGTCGCAACAAAAATTCAACATAAACGTCAGATGATTACCAGTATTGTATTAGACATTTTTGCCGTTCTTATTTGTGATATTTTATTATAATACATTTACACAAGTAAATAGATAAATAAATTAATGATATTTACTTCATGTATGGTGATTTATGTAAAAATATACTAAACAGGGTTTTTTTTTACTAAGAAAGTGACACCGATAATCGGTGTCTTCCCCTCGACATTTTTTCCCCCAAAGAAGCATTTTTCCCCTCACTAGGATGCATAATTCCTCTTTGAAGCTATTCAAAAATAGGCAATTTCAGTTTAAGTAGATTTTATTCAGCCAAAATATCTATCAGACCAAGGTTTATCGGCATTTTTATGTAGAGTTTATTTGTTTTGTAATGATTGACCAAACCTATCGGGATTCCCCAGCTTTATAACGATGTCTGCTGAACCAATCCGAATGAGCTGATTACCTGCGATAGTTCAACGATATACATAGTGACGGGAACCAATACTAGATCTTGGCCCGTGACGCATGCGTATGTCCACGCTTATGATGCCTGGAAGCAGGCGCACGTTTCCATTTCCGGTAAAATGACGCACAAGTGATGAAATTAAGAAATACGATATCTGACGCAAAGCATGCTGGACGGGTAAACTCCTTTTTTGCAGTAGCGATTGAAGATACCATCCCTAGGCCAATCGACGCTGGATTCACTCATGAGCATACATTTTTGGCCAGAAAATCTAACTGATCAAGAATATGAAAGTGTGCTAGACCTGTTCAAATGTAGAAAAGACAAAGATATGGACCTGTAGATTGTTGTTTTGAATGCTATTGTCATAATCATTGATTCATGAAAACATTGGTTGTGGTTATGTGACAGTGTATCAATATTTGATAATTTCCCCAAATTTCCCCTTTCGCGTGATTTTCCCCCTTTTGACCAGCGTCCAGTGTCTTCCCTAAGTCCTAAAACAAACCCTGACTAAACTACAAATATTTTTCATTATGACATGTTTTACAAATCCAACATTTTGTCCACTATTAAGTTACATATGATGATATATTTGCTTTTTAGAGTAAACAATAATAATCTCCCAATTGTTATTGTCTAAAAATTAAATCAAACTCATACGCTCAGCAAGGTGTGAAAAACATTGGGGGCAAGTGCATAATATTGTCTGACTTTGTAATAAACAATGCAATTAGGTGCGAAATTGTTTGTTTGGACTTCAAAATTAGTTAGACATAACGAAAAATTTCGAGAACAAATTCTTCATAAGCGACAGAATTTTATATACTTTAGAAGGAAAAAAATTGGGACTTAAGAAATACTTTGTCATAACGAGAGTCAACTGTACCTTAAAATGATTTTTTCTCATGCTTCTGTGGATGGATTATTACCAAACTTGGTTTTTAGCATCCTTAGATAGTGTTCTATCAGATTTGCTGAAATGAGAATGGTTAGACCCTATTAGGGGCTGCTAGAGTAAAAAATAGGAATACCTTTAAACGTCTTCTTCTCATGAACCAATGGCTGGATCATCCCAAAACTTGGCTCGTAGGACCCTTAGATGGTCCTCTCAAATTTACTCAAATAGATTTGGTCAGCCTCTTTCATTAGGGGCTGCTAGAGCTAAAAATAGAAATACCTCAAAATGACTTTTTCTCATGATTCTATGGATGAAATGTTGCCAAACTTGGTTTTTAGTATCCTTGGATAGTGTTCTATCAGATTTGCCAAAAGTATATTGGTTGGCTCCTATTAGGGGCCGCTAGAGCTTGAAATAGAAACACCTTTAAATGTCTTCTTTTCTTGAACCAATGGCTGGATCATCCCAAAACTTGGCTTGTAGCATCCTTAGATGGTTCTCTGTCAAGTTAGCAAAAAATATAATCCATTTTGGGGGCTGCTAGAGTTAAAAATAGAAATACCTTAAAATGTCTTTTTTCTCATGATTCTATAGATGGATTATTACCAAACTTGGGTTTAAGCATCCGTAGATAGTGTTCTATCAGATTTGCTGAAATAAAAATGGTTGGGCCTCAATTAGGGGCCACTTGAGCTAAAAACAGAAATACCTTAAAATGACTTCTTTTCATTAACCAGTAGTTGGATCATTACCAAATTTGGTCTGTGACATCCTTCAGCCACCATGAATATTCTTTTGTAGTATCCTTTGATGGTCCTTTATCAAGTTTATTATTGTTCCCCATTATTTGCCCACAAGTGTACCTTTATTACCTTTTTAGTAATAAGTTGATTAACATTTATTCTGGTGAGCGATGCAGGGCCATTGTGGCTCTCTTGTTTAAAATACCGGATAGAATTAAATATAAAGCCCTTAGGATAGCCCTGGGGGCTCTGAGCTGCACCCTACACACAAACTAGAAGCAGCGTCTGGTGTGTTTCTTTTGGCTATCAGGTACATGGCCCATACTGTCAAATACTTGGCCAGAGCACAATCAAGGGGAAATAACCCTGTGAACTGCATCTATGGGACCAGACACCTCACCAAGAGTAAACTCAAAAATACCCCCCCCCCCCATTGAATTGGGTCTCTTACCTAAAACTTGGTTTGGCCTCAAAGTCATACTGGTAGCAGATTTAAGGCCGGTAGTGGAACATCTTTGGTTGATGACCCCACCTCATATTGATCTATCGCTATCTTTTGAAAATTAAAAAAACTGACTTTCCACACCTTAGCAAAATTTAAGTTAATCTTTTTTTTATAATTTTTCTTCTGTTGATAGACTTCAGGTAACCTTTCCATCTATTCAGCAGAAATGATAGCTTTAAATTATTCAATGAGCTGGGTATTTCATTATAAACAAAATTTCAGTTATTCTTTCCAGTGCTGCAGTCAATTAAAAATTATCACAGTAAATCCAGACCGGGCCTTTTAGAACAAATTATCATCCTAAATTACTCCATCCAAGCTGGTCTTGATATTACCTTAGTTTGACACCCAGCTCACATAGGTGTGGAGGGTAATGAGGCAGTAGACAGAGCTGCAAAATCTGGCCTGGATCATGTGACACTAAAGTCAAACTCTCGCCCGCTGAAATAACTTCATTGGTCAGGTCACAATCCATTAGCACTGGAAGAGTTACTATTCCAGCGTGGAACCAGGTGGCTGTGATTCTGTCCTATATTCAGTGGGGCTCAGATGCAGAGTATTGAACACAACCAGTCACTTTTCTGCTACACTGTGGGGTTCACTTCATGCCCAGACTTGAGCTAAAGGCTGCTCTGGTAAACTCAGGTTTACCCTTCAACCTTGAGAATATTCTCAATCCTAACAGGGCAGCTAAACACTTAGTCATCCAAACCTTAGAAATATACATATAATCATGTCAAATGACAGATAAAATCTAAGGCCTCAGGTCCAGACACATGTGCCCAACTGTTGTGAGTAAAATATAAACATAAAAATGTATAATAACTTAAATATAAAAGTAAAATAGTTTAATGAATAATCCTTTGTAATTTCATGTTACCCTCATTGATACATGAATTATCTTAAGTATGATGTCATATGTTTTAGTATAAATGAATGAATACCTCATAAATGACATCAATTATATATTTCACATTCAGTTGGGCTGCAAAATATCTTTCTTAGCAATACTTAATAATTAAAAATAAAACCAAATTTTAATCAATGTATACTACTGTTTATACAGTACAAGTAATAAAAACACAAACAATTCTATAAAAATATTATCTTTATTGAAGAGGTTAATTCATGCCTCATACAGTGGAAACCCTCTGAACCGGTTCTTCTATAAACTGGTTTCCCTTCTGAATTGGCCAAATGTTCTGGTCCTGACTTTATTTCTTTATAATTCACCTCTGTAGACCGGTTTCCTCTCTGTTCTATAAACCGGCCAAGTTTTTGTACACAGTGGCTGATTCAGTGCAAAAGTTCTCCTCTAGACTGGTCAACAATTTTACCATGCCCCAAAGTGTTTATCAGTTTATTAGCCAGTGTTTGTTTACATAAAATTCTGTTGTCAGTGGAGGTGTGTAAAAACATAGCCCATCATTAATTTGATAATTAAAGGTCAACAGGGGACTGTATTGCTGATTATCAGGGAAGTGGAAAGTTGATAGATTTATTGACACTTCAATAACAATGAGAATAATATATGCACCGAGATTAAACATTTACATCTTTTGTTACAATCAAGTGAAATGTCACAGTGCATATTGATGCATGAAGTCATAAGCACATCTTTAATCAGAACAAACTGCAATTTACATACTAAAGTAGCTACAGGATTTCCTACTTAATCCCCATATATGAAGGTTAAAACCTTTAGTACAAAGCTTTATATTTTCCTTCTATTAAATGAACATGATTGATGAAATAATTTAATGAGAGATAAAAGTAAACCAAAAATACCTTTCTTCCCAACACATTCAGCACACTTACCTCTGGACTGGGAGCCCACCCAATACAAGAATACTGAAACATAAAACAATAAGCCCCAGTTAAAACCCTATCAGCTGAATTACAGTTGTTATTGGAGATAGCTCAATTAACAGTCATGGTACAATAAACATGACTGAGCCGAGATTGAGCTTCCAGGCCACACTCTGGATCCCAATATTCAATGGCAGGCCCTCCATATTAAAATCCCCAAAATCTGATTGGATTGAAAAAAGTGGGAAGGTCACTATCAGACCATCAGTACATAATAACTCTCCCTTTAAAACCTTAAACCCTGTAAACGCCAATAATATATCACTACCAGTCTACCAGTCCTGATTTATTCATAATTTCTTTTTAAGATACATGTTATTATAAAATTACAATTTAGGTTCTGGGGGTTAGTTATGAAGCCATCATACTCTCTGGTATGTATCAAAGACTTCATCAAACTCATATAAATGCGACTGGCCGCAAAAAATAAAGTGATTCTGATTTCTAGATGAAGCAGACATTACATCAGAATCATGCAAGAGTTTCCATCCTCTTATATATGTTGAATCCTTGCCCATATGGGAATACCCTGGATAGGATAGGGTAAACTAACTCAATATCCTTGGAACAATTTGGGTCAAAAACTAAGTCACCAGGTCAAATCACAGGAAAATCATGGAGGTTGCAATCCTTACTCAGGTGAGCGAAAAAGCTAGGGCTACCATGGCCCCTTGTCTGGAAAGCATGTACGTATATATGGTATATCAGAAAATAAAATTGTACACTCAGTTTAATTTGACTTAACTACTGCACAATATACAATAAAAATGTGTAGCATTCCCTTAATATGTCAATACTCAATTATTCTAGTCATCTATTTGCATGCCCTGTAGAAGTGATCACTTTGTCCACTAACTGCATTTTGTGTGGGTATTTAATCACAATTCAGTGATATAGGTCTAGTTTATATTGATGGGCTTCAACACTTATGCAGTGTCACTATTACCCTGTATTCTCCAAGCCACCAGTTGTGGATTGTTTATTACTTTTGCCAGAGTTTGCTCCCTGAAATTTTAACAGTGCTAATCCCAATGACAATGGGATCACCTGCTAGACCAGGTCAGTAACGCCTAATTTGGATATTAGGGTCACTGGGCCCCTAGATGTATGGATGCATTATACTTTTTGGGGACCTTAACATGGTGTTGGTTCATGGGGTCCAGAGTAGTAACTATTAATTTATTTATGTTCAACCAATAGGTGACAATTAGGTTCAAGGTCCTCAGTTTAAGAAAATGATGAATACTGAATGGAAGACTGTCATAAGTAATTTTTGCAAAAATTTTCTGGAGACCTTAAACATGCTATTTTATTGCTGAAAAGTATTTCCCAACACTTTTTATATGAATAGTAATAAATAAACTTAACTCATGACTGCTGTGCTTGAAGTAGAAACAAGATAATTTTCAGTGTTATTAACCAATTATTTAGGTATGACAGTCTTCCAGCAGAAATTTCTAAAACAGAGTTATGAAATTATTGGAAAACTCAACATAGATTCACTTTCCCATTCATGAACTCAACACTTAGGTACTGGACCCAGTAAGATAATTTTTTATTAAAGCTTTAGATGTTATGTTGTTATATGTCCTATTCTTTTGCTGTATCTTTTGGGCATTTTTTTAAAAAAGTTTCACCCCATACTTTGGCTAAATTGCCCTTGATTATAGATATTTATTTATTAATAATAGTGCATAATCGATAGACAACAGAAAAGGCGTATCCCAGCGGGAATGGGTTAATATGGTTCAAACTCTCCCAAGTGGCCCTCTTGAGCAACAACCTCCCTTCAACAACAGCACAACTTTTTCCCACTGTATGATTTAATTTAACATCTGTAGAGTAACAACCTCTCAACAACAACATAGTTTTGCTTCTCCCAAAGGTTGTTTCTTTTGAATGGTTGCACTGTGGTTGACAAGAGGTCCTCTTCTGTTTCTATGGCTCCATATAATCTTAACTGTTCACTTCTCTCATCCATTTCATATTTCTCACTAGTGTTCTAAAGTCTTTGGATAATGTTGGTTTCCCAAATGCATTGACATTGCAGATACATCTGAATTAGCTTTTTTATGTTCATGTTCTATTTGATCAAGTTTTGAACTTTTGTTTTCTAATCTATGTTCATTTTGTGTTGGGGTTGTTTCAACATGATCCAACTTTGTTTTCATAATTAATATTCCATTCTTCATCCTATTCATATCTGCTCTTTCACCAGATTTATTGAATCAGAGTTATACTCCAGGATAATTGAATATTTTTAGCATGTTTCCTTCCACCATAAAATCATTCTATTCTGATACAAAATTTATCCCCATTTTGTAAATCATTTGCTTTACCCCTGTATTTGTCCAGTTATCACTTTTTCATTGTACAAGATAGTTAACAATTCACTTCACTGAACACTGAGTACTTGTCCATTGGATTAAATTTGTAATGCATTGAAGTTATTCTTTTCACAAACCAAATTCCAATGTATTCTTTTTATATACTGTTTAATGAGATCCTAACTAGGATGCTGGTATAAAGCTATATGCAATTACCGATTTCAACACTTAAGAAAACATTGATCGTGACATCATGCCAAAATAAACTAAAATTACATAATTCTTGACAGGCATGATATCTGTTCTTTATCTGGTGTGTTGATATGTATTTAACTCAGTTGTTTACTGCTTCTATTCTAATTATACCAAAGGGTTTGTAAAAAATCCATTTTCAAAACCCTTAATTCCTAGTTCTTAAATATCGACCCTCAAATCCATGCTCTCAAATCTCAATACTCAAAGCTTAACACCCAAATCTCAAAACTATAAAGCCTAACTCTCAAATATCTGTACTCTAAGCCTAGCTCTCAAATATCTGTACTCTAAGCCTAGCTCTCAAATATTTGTACTCTAAGCCTAGCTCCCAAACATCTGTGCTCTAAGCCTAGCTCTCAAATATCTGTACTCTGAGCCTAGCTCTCAAATATCTATACTCTAAGCCTAGCTCTCAAACATCTGTACTCTAAGCCTAGCTCTCTAATGTCTGTACTTTAAGCCTAGCTCTCAAATATCTGTACTCTAAGCCTAGCTCTCTAATATCTGTACTCTAAGCCTAGCTCTCAAATATCAGTACTCTAAGCCTAGCTCTCAAATATCTGCACTCTAAGCCTAGCTCTCAAATATCTGTACTCTGAGCCTAGCTCTCAAATATTTGTACTCTAAGCCTAGCTCTCAAATATCTGTACTCTAAGCCTAGCTCTCAAATATCTGTACTCTAAGCCTAGCTCTCAAGTATCTTTACTCAAATCCTTTTAAGTTTGAACACCCAAATCCTTGTTCTCACATCTCAACACTTAAATCCAAGCCCTCAAAATGTGACACTCAAATCCTGGCCCTCAAATTGTAACACTTAAATCCTTCCTCTGACATACCAACACTCAAATCCTTGCTCTCAAATTGTAACACTCTAATCCTTACTCTCTCATACTAACACTCAAATCCTAGCTCTCATATTTCCACACTCAAATCCTTGCTCTCAAATCTCAGCACTCAAATCCTAGCTCTCATATCTCAGTATTCAAATCCTAGCTCTCATATCTCAGTATTCAAATCCTAGCTAAAAATCTTGTACTCAGTTCCTAGCTCTCAGATCCCAATGCTCATTACTCCTATCTCTCAAATCTTAACACCCAAATTCTAGTTTTCTACACTTTCCACTTTTGTGTGTGGCTTCTTAATGTCCTGACCTCTTGATTGACCTTTCCATTACCCTTCTGTTCAGAGTTTGATGGTTTTTGTTTGTGCATATGACTTTAACAACCATTTAGAGATATATAGTGGGTAAAACATACATAATGTCTTAACAAATGTGACGAAAATAACCTTTGTCGGATGCTGAACCCTTTGCAATCAAGTCTTGCAATAAATCATGTTCTTATGTGGATACTGTCTTTCACTGAAGGTGTTATAAGATTGATTTAAGTTGCCATGGCAGTGTTTACATTGGTATGATGCTGTTGCTAGCAGAAAAATATTGGAATGCTTCTGCAGTTATTGTTAATTTAATATTAATGCATAAAAATTTAGTGTACAGTATTTCTCATTTCCGATAAACTTACTTGTACAAACTTACCCTTCTTGTGTACAGAAAAGATCTTAATACACTGAAAATAAAACAGTATTCTTACAGCATACTTGTGCAATAACTCCTCTTATTTGTATATGCAAAAACAATCCATCACATTTAACTTTCATCAGAAATAAAACATAATCCAGCCTGGTTAACCAAAAGTAAGGGAACTTACAACACACATGACCCAGACAGTACAAAACATACGTCCAGGTTTACAGAAATTTTGACAAATTATGAAGGTTTGTCTACCTTGCATTCTTATTTACAATATAAAACTTTCATAGATCTATTGAGTAAGTACACTAGTGACTGATTAAAGAAAAAGGCTGAATGAAGAAAATCAGTTCTAAGTGTGTACATTTACGTACTGTTTTTATTATGAATACTATAATACAAGTGAGCAAATTTATACACAATACAGAACAGTGCAAATTTCTGTACTATACAAAGCAGAAGTTTCAGTACTGAATATAAGTGCGTAAATTTACAAACTATTCAAAACTCTGGAAATTTCTGTTCTTTATAGTGTGATGCAAAACAAAGGAAATTTCTGTACTACACAAAAGTACATAAATTGATGTACTGTACGAAACATAGAAATTCATGCTCTGTACAGAAATATTGGCAGATTCAGTTCTTAGGCCTAAACAAAAAAAAGGTTTGTTTCCGGTTACATGCCCGAAAATATATGGGTCGGTAGGAAGGGACTTTTTCTTTTATGTTTTTTTATATGTATCACAAAACTGGTGTGAAAATTACAATATAGCACTAAGATTTGGATGCCGTAAAAACACGAGTTGGCAAGTAAAAGATGGGTCGATCCGGTAACCAAAAACAAACCTTGTTTTTTAGGCCTTATCTGCATAAATTTACACACTTAAAACAAACATACAACTCTGAGGCAGAAAAATACATCAAGTAAATTAATACAATCAGTACATCATGGATTAAGATATAGGAGCATACAGATCTGTGGCAGTTTTCACATTTTGCAGTACTTTTCAATTGCATAAATTTACACACAGTCAAACCTGTGATCAAAGGTCACCCTTTGGGAAAGACAAAATGTGACCTTTATTGACTGGTGGCCTTCATTTAGAGGTTGGTTTGTTCTAAATAATCAATGATAATTTTTAAAGAATGGCCCTCATTCACAGGTTGATCAGGTGGTCACAAACACAGGTTAGACTGAATTTCAAACATAGACAATGAGGAAAATGTTGCATTTTTACAGAATATAACATAATTCAAGTGTGAAAATTTACTCACTTTATAGAATAGCATTCATTTCTTATCCTTTAAGGTGGTTCACAGGTGTGCTTATTTCCTTTGAAAGGTCATATGAAACCGAAATCAAATTGAAATATACCATGCTGAGAGTGAACAATCATAAAAATAAACTACCACACCATTTTCACATAAACTTTCCAAGAAAAAAGTCACATTTTCAATGAAAATGAATAAAAATGTTATAAAAGTATAAAACTAAGTAATATTTGCAGAATCAAGTATTTAGTACATATGGAAGAAGAAATTGTCCGAACAAAAATAATAAATAACATATTTTTCTGGAAATATTGATGTTTGAAAAAAGTCAAACACTGAAAAAAATCAGTAAATATCAAATAAAAAAAAAATCTAAAAATGGAACATACACATATTTTGGACTCAATTAATATTGTTGAAAGTTTGATAAAAATCTACCACATAGATTGTTTTTAGGCATTATTTCTTGAATATTAGGCAAAAAAATAAAAAACAATTAGAGTGATCTCCCCTAATTTCAACTTAAAATGATTTTATCACTACACACACACACACACACACACACATAGATTTACTAGACAAAATCTGCACATGTGTCTTGATGTTTCACAGAACCTGAATAAACAAATGTACAAACCTGAAATTACAGAAAACAAAAACTGACAAAAAATCACTGCACATAAAAATATTGAAGACAACACTTAAAATAGTACTACTTCGTGAAATACTATTAAAAAATTCATTGCATTTGTTAATAATGTTTGGCAAGCCTGCTTGCAGTGAGCTCGACATAGTTGTTGAAATGGTGGTTCTGTGTATGTGTGTCAGTGCGTGTGTGCATCCGTGTGTCAGTCCGTCCGACTTTGTCCGGACCATAACTTCCCTATGCATCAATGACATTTAGAATGACTTGGCACAATTGGTCACCATGATGAGATGGTGTGTCATGCACAAGACCCAGGTCCCTATCTCAAAGGTCAAGGTCACACTTGGAGTTTAAATGGCAAATATTGGCACGTTTTACCTTGTCTGGACTGTAACTTCTTTCAGCATTGATATGTTTTAAAACAACATGGCATAATTGTTCTCCTTGATGAGATGGTGTATCATGTGCAAGACCCAGGTTCATATGTTTAATGTCAAGGTCAAACTTAGGATTGAAAATGCCAAAATTGGCAAGTTTTAGCATGTCAGCTGACTTTGTCCTGACCATAACTTCTTCATGCACCAATGGATTTTAAAATAACTTGGCACATTTGTTCACCATGATAAGGTGGTGTGCCATGCGCAAGACCCTGGTCCATCTCTCAAAGGTCAAGGTCACACTTGGGATTTAAAAGACAAATATTTACATGTTTTTTCCTGGGACTATAACTTTCCTATGCATCAATGAATTTTAAGATGACTTGGCAAAATTGTTCACAGTGATGAAAAGGTATGTAATGCATGAGACCCTGGCCTATATTTTAGAGGTCAAGGTCACTATTGGGGGTTTAAAGGGCAAATATTGGCATGCTTTACCCTCTTTCAGCATTGATTGTTTTAAAACAACTTGGCATAATTATTCTCCTTGATGAGACAGTGTATCATGAACACAACCCAGGTCCATGTCTTTAATGTTAAGGTCACACTTGGGGTTTAAAGGGCCAAAATTGGCAGGTTTTAGTATGTCTGACTTTGTCTGTACCATAACTTCTTCATGCGCCAATGGATTTTGAAATAACTTGACACAATTGTTCGCCATAGTGTGTCATGCGCAAGACCCAGGTCAATATCTCAAAGATCAAGGTCACATTTTGGTTTATGACAGGCATTTTACACATCTCTCTTTCTTATGACCCTTGGTTGACCTGTTCAAAATGTCGAGGTCATTCCCTGAAAAAGCAATGGACAACCTTCTCAGGACAATAATTAGTGCCTTAGAGGGCTTGATATGTTGCTATTTGGCGACTTCTAGTTGAGTTATTGGTCACATTAAATTTTCCATAAGTTTTTTTTCTGGAAGCAAAAATTTTAATCCATTTTCTGTGACTCTCTTACATGTTAATTTTAATGAACTAAACAAAAGTTCGCTGCTTCAATTTTTTTAGCCATAAATTTTGTGAGGTAGGATTTGTTGATCATTTCACATAAAGAATTTGAATTTTCTCCTCTGCTACATAGGAAGCTCCAATATTTGTACAAACACCTCTACAAAGGAAGCTCCAATATTTGTGCAAACACCTTTGCTACATAGGAAGCTCCAATATTTGTACAAATACCTCTATTACATAGGAAGCCCCAATATTTGTACACGTCTGCTACATAGGAAGCTCCAATATTTGTACAAACACCTCTGCTACAAAGGAAGCTCCAATATTTGTACAAACACCTCTGCTACATAGGAAGCTCCAATATCCATTTCACTCAGAGGCATCTCTGAGGCTGAGTAATGTTTTATTTTATTTCTGGTGGACACAACATTATTTAAGCATTCATTTCTCTGGGAACTGCCTAAATTAGTTAGATTTTCACAGTTACTAGTATATCAACACCAACTACTGTCACATAATTCATGGTCCCCAAACAAATGTGGTGTTATGGCACACAAGTTCGTCTACATCTGTGTTGTATCATTACTATTTTGCTTGATAGCTTACGTAAAACACTTTCCAATATGTGAAATTACTGACCAGATCAACTGTTTGTGTTTATAATTGTTAGATATAATTTTGATGCAAAGCCCTTTTTCAGATGATAAGAGTCACATGTTTTTTCACTGATCCACCTACTTCTGTTCTCACTCTTACAATTGATGTTGAATCATTATCCATAATCAAGGTTCCAGTTTAATTCTTTTCTTTATTCAAACCCGAAACCATTAATAAACACATGCTGGACTCCATTGCTTTTGTTGACCCAGACCAATTTCTTCTACAATTGTGACTGGTGGGTGATCTTCCATTTCTTTAAGCCCCCTTACTTGTTCTGCTTTGTTTGTACCTTACATCTAAAGACATGACTTTTTCAATCTCTTTCCCAAAAAGAGATGCATGACCTTCAAAAGAGAAAGTGATACTAATTCTGAGTGTGTCAATAAAATACTAAATTAATTCAGGCAATATAATCTTCATATTGACTGATGATGGCCTAGACAAATAATTTACATTACAATGTCTAAGTGATACACACTGTGGCAGGTCTTACTCATCACAAATAAAGTCCTGATGTCATGAAAGACAGTGAAATGCCCTATATATACACACATGAAATAGTCCTAGATCTATGCTGGTTAATACTGGGTGATCTTGGTACAATTCATAAATACAACATGTAATATCTGACAAACTATTTATGAATTACTACTTCCTCTCTTTTGCCAACCCCCATCAAAACTGGCTGTTATATATGTACTGTCCTTCCCATCCTCATTGGATTTTTGCTTATTTCGTACTCTGAAAACATGTTATTAACCAAATTACTTTTTTTCACCAATCTTTACATCCTTTAGGAAAATAGTCATGTGTTGACAAATGAATGATAAAGCAAGTTATTCCACTCACAAAGTTTGGTCATACCAATGTGTTGTAAATTGAATCAGCCTAAATATTCAGTGATTTTTTTCATATATTTTACAGCCAAATTACAGCTGTAAAATAGGTCACCAGGTCAAATCATAGAAAAACCTTCTATAAGTCACAGTTCTGATTGGGGGTTCACCAAACCTTGTCAATATGCTTGTCTTAATGATATCTTAGACAAGTTCGAACATGGGTCATGTGGGGTCAGAAACTAGGTCACCAGGTCAAATTTTTGGAAAACCTTGTTAACCCTCTATAGGTCACAGTTATGATTGGAGGTTCACCAAACCTTATCAAAATTCTTTCCTTAATGATATCTTGGACATGTTTGAACATGGGTCATCCGGGGTCAAAAACTAGGTCACCAGGTCAAATCATGGGAATGCCTTGTTAACCCTATAGTGGCCACAGTTTCGATTGCATCTGCCTCAAACTTTGTCAGACTGTTTGTATTAAAGATAACATGAACAGGTTTGAACATGGGTCAACTCAGGTTAAAAACTAGATGACTAGGTCAAATCACAGGAAAACCATAGAAGTTGCAATCTTTACTCAGGTAAGAGAAAATGGGCCATCGTGGTCCTCTTGTTGATTTATCAAGCTATATTTTCCTCTTCAGAAAACCACAGGTAGTTTTACTGATTTTAGTGTCAGTTTAAATACCTTGAAGATAACAGTTCTTTGTTGATTATAATCTGACTAGATGATTTAGCCAAGTTTTCTATAGCCTGACCAGCTTCCGACACATTCTCAGACAATCTGGTCAATTGACATGTGAATATGTCATTTTTTCAACATTATTTTTTTTGTTTCAGAGGGTTACCATTTGGTTATATGATATATTGAGCGACAAAATCTAATTTTTTACCAAACAAACTCAAATATTTTTTTTGATATGTCAGCTTGAGTCAACCTAAGTGTGCTCATTTTTTTAACTTCCTTGGAGACACAATACATTTTAAAGGATATATCATACAAATGAATATGATACACATGCAAAACTAGCAAAATCAAATACAACTTGCTGTGATGAAAGACTGATTTATAGGCATAAATTCACTAACAAAATTTTCAATATACAGTCTGAACTCGCTATTTCGACATCGCTCATTTCGACATTCCGCTTAATTTCGACAAAATTTAAAAGTCCCGATTTTTACTCTTCTATATTTAATATAAAATATAATGTGTATTTCGACATGTCTGTTTCGACAAATTTATATTTCAACACAATTTTTCGGCCCCAAAATTACTTTTCACACTATATCAACAATGTTTAATTCGACATAAATTTGTCGACCGAAGGTGTTGATTGACAATGAATGGCCCACACATCCTATTGTTATATAGACAATTATATTGACAGTTTGTTTATAATTTGATAAGTGTCCAGCTGGGTCTCTTAAACGACTTAAATCAGCGATTATAGTGATGTATAATTATAAACTTATTGTTTTGTTTGGTTAATGTTTGATCATCACTTCAACTGTATACCACAGTTTATATGGCATTTGATTTTTGATCGATTCGTTACACATAATAAAAAGAGAATGTTTCTGTGTGTTTATCAGTCATCATGACAACCCAAGTCGGAGAGAGTTCTTTTCAAGTGGTCGAGCAATCTAGTGAAGGGCCCGGTCTAAATCCCGGGAGGATATCTAGATCGGCCACGGGATTGAAAGGGACAAAACAGTACATTCGACATTTAGTTATGTACCTTCGTCGAAGTACCTATTTCGTCATTTCTCTTATTTCGACATTCGCTTATTTAGACATTTTTTTCACGGCCCAAAAATGTCGAAATAACGGGTGTGAACTGTATTATAAGCAGAATTGCTGTAACATACCTTGGTCCAGCATCTGTAAGAATGCCAAAATTCTAAAAGTTACAAAATAGTCTCTGTAGACGCAGACGATGTTTGTTTACATCCAGTTGAAGTTGAAGAACATTAATAATCCAAAAGAACTTGAATAACCACCAAGATCGAAGTTAATCAACTAGAAATTGCTCGGTCTGGTATCGTAGATTATGTCCCATAGCGTATTTTTAGATTGTTTCATCTGAATTTAGATGAAATGCCATTGTCTAAATGTTCACACACTACTTTAATTTATATGCAATATCCTGTACGGTCATCTTACCTTTTATTAGGGTATATGAATGACAGTAAATAAATAGACAGAATCAAATCCCAGCCACGTTAACACAAGTCTCGTAGATTATGAACTTTAAATTATGTTTTAAATATAGATTATTGAACTATGCCAACATTTACACACAGTAAGAATCTGGTATAGAGTAATGTTGGTTTTAATAAAAGAATTTTTACTGTCATATGATTCTAAAGTAAGTCTGTACTGTTTAAATTACTCCAGATTTTTGTCATGCGCCTCAAGTGTCCCATAGATTTTCAAATTTTGGAGACAATACATGTGGAACCCAAAAATTAAGGAAGCGTTTCTGCTATAAAAAGTACATATTTTCATAGAAAATTATATCATACCAATGTCTAAAACAGTGCATAAGATAATAGTTATCATTGTTAGATTCAGAAATAAATGCAAATGTAATATGTACATCATTGCTGGCGACATAGGGTTTTTCAACTCCCTACACTGTTTAAATGACTATCAGTCAAATTGAAATCAGCTGAAACTTTGTATAAATTGTACTTTTTGAGGTCAGAAATAGTAAATTGTTGATTTTGTTACGTATTTATTTTGTTCCTTTTGAAAGAAAACATGCACATTAATTGTCGGTGACATTGTTTGACCAGGTTGTCTGAGAATGTGTCTTCCACTTCCCTACTTTTAAGTGTTGGTTTAAACTTTATTTCTATTTAATATTCTTATACAAAATATACACACATACATGCATGTATTCTGACATTTAATAAACTAACATATCATGGATTGGAAAACAAGGATAACTTACATGAATTTTCCATTAGAAGTGTTTTAACTCTTTTGCTGCCAAATTTCTGACAAGATGCATTTCTCGGTGACAAGTATTTCATACTTGTGCTCACCCTGTCCTCTGCAAGTAACTGCAATCTTCTCTTGTTTGAATTAGTTGTGGATAACACTATGTCTTCAACCAAATCTTCATAGAGATCATGTGTCATCATACCTACATGCATAGTTTGAACACAGGAGCCCTAGATCTGTAGACTTCACTGTAGTCTGTAGACTTCTCTAAAGTCTATACCTGTATTGGTTGCCAGAAGGTGACATTGGCACTCAGCATCATGTTGCGACATGGCAACATTGGCAGCAAAATAGTTGAGTGTAGCTATTAAGTATTGTGTGATGAAAATATGGGATGTTCAAAGCAGCAAAAAGCTTCTAACTGGTCTGAAACATGCAGGAATAACCCCTGCAACAGACATAAAGAAATAGTTTCAATTTCATTATAATTGATAATAATTAATTACAGTTACAGTTTTGATTACTTCAAGAATATAGGAAATAATAAAATAAGAGTATTGTTACATCCATTTGATTCATACAAAAAAAATTTACTCTGCTAGATATAGAATATTGGAGTAGATACCGAAATTATTTTATCAACTGTACAATATATTTGAAGAAAAAATAACCAACCTCACGCTACCTTGGTATTTATGTCCATTATATTTTTTGGTCTATCATTCCTTGAACAGTAACATTAAATTTTGTCTAATGATACGGTGGTCAGTGCTTGACAATACCTAAAAACTAAAATCAGCTTGTAGTGCTTTTTTATGAAAATGCACTTCAGTTTATCAATTTATGATAAATTTTATGTTAAAATACAATATTAATCAGAAGCAGCTTCAAAGACAGTTATGTCCCACTATGTCAATGTGATGTTTTTTTGTGATTCTTCCTCAAATATAGGCATTATGTAATTAAATGAAAATTCTTACATACATTTCACTGGTAAAAAACCATTGCATTTATTTAACAAATTGTTAGGCAATATGTCTCTTTAGTGCTTGGACAGATTCTTATACAACTGTTTAGTACCATACACAAACTGACGAATGCCAAGATGGATGATTTGATTGGTTAAATAAACATTGGCCAACACATAAATTGGTAAAATTGTGATAAAAAACAAACCAATCATAACTTAGTTTACAATTAATTTCTGAACAATGAATAAAATGACAGCTTTAAAAATTGGGTCTGTTACAAAAAAAATTCAATTTCACAATATCTGTAAACTTAAGCTCCATCTCAAAACTGAAACAACCACCATGTAATTCTGTTACAAGTTGATGAAGGTTCACAATCCTTCTACCAGTCTTCTAATCAACCTGAGGACAAGCGTCATTGTTATTTTCATCTTTCGTAGTGGTAGGCTCTGTGAAACTTTCATCTGGTTTCATCTTAATAAGTACAGATAATGTATCCATGGTGTATTTGCTTAAAACACACACAACAAAAAAAATATACAAAATTACCAGTCTCACAATACCTTGAATATAAAAACCATGTTTTAAGGACGCTGGATTTATATATACAGTATAACCCCTGCAAACTTGACCCCTTCCAGACTGATCCAAAAATCCAGTTTTCTTAGAATTCCAGTTTTCAGAGGACTATTGATTATAGAAGAGACAAAATGAGACTTGAAAGAATGTCCGATTTTCAGAGACTTCCGGCTTTCAGGGAGTCCAGTTTTTGTTGGTTTTACTGTATTACATATATATGCATTAAGGAGACCAAGCTATTATAACAGAAACATGCTTTATGGAGAATTTGTATCCCCTTTGAACGATATCTAACCATAAATTGCAATTTTGCTCTTAGAGTCAAGCATCCTGTTTCAATCATGTGAATTTTTACACTAAACAAAGTTGAAGATTTTTTCTTCAAACCATCTATAGTTAAAAAATTAATAGACTGACATCTTGATGCCAATACTAATGCAATAAGCATAGCAAGTTTTAAAGTCAGTAATTTCAGTGACAATTCACAACACGGTGATAATTTTTTCAAATATTTGAGGATGATTAAAACATCCCAGGTCTCACTATATATCGACTGTGGTGGTCTAAGGTTAAATATACTTCCTCATGAACCTGATGACTAATGGGTGTGAACCTGCAGACCATCCATCATTCACTAAACCCAATGCTGTCCAAGCTGATCTGGCACTACCAATGTTGATGGCACTATAACTTAAATTATTTTCAAACAGTTCAGCTAAAAAATCAAGGATATCATGTATAGATACCTGAACACAATTTTCCTTTCATGACAGTAGTTATACCATTTTTTAAGTTACATGGAGTAATGTTTCTGGGTACCACTTCTCCGTGATGACATGATGATATGATGATTCTTGCAGCTCACTCTGATACTTGTTGACTAAGTAGATTTTTCCTAATAATCGACATGCCATGAGAATCAGTTTTTGTGTACTAGTAATTGGTGAATTTTCTGAGTTCATGGTATTGTTAACAAATTCTGATGAACTGGGAGAATATATGGGTTCTGAATCAGCTGTTCCATTACTGAAGGAAACCTTGTTTGAGTTAACCATTGGTGGAATAAGGATGCTCTCTGCCTCCTCTTCTCTTAGTTTCACCATCAGTTGAGATATCATACTGAAAGGAGGAAAACATAAAAATATAGCTCCTTCCAATTCATAGCAAAAGCATCAACAAATTCTGCATCAGGATCTGCTTTCCAAGATACGAATCTCTCTATTTGCTTATTCAATCTGGAAGCAAACATATCAATAGTTGGAACCCCAAAATAAGTAAATATTCTGTTTACAATACCTGGATCCAACATCCATTCTGTACTATCATTGTGATTGTGAGACACATGGTCAGCATAATTTGAGCAGTTGGGACATGGGCTACTGTGATCCATATATTCTCATTTATTGCCCATAACCACTACTTTTGTGCAAGCTCATCGCAAGTTTCTGACTTAGTACCACCAAAATGTTTGACATATGATAATGCATATGTGTTATCTCCTTTCATTTGAACATGAGTATGACACTTATTTTTGTAGAATGATTTTATACCATAGCATATTTCCAGCAATTACAAAACATTTATATGATGTTTTGCCTCATCTGTAGTTCATCTCCCTCTTATTGTATTTTGACCACAAACAGCACCCCAACCAGACATACTGGCATCAGTTACTATGATAATTTAGGGCAAACCATGAGATATTTTTCAACAAGATTCTGTTAAATTTTCAAACCACTAATTCAATTCTTCGCGCATTTCATTTGTCAGCAGCATTTTTGCATTGTAATCTCCCTTATTCAATTACAGGGCCTCAGCTTTACCAATTTCCAACTTTCTATAGAACATTGGCCCAAATTCCTCAGCAGAAACCGATGCTACCATAAGTCAACAATTCTAGTCACTTCCCTAATCCTGGCTACATTTTTGTTTCTGAGCTTTTTACACTCTATTATCATGACAGCTTTTCTTTCCTCTGTTAAATATACAATCATTTTAATGAATCAATATGATTGCCAAGAAATGTGATATTTTTTGACTGGTATAAGTTTTACGAAAGGGCGTCGTCAGGTGGCAAGTCGTCGCGGCACGCCACACAGAAAGCAGAACGGTTCCATTCACTGCAGATCGGCACCGGGCTGTCCTATATCTCGAGACCGAGCGGGCTGTGATAAGTAGCAAGCTTGTTATAGTTTGATACGAAGTTTATTATTTAAATCCCAGAAATGAATGATACACAATTTTATATACATGTAGTTTGAAATGTTTGCATAATTCAAATTATAAAAACAGCAATATTTTGGGGAATACGCTTGGCTAGTAAGAGGTACAGTAATTATTGTAATTTGAAAGAGCAACATTATAAACTGAGCATAAACAATTTCATTATAATCACAACGTATATTATACCTTATATTATAGAATATTTCATACAAGGTAAATCAATTTCTGTAAAACATATTAAGTATCCAATTTTAGAAAAGCTCAAACAATATTAAATAGAAATAATAATCATCACAAAGTGTGTTACTGTCGTATTACTCAAATAACAAGATATTTAACTAAATAAAAGATCTGCCTTATTAAACTAAATAAAAAATGTAAAAACAAATACAATCACAATTTCCAAAAATCTTAAACATTATTGAACAACAGCAAAAACAACATACCTGTAATAAGTAGCAAGCTTGTTATAGTTTGATACGAAGTTTATTATTTAAATCCCAGAAATGAATGATACCTGGGTCTTAAACACTGGACCTTATATAGGTCTCAAATCCCTTAGGGTCAAACTGATAACAAGCTGCTGGACAGTTTTGCTTATTTTGACAATTTAAGTTTCTTTATGGACACATTATTAGAGATTTACAATCTGATAAAAATACAACTTAGACAGGTTTACTGGAGTATCTGAACAATTATTGTCAAGATGAAGTAATTAGATAATTTCTTTAGGCAGAGATTGTTGTTTGAAGTAAAAGACAAAGGATATAATATTAAACATTTTTAAACTAAGTTAAAATAACTGAAATACTGTCATTATTTTCAAAAATAGAAAATTAAAATTAACATTATTAAAATGTACTCATTAAAACAAATCTTCTGATACCAAATACAGATAGATACTTTGACATTTGCAAAAAGATGACTTTATGTTACAACAATACGAAATTAGGTAAAATTAAATGATGGAAAAGAAGGATCATAATATAAGCACTGATTTTACATCATAAATGATAAAACCTAAATCTGTATTGACTCTTACTGTGTCCTTTACATTATCAACACATTCTGCTTCTGAGATGCCTAAAAGCATAGAACCATCAATACAGCCAGAATTTGTGTGGCCTATTTGCCTGAGTTTTGCATATACTGGTTTTAGGAGTTTGGTAAACTTTCTAGGAGCCAAAGGAATACCATTTAGCAAGTATGTATATTCATATAACTGTTCTTTCCATACAAACCTCAGTTATTTTTTGTGGGGTCTATACATATTTACAGCCGTGGCTGTGGTCCAGTGGTTAGTGCGCTGGACTTGCAGTCCTGAGATCCGGGTTCAAATCCCGGTCGCGGCAGGTCAGACCCTTCCACTTCCATGACAATTTGACAGAAATGTTGATTTTCCTCCATATGTGGAGAAGTTGCCGGCTCCTTGTGGAAGGGTAAGTTAGTACTGGTTAGTATACAGTCGAGGAAAACTGGTTTGGTGAACCGGTCGCCGTATATTACTGAAAAATTGTTGAAGAATGGCATTAAACCCCAATACAACCAACCGACCGACCGACCGACCGACCGACCGACCGACCGACCAACCAACCAACCAACATATTTACAGAATAATATGCATGGCAGAGATCAATAGAAGCCAGAAAACAGTTTTCTTTCACGAATTTCAAAGCAGATTTGAAAGTATCCATCTTAAAATGATGGTACTCAATGGATTGATTTAATTTTTTTAAGTTAAGAATCATTCTGTAGTCTCCATCTTTTTTCTGCGTTACGAAAATTGGAGAAATATATTGCCCTTCTTCATAGTAAGCTTTTTTAATCACATATATACATATAATAGAGCCACCTCTGAAACTTCTCCTGTTGTTGTACATGTATCTATTTTTGGTAACATTTTGCCCTATCTTATTCATCTCTTGTATGTCTTTAATGTCTTTTACTCCACTATCACCATAAAGGAGGTCAGTGAATGACGTTGATGACGAGCATAAATGGTCGAGCTTTGGATCCATATCTTTTTTATGGCAATTTATCCACTTATTAGCCTGACCCAAAATTCCAAAGGCATTCATTCTTGGGGACAAATCTCCCTCACTGAACTTTTCAGCGTTGGAGTTTAACAATTTTACTAGGTTGCAGGAAGCATTCACAATACTGTTTTGAATACCTCTCATTTTAGAGTCTTCCATTTGAGTAGATTGTTTTGGTACAGACCATAATTCAGGGTTTACTTAAGTTTCTATCAGAGCATCACAATTTTCTGGCATGTGGATATCTTTAGCAATTGTTTGAAGATTTTCGTCCCAACTTTCCCATTCTGAACGCTTCATTTACAACTGACGCCAACTGAGGGTCTACAGATTTCTCTGTAGATTCTTTTTTAGCGAAAGTCATGGAGGCAGCATCATGACTAACCTCATCATGCTCTTTTCCTTGTCATCGTAGTAACAATTCACAAAGTTCTCATTTCTAGCAAATTCGTCTTGCTCATACAAAAAATCAACTCTCTGAGATAGTTTCTCAACTTGGCCATTAGGTTTTGTAATGTTGGCATTCATTTCCCTAAGGATAGATAATGCTTCAACATTGAATTTATCACCGGAAGTCACAGACGGCATGGTACTTTCTTGTACAGGTGTGGGTGGAGTATCCAATTCCACATTTTGTTTCGAATTGCCGGGTTGGCTAATTGAAATGGGTTTTTTACGTCTGGTTGTACTCGCTCATTTCTCTGACTTGTCTTCGTATCTCTTGTCCCCTGAGGACATATGTTGGTTATCTTTAATTATTTCATTTCTTCTCAGCATGGCACTCACCATTTTTTTATCAAATTTTGCGAGGTTGCATATAACGTCACCACAATCTGCATAGTACAGAAACAGATTTATTCGCACTTGTCTGAATTCCTGTGTAAAACATTTAGGTACTTGGGACCTCCAAAATTGGAGATTACCCAAATTTAATAAAATAATATCTTATTATATTTTATTGGATTAGATTTTCCTCTAATTAAATATATATAATATTTCAAAGGCTTAAACACTTTGAAATAATTTTATGCAGCCAAATTTAACACAAGGTTAAATTAGTAAAGCGAACTTGACATGAAGTATCGACTTTACACTGAATTATAACACATCCGTTCAGTGTGAAAATCTCTGGCACACTGAGTATTATAATCGCATGGTTGGTGCACATCTCATCTCAGCACAAAAGTGTTATGACATAAAAGAATTGAATGTATTGGTCATCATTGTTGAAATATTCATCAGAACAAGTTTGTTCAAGAAATGAACCAAGTTGATGCTGAGAGGAATTATGAAGCTCTGTGTGCTTATGCAGCATTATCAAGTGCCTAGCAGAGTATAAATGAAGATAAAGTCACTGTAGGAAAACTGTACGCTTTAGCAAATGCAAGAATGGGATTGGTTGTTACTATGAAATATATTGCTATGGTGATCAAGAATGGTACAGATCAAAGACAAGTTGATCACAATGTTAGAAGAGTTATTGATACTGCTTAGACATTAAGTGATGAGTCACATGTCGCATGGATTAGGTTAGTCTGGGTACCTTGGAATGTAAATAATAACTTATTAACCAAATTCCAAACATGAAGTTTCAGTTTTCTCCTCTATGCTAACAGAAGAGATGATTCATTTTACAGAATAGATTTACAAAGTGTCATCTCTCTTTTTTAACACCATTCTGGTGCTTTATTGTAATCCTTTATGGATTTTTTATATTTTGAAATTACTGTTTCTAAACAAGTTTATTTACAAAGAATTAGATAATTTGCATGCATTTTTACAGATAGAAAATAGGATGTGAGAAAGTAAGATTTTAATACTGTGGAATTTTGATTTTAGTCTGTAAACAGAAATATATGGCTGTTCACTCTAGTTGTGATGCCCCAGCATTAAACTTGATCATTTGCTCACTGTTTTAGGATTTTTGCTGTGAAGTATCTATCTAGATGTTACGGTATTGTTCCAGAAAGCATGTGCCCACCCTGCTAACTTTATTCACTGGCTACCTGATAGACAAGATGTTAATAGAAACAAGGTATGTTCTTATCTTTTTATAAATATAACTTTATTTATTGGCTAACTGATTGAAGCTATATGTACAAAGAGACCAGGTATTAACACTGTCATAGGTGATGTTTTTGATGAATGATATAGCTAGCAGGCTCTTTGGCATGAAAAGTAAGTTGTGTCCAGATATCCATTCAGCTAAAACATGGTATTGGTGCTGATAGTAGTCTCACTTACTCAAAAAAACATTTTTAGATACCACATTAATTTTGAGTTAACTACAAAGCTCAAGGCATCCCCTACACAGATCAAGTTTATTTTTTCGTACATATGCATGCATTGTTATTTTATCTACCATTTTGATCCTATGGTATAACAAAAGTTACAGACACTACACTTGGTGAATAACATGCAAGAAAAACCAGCAAAAACTTCAAAACTTTATTTTTTTCAACTGTAGCATCTATAACAGGATATGAACATTAAAAGTAAAAAACTCAACTGGAAGTGATAAACATGTTAATGAAAAATTTCAGAACATTTAAGCAGCAGGTATCAGACTCAAAAATAAGTAAGCTAGAAACTTCTGCTTCACATTCATAAAAGACCTACCAGAAGGTTATCTAGCCATTTATAATACATCAAGAACAGTATTAAAACAAACAAAAACATCAATACTGGTCTAAAGAATGACAAATTTCCATGAAATGTAAAATTACAAGGCACACACATTTGGTTACAGACACTACCAAAATATAACATTTCACTGCAGTTGAAGAATCATTTAAATCATGACAAAATTCAATACAAAAGCATGACAGGATAAAGAATATTGACTAGAATATTATACCAAATGATTTTGATTGGTTAAAATTATAGTGCAAACATGTTTTAGAAGGAATATATGCAAACTGCAGGTTAAAATGATGAAAATGTGAACAAAACAAGTTTAAACCTGGACAGTAATGGAAAACTGTAAAATATTAAATGTTAATGATTGTGTGTTAAACCATAGTCATTTTAAGTAAGTATTCCTCCAAATTGTCTACTCTTTCAGACACATATCCGTGATAACACATTTGGTTACAGACACTACATAGATATCATGAGGAATAGAGAAGTTGTGTTTTTTTTCTAGATAAGCTGTGTTCTTGCACTATAGTATTCACTTCAGATAGAAATGTTTGTGATTCTGTTCCAGACCAGCTTTCAGCTTCAACAAATCATTAGCCCTGAATGACCCCTTCCACTCACTATTTCTGGAGCTTGCACACTACACAAGATTATGTGTAATGGCTCCTGTGAACAATCTTCTTTATCAAGCCAGATGTACCATTTGCCTGATTTTTTCATGTATTTCAGTCAAATTACTGTGTCAAAGACATCCATTACTTCTGCAAAATAAACACAGAGAGGTCCCTTCTTAGGCTTTAGCCCAACAGCTACAAAATTACCAGGGTTGTATTTTTTGGATTCTGCTGGTCTCTCTGTCTCTCAGTTGACACCTTGTTGTGAAGTCTACTCTTCTTTACTCTGGTGTTCTGAATTTCGTTTGATTTTCTTTTTTCAGGAAGTTTTTCTAGTTTTGCTTGGTTTTGGTCATTTTGCTTGCTGCCTTGTATTTTTGTCTGACTTGAAGTGTCACTAACGATTGTCAACTTTCGCATCTCCCAGGCATTAACATGCTTGCTGAAGCTGCATATCCCACTACCCTCCATGCACTGCTCACAATAGCAGCTAAGATTTCTAGTGCTCAGTTCATAATCGTTTCCTACAGACTTTACAGCATGTAATTTTCTTGTACCCACAAGTGTCTGAACATTTGTTTCATCTCTATTTCTTTTTGCTCCTGTAACAAGGATGAACTCCCTTCTTGAAACGGTGCTTGCTTTTATATCTGTATTGTCCATTGTCAGTTTCTGTGTACAGAAGTCAAACACATCGTCTGCACAACCAATCACTTTTCTGTTGCTGACTACAGCTCTGTAGCAGGCATTTTCACAGTTGCACCAAGCCCATCACACACATTCTTCCCATGAGATGTTTCAAAATAGTTCCGTGTTACTGTTGGGTTTTTCTTCAGACTAATGTCCGCAAAGGCTTCCTCCCCTTATATTGCAAATTAAGAGAGTTGAAAGCATACTGCTCATGTGTCTGCAATGATGAATTCATGTTCAAACAAACTAAAATTAGCTTTCTCTAAAAGCAAAGTATCTGATAGAAACAGAAATCACCTTAAACTACCATTATTTTTGGTCAATACTATAGCTTTTAAAATGATTGTACACTTTTTTTAGTATCATAAACAACCGTCAGTCTAATGCATATGCCTCGTAGTGTCTGTAACCATTTGACTATTAGAACCAATAGTGCTATTTTTGTTACATCTTTTTGAATTCTTAGATTTTTTAAATTTTAATTTACTATTCCCATGCTAGTTGTTGATAAAAAAATATTTTTCCATTGTACATTTAAAGATATTTTTGAACATCTTGCCAGTTGTTTAAAAATCTATAATAGAAACGCATGCATCTACATTAAAACTAAAATTGTTAGACCAAAAATGTTTCAGTTGTATGCCTTATACATCCAAAATGTAGAAGGGAACATCATTTCTTTTTATTTCATTAATTAGATAGGGCAATTCTTCTATGGTAAGAAATCCGGGTTACCTTGTTTTGTCTTGAATTGTTCATAAACACAATACCACAAGTCTGATGTAATATTTCATAATAAAAGTTCTTACATCACTTTTTTTCACTTTACTCAGTAGTTCAATGTATGATGCAACATTACACCATAAAAAATAGGTATTTCTCTAGAGTAAAATAAAATTTTTGGTCCAAAAGCAACAGTGACTTTTTTCTTTCATTTTTATACCCTTTCATGTAGTGTCTGTAACTTTTTCTATGTAGAAATTTTCAGAAATGTTAATTCATAGCAAAACAAATTTTGGCTAACTTAGATAATCCATGGATACACATTAGCTAATGAAAGATTAACACTTATGAAACAAGAAACAATGAAACTATTGCAACATAAACTTTTCATGGTTACAGACTCTACAAAATGTTTCTTCTCGATATTTACAAAAGACCAATCATTCATGCTAAAACCAGGATTAACCCTGAACCATAAATGATTTTTTTATTGACCATAATCAATAACTAAATGATTAATGTCAATTTAAGTTTAAATAGCCCTTATTTTGTTCTAATTATTTGAGTATATCAATGAGCATATGTTTGATTTTTTGTGTTAAAACAAAATCACAGCTGATAGCATTTCAGTTATATAACAAGTAATATTTTACCGATTTTAATAATTCAAGCAACAAAACTTGCAGAACAGAAGTCTGAATAAAACTGTACCAATGTATGCACCAATTCTCCTCGAAATTCTGAGCATTTTGGATTTTAAAAAACATTTTTTTCAAGTGAGACTGTATAACGCTTAAAAATGGCCATTTTTGGAGGATGTTTCAATGCATATCTCAAGAATGGGTAATACTAACCACTTGAAATTTTCAGGAAAGTAAGATGGGTAACTGCCAAGCTATGTCATTTTCAAAAACAGTTCCTATCTTGTATATTTTTTCTGTGCCACCGATATAACATAAAAAAAACCTGATCAGCACCAATACCATGTTTTAGCCGACTGTATTTAAGGTAGCGTAAGTAGCTACAAACGTAAAAATGAGCGAAAATGACATTTTAAGTTATTAACAATAATTAAATATCATACTATCATACCATGCAACAAAAAAATCGATCCGAATATGCAAAAATAGTGTTTTATCGTGATAAAAACTGCACCCCCATATCGACTCCACTTTATCAGCGAGAACGATCTAGGAGGCGGCGTTGTTAGGGGCTCCTTATGGGCAATTTTGTATCAATCGATGTTAAATTTGGTATCGCTTGCCGTATGTTAACATAAGTATTTGAAATTCAACAGATTATCAACATCAAGCGGATTAAAATGGGAAATAAGAAAAATAAGGCTAAGCAAGGTGTTAGAGTGTTCTCAAAAATTGAAAAATGTAGTTAGAAATCTCTTTCTCATGGAAGTTGGTTTACGAATGCTAAAGATACCGAATTGCATAAATCTATATCCCGTAAAAAACTTGACCATAGTGACATGACATATTGTGAAAATGGAAACTTTATGCTGGAAAATTACGTAATAAATATATATCTGCAACAATCATTTGATGTGCAAGAAAGGTGTGAATTCATTAACACCTTGGTCGATTGGACTACTAGCATCTAATGTACTTTTAATATGAAATATATGATGAAATAACTGATCCGGAACGGTGGTCTTATTGAAGTGTGATATCGATATCATACTCTAACGCCTTGCTAATTATACTATCAATATGGGTCAATTTAGACCTTATATATGTTGCATCACATATTTCTTTATGTTTTGGCGGGAGATATAATAAACAGCAATATGGTATGCAGACACTTCATGCACCTTGCAATAAAACGCACACGATAAGAAAACGAGCTGTCAAAGATTGTTACCCCGTTAATGTTATGACGTACCATTTTTGCAAGTTTAATTAAATTTATATATTCCAGAGTCAGGTTTCAAACACAATTAAAGTTATAAAACTAAAATATATTTAAATCGCCAGTAAATTAATACAGGGAGACTGGGTCAAAGAAAATTATTATTTTCGCTATTTCATTGATGTAATCAATAAAATAAAGTTATTTCAACATGCACTTTTATTAAGCAACTCTGTATATTTTGGTAAAATATTAAAAAGCTATCAAACAAACAATAAGATGAAAACAGTAATGCCTTATGGACCTTGGACGCGCATGTTTTTCGAGAATCTTATATTATTCTGTTATGTATCCAATTACCTTTATATATTAGTATGTTATTAAATGATTACATTAACAGACATAAAACATAGACACTTTTCTACAAATCAATCACATCTTAAGTTCTTAATTTTACACTAAATGCATGGCTACCTTTCATTTAATTTATATAGTGGTTTCCCCAGCCATATTCAACTCGATTTCCCAATCAGCCATTTCCCCTGTTGAGAGCCTCTCGGTTGACGAGAAATCTGATGTACTTTGTATTGCATCGGTACGATATGATACTTTTTTGACAAATAATTCGTAATTAAGCTCTTTAGAATCATCTAAAATGGTGGGCGGTTTCACTAATTGATCCGCTAACGATGAACAAATTTGATTGGTTATCAAATTTTAGTAGGCTGTATTAATTTATAGAATAATTGTTGATTACACAAGGTGATAATGATCTGACACTTTTATTGTTAATTTCTCGCTTAGAAAAAAACGCAGTGGGTGCTATTTTTGAACAAAGATTGCCGACTTATTTGATGATGGATTTCAAAGTGGTTTTCGGTATTTTGTAGCGGAAATGCTTATCTAGGGAACGGTGTCACAGAATTTTGATATTTATTTTCGTTTTTTATCTATGACGTATTATGTAATTGTCAGCGGGGTTCAGGCTACGGATTTTCTTTAAAGTCAAATATCTATTGAATGGAGGACGTTATCAAAAATCTGAGACACAGTTCCCTGCATGATACCATGATTGTTATTTTAAGTCTAATTGTTGTAATATATCCTTATATACAGAGTAGTGATCTTTATTCAAAAATATGAAAATTACGTGCGATATTGGTTTATAGAAGACAGACCAAGTACAATATTTGTTTCAAATCACTTGCAATAGACTCTGTATAGTGGGTTTATTAATGTATACAATTATGGTTGACTTTTTAAAACTATAAATTAGTAAAACTTGATATCACCATATAGCCACTCACGATACCTTAATCAATGTTTGTAATATTATAACATACTGATATATTGGTGTTATTGTTGTCTTTAATTATGATAGGTTGTTGAAGTGTCTGACAGGTACATAATATGTGGAAAAAATATGAAGGTGCTGCTTGGTGAGAAAATGGAACATTTAGATGTGGCTCTGCAGGTTTGTCTTGCCTTTGTCACAACATAACAAATATCTATTCTTACACATAGTGCTTAACATCAATTACATTCATAAAAACTCTGATAACTTCCATCTATAAAATCAATTACATGCATAACATATAATGTACAATACTACACTATTATAAAATGATTAAACACCAGATTTTTAACAATATCACTAGCTGAAGTGATAGGAATGGTTAAGATTTAAAATACTTAAATGTGCACATGTATCCAAATATTTTGTTTTTATACTCATGTGTCTGCATAAATTGTGATTTATTCAGGTCAATGTCATTTTTCATCTGATTGTAGGAACTTTGTATCAATGGTGTCAGAGTAGAAGCAATGTTACAGTTAGCTGTACATAGAGAAATCACATGCTCAAATATTCACCCTCATCAGCAGAGACGCCTCAAGTCACTGGTACTGAAGTAGTTGGCATTCATTAGGAACTTAGATATTAATTTAAAGGCAATTTACTGTAGTATTTAAAAGGGGATTCAACTTTACTTGAACCTTTGATAAACTTGTTTAACAATCCACAAGTTTGTATAGTGAGTAGTCATTGTGGTGTTTTAACGTTGGCTTCCTCACTCAGGAAAAATAAGTTTGTTGTATTTTGTGTTAGCAAAAAATGTGTATATATTTGAAACTTGGCAATTTGTGGCTTATAACCTGCATGGGAAAAGTGGGGAGAAAAGGTAAGTTTTTTAATAAAGTATATGGGTCAGTACATTTTCTGTGTAAGCTTAATTGAAATTGAAAAAAATTCATTGACAAATGTTTTTTAAGTCTCTAGAGAAATAAACAGTGTATGTCTATGTTTGAATTTCAGCAATTCTTTTTACCCACAATACCACGGGAAGATCTTGATAATGTTAGAGAGGCATTACTCACAGTCAGACAAACAGTACAAGGGGCAGATAACAACCCAGTATTCTACAGTAAGATTATTTATGATCACTGAGACTTTGTACACTTATTAAAGTCAATTGTTTTAGAAATATTAAGGCAACAAAGATAATGTGAGGTACTCAGGAAGGGCCACTTTCTCAAAATATGACCTCCTTATGTTTGTATATGTTTGGTTAGTGTATGATAATATCCTGGATGAATGGCCAGAAAAAAGGGAAGGGATTTATCTAAGACAAGTGTGTTCTAGTTTGATGCTATTTACATGACAATTAAGGAGTGCCATTCTGGAACAGGAAATAGTTCTTATATAAATGCTTAAGGACTGTTACATAGTTGCTGGAACTTTTCATGAATTATGTAAGTTGAAATCCAAAATTCAAAATCTCTTAAAATTTGATCAGTTTTCATAAAAAGCCTAGTTCATTTTGCACACAGGTACACGAGATACGTCAATGTGATTGATCATCATCATCCTTATGTGATTGGTGATGTATGTTTATGTTTTTCTCTGAATTATCTCTTGTAAATACTGAACATTCTTGATACAATTTAAGAGATTGTAGCTGTTGAACATATCTACCATAATTCTACTGAGTTGGACTTTTTTGTACTGTCTAAAAAAATTACCTGATTTTTCTTATAATATATGTACTTATGTTAGGTAAGGTACAAGTCATGTTAACAAATTTTGTGACAAGTGTGTTTGGAAGTTATGAACTTAACTTGTCCATTTTAAACTGTGGATTTTTTATGTTAGACATTTGACAGGAAGTAATAATTGTTTTATATGATCTGACTTTATTCACTTGCTCTAATATTTTTATATGTATCTATGTTCATACATCTGTTGATTTCATGTATTTCTTATTGTACAATAATTTCAAAATAACACTCATACTTGAATATAAACATTACTGTTTATTGAGTTTCTTGTGTTTCTTTCAATTAGCATGGTCATCCAGCTACTGTTCATAACTGTAAAGACTGTGGTGCTGTTATTGGGGGTGAGGGGTACAAGCTACATCATGGAAATATTCAGGATCAATGGTCAGTGCGACATACAAGGATGTTTGGTGCTTTGATGCCATTTCTATTTCTGTAAATGTGAAACTTGACTGTATCAGGACCAATGAATACATGGAACATAATGTTGGGTTTCACATATATTAGAAACAGATGGTTATTTTTAGCAAACAAATACTGTGTGTTTAGTTATGTTGTTGATATTTTTACCTTGGTATGGTAGGGTACTCAACATGTGTTGCAGTATCACTCAGTAAACATACTGTGACTTATAGTATCTATTGTAAATAATTAAAGTATTATTTTGAATTGATTTTGTGACTTTTTACCATTGGATGAATTAATTGTGGGTAGTTTCTTTATCAGTATCAGTGCTGAAGACAAAGTGAAGTATGATTTCATGTTTTGAGGGATGAGTGTGTCTGAGTGATATTGTACAAATCTGTGTTGAGTAATCTATGGCATCACGTTACACAAAGGCATTGTATAAACCAATTTTATTTTAAAATAATGTTGTAGACAGTATGTAGTTTCTAAGTGTAAATGTAGGGCAGAGATTTCAAATACTCAAGACACAGGATGGGTTATCTAGATTTCCAGATCATATTTATATACTCTTACTTTTCATCTGTCCTCTGTATAATGTTCTTGTTTCATGTTCTAGATGACCAATCTCTACTTATTTTGCCTGTTTTTGATAATTTTTTATACACCATAGATCTAGTGACTGTTAAGGGTGTGGACTATTGTACTGCTAAACCACTCTGCATTATCTGTAGATTTGAAGTTGTGTTCAAGACTGCTCAAGGCTTACATGTACTGTTATTTTTTTATTATGTTAACTTGTGACAAAAATGTCAAAGTATCATGTAGAATAACTTTGTGTAACTTACTTGAATCAATTAGCATGGAATTTGTTTTCATGGTTAATTCACAATCAGTACAACTGTAGATTTCATCTGAAAGGATGGTTTTATTTTTGTTGCTGTGCAAGTTAAAATTGATTTTATGTTACAACATCTTTGTTACATTACAGAGGTGATAACACGCAGCGTGGACATATACTGGGTAGAACTGCTGTAAGAGGACAAGGACCAAAGCCAGAGAGAACAATGAGTCCTGCTTACTAAGCTACAATCAGACTGGTCCTACATTTATCTATGTATCTTGGTTGTAGAATAAATATTACTGTAAGTTGTCAAGTATGACCATTGTTTAAATCATGCAATAGTTGGTCTCATGTGAATCTAATTTCATAATGTGATTGTATGACTTATTATTTAATGGTCGCGTGGCTATAACTTACATTATACAATTGAGATCTCTGATTTTTCATATTTTCATTTCATAGTATTTTAGGCACTCCCCACCATACTCATGATATTGAATGAATTGTTATATAAACATGTACATGACTTTTTTTGTGATACACCACGTTGACTTAAAATGTACACAAGCAGGATGTTGATAAACAGATAATGATTTCATGTGATCATCTTATGTTTTGACTTGTCAAAAACTAGGTCACTTGGTCAACACACCACAAATCTTGTTCATGCTCTAGAGGTCACGTTTTTATTGAAACTTCATGAAACCTTGTCAGAGTGTTTGTCTTAATGGTATCTTGGTCAAGTTCAAACATGGATCATCTTGAAGTCAAAAACTAGGTCCCCAGGTCAAATCATTGAAACCTTGTTTACCCTCTAGAGGCCACAGTTCTGATTGAATCTTCACTAAACCTTGCCAGAATGTTTGTTTTAATGATATCTTTGATAATTTCGAACATGGGTGTTTTTAGGTAAAAAACTAAGTCATTTAGTCAAATCACTTAAACCTTGTTAACTTCTTTTTCTGGCTTGCAAATGGATAAAACTTGATCGTACCAGGGCATGCTTTCACTTCATTACGTTAAAGATGGCAATTTTATTTTTTATTCTCATATGTGAGACTACTGGGAAATTGAACATGTCTTTCAGTATTTTTAATGATTTTTTTATCATGATTTTACATCAGTTTGCAGATATACTAGTAAGCAATTCTTAGAGCATATTTTAGATGTAGTTACAGGCCTTGATACTAACTTTAACTGGTGGTATCCCAAAGGGATCCCTACCTGTAAATAATGGTTCTTTCAGTGGATTTTGTAGGTTCTAAAAGTGGCTTTATGCCAAAGAAGAACAATTTTAGAAATACATTCTCTGCTCTTATTCAATAAGATTTGTAAAGATTGAGTTCAATATTAAATATTGACTCTAAATAGCAGGTCAGTTTTTCTTATTTACAAATATGTTTTCAGTTATTTTTGTAAATTATTATGATTGGCATGAAAGCTATAATAAACAGCCTATCTGATGAGGTTGGTAGTCAGTATGGCTCGTATATTTCGAGCGCTTCGTTTTTTTGTCAGGGTAGCTAGATATGTTTTTGAACTTAGGATGGATGCTAAGCAGAAAAACAGTTTGGTATGGTCTAATCATTCGGATATTTAATAACGGTCTTTAATATTTAATTGTGGTCTTTGGAGCAGCTGAACTTCAGATGCTTGGTAGCAACCATATTAAAGCTGTTTTGCATGCCTTGCATGACATTGGTATGATTGATGTCGAGGTCATGGTCTTGGTGTACTGCAAGGACAAATTGAAGTCAGTCCTTTAAATTTGCTTTGTAAAGGCCTTACCAAGCAACTGTGTAAATTCTTTGGTTTTATAGTAGTAAGGAACAAGATAAGACTAGTAATTCATTTTTTACAATTTGGCAAATTATATTACCCTAAAGATATTTTATTTGAACAACAAATAGAAAACAGGTATTTGACCGACCCTAAATATAAATGGTGAATGCTCATTTTGTTACTAGATATTGTTCGCTGATAAACCAAATTCAAAATGTATTTCCTTTCATTCTCAGAGTACAACAGAAGTGAGATGCAAACTGTGAACTATGGCTGTTCTTGCTGATGGTGTGACATTCAGAAATGTGAGGCAATGTGGACTGAGAAGCAGCATCTCACTCTGACCACATGTACCAGTTTGTTACAAATTCAGGTAATTCTAGATAAAAAGAGAAGAATTGTTAGCTTGCCAAAACTTCCATTTTACAGGATGAAATTGAAGCTATCAAAAATAATTCTGATAAAAAGACTCGCATTTTGATGGGTAATTGGTCAAACTTGTGAACAAAGGCTACCCTTGGGAAAGACAAAATATGGTCTTTTTGTGGTTTTTATTTTGAGGTCAGATTGTTCTAAATAATCCATGACAGTTTTCCAAAGGATGAAATACAAAAACAATGGAATACAAAAAGTCTCTTACTGTTTGTAACAAGAATGTAAGTATTGAATGATAATTGTCTGGTACAATATACTCCCAAACTATTGATAGTAACTATAATTGAAAACAATGTTTATTTGAAAACAACCAAATACAGGGTTTTATTTGGTATGCCACATATTTCAGTATGTGTTGACTCGCTAGATGCTACATGCATGTATATGCTGTTAAAGTGACTGACTTTTCATTTTATTGAAATGTACTTACCTTCTTTCACAGCAAAAATGTAATGTATTGACAATAGACTGTACTTATTTGTTCTCGGAAACAAAGAGTAGTTTAATACTCCACAAATCATTTCTTTACAGACATCACTGGACAATGCCTCAGAAGACAACTTTATAGCAGTCCAAGATTTAAACGAATAGTCCGAGGCTATGAAAAATTGTCTAGACTATAAAATCTCCCTTACGTGTTTTCTGATCTGACTATTAATTCTTGGAAACTATGACACATGATTTTTTCATCATTAATTAATATAAATCTTTCACAGAGGCATGTGGGAATACAGTAGTCATGTGACCAAGAAACATGTCATCAATGACATGCAATCATCAGCTTGATTTCATTTCAAAATAAGTTGCACTCAGGTGAATTAGACGCTGGAATGATGTCATAAATTTTTGGAATGTGTCAATATTGAGACAACTGACAGGTCTTTTAATACCAAATTGTCATTTAAGATTACTATGCAAGTTGATTCAGCGCATATTTTTTTTTACAATTTCTATTGGTGTCTCAGCATGATACGTATGTCAAAATTTACTAGGATGGGAGAGTGTGTGATCAAGGTTACAATTAACATAGTCTATATGAAAGATGTTGGTTCATTGGTCCTTGATAAAGGACTGATAAATTTTGCATAATAGCCAGTCCTGTTGACCGGCAAAGAAATTACCACATCCAATGATGTATTTTTTACTGCATCATTAAAATTTGCAAGAGAGATGATAAAAAATGATCATGGAAAACTTTAACCAGTTCACTGGCATATTTATCGGTGTATTTGTTTACTACGACACTTGCAGGGTAATGCATAGCATCACATTTTATTTATGCAGGGATTTTTTTTCAGGCTGACAAATTCTCTGCTGGGAGAGATATTTTGTCTTTGTCTGCCTAGCTGACTAATATATTTTGAATCCTTTCACATAGACTGTGATCATTCTCAACCGGAATCATGAAAACAATAAACTGTATGGCATTACTACACTGGCCGTCATCATAAAGTAACCAGTCAATGACGTTAGTATAAAATAGACAAAGTGCAAGTAATCAAGATGAATTCAAATTTGGAAATAGCTGAAACATTTCATGATATTGTTTATTGTTATCCATTATTGACCATAAAATTGCTGTATACCATCAAAATTTCAAGGTCAGTATATTAGGCCAAAATAGAAGAATTTTTATGATGGTTACTTTCTTATGACGGCCAGTGTAAATCAAAGAGCAGTTGAAAAACATTTCAATAGGGTCAGTAGTGAAGGAATTGCAATTTTCCCTTTCAAACAATTCAACATTAAATATGGAATGATCTAGTGAATAATCACTTTTGACAAATGTCTATATCGCTGGTCACCTTATTTACAATATCAGACATGGTTAATTTTGGACTTTCCTCAAAATTTCAGAAAAAACTTCTTGGGTCGGGATAATGTTTTTGTTCAGGCTGAAATGACCTAATTATGGTGAATTCAATACAAATATATAACAACCAAACTTCAGAAAAAATAAAAACAAACAATTTTTTTGCAAATTTCCTATTGAATAGGTCCACTACAAAGAGAAATGCATGACGAACACTTGATCAACACCTTAGTTGATCTGATCAATTTACATCTACATTAATGACAATCAAAAACAATCTAGAACACAGTTTTAGACACTTAGTTTTCATTATGTATAAACAGCGAACAATTAAACTGTTGCCACAAATCTGCCCCGTACATGTTGTAAAAGTCAAGAGCCGAGGTGCACAGTGGGTAATTTCAATGCAAAATTTTAGTGGTCGCTGTAGTGGACTATAATTTAGTGAGAAATGATTGGTCTGAAACTGGCGGTAGTATTAGTGAAATAGTGGAGTGGACATATTTCCAGACAAATGACCATTGAACTTTAGAACATTATCACAAAAAGCTATAATACTGATAGTCTATGAAATCCTGGACTTAATGGTGAAGGCAGAGAGGAAGCTAGGTATGTTAAAGATGATGATCAACAAATATTTACCAACAAAATTAAGCTTAGAGAGATTAAGCGTGGTTAAAGTGGCACTGATTAGAGAGTTAGTGTATTAAACATGTTATTTTTGGTATTATGCAGCGATGGTCAAACACTATATCACAGTGTGTGTCTGGGATATGGACCTAGAGCTACAATGTTTGGTGGAATTGATGTTGAAGTATGTACTCAGGTATGTTTGTTTTCAAATTCTTGACTTTCAGATTTTGCTTTTTAAAACACCATGAGAACATCATGAGCTTAAAAAAACCAGTGATTTTCTTTGTAACAAAACGTCATATTTTCAGCGTTCCCACTCATGTAAAATCTTCCATAAACTGCGCAACTAAATTGGAAATCAGGCAACACATTTTGTTCTGGTGCGAGATCACATGCATACAAATATGTTTAAGGATTAATCACCAATAACTTTTCTTGTTTGTATGGAAAAAGTCGTATAAAATTATGGAATAGCCATGGTCCAGTGGTTAGCGCACTGGACTTGTAACCCGGAGATCTGGGTTCGAATCCCAGTCGCAGCAGGTCATACCCTTCTATGAAAATTTGATAAAAATGTAAATTTTCCTCCATATGTTGAGGTTGCCAGCTCCTTGTAGAAGGGTAAGTTAGCACTGGTTAGCATACAGAAACTGAAAAATTGTTGAAAAACGGCATTAAACCCCAGTGACAATAAGTCACATAAAAACAAAACATGAAAACATTGAATCCAAACACATCGTCTGTACAATGGCACAGCTTACGCTATCGAGTTTTGGGTTTAAAGCAAAGGAACCTTCAATCCCTGAATAAAAATTCTTATTTGTATGTGTATTTGTATGTTTTTGTTTTTTTTAAAAATGTTCATATCCCCCAAAATTCTTCTCTAGGGGGTAAGCTTACCCCCATTTTCAGAAGTGATTGGAAACACTGATTTTAGTTTCTACATTTTACCAGTATTATGTTAGCTGTGTTTCTGTTTTTTTATCATATTTTCTAGGACATGTTGAAGAGATCCCCAGTTTACAAAATAAGATAGAATCATCTCATTGTTAATTTTTTCAGTATACTGATGTTATGAAATAAGTTATGTTATTTCTGTCTTCAAGTGTCATATATATATTTCATATTGGACTGAAAAGTAAAGGCTATTTTTTGTTGTTTATTTCAGCACTACATGTGGCAGTGAAAAATTGTAATTTAAACTTTGTTTAAACTTTCAGAATCTTGTATTAATGATGAAACAGTCAAGACAATGTAAGTTCTTAATTTATGGCAAGTCATTTTACTTAAACTGGGGAAAAATGTATATTTTGATTCTATAAAAATTCATTATACTAGGGCTGTCCTGGTAAAGGCCAGGAGTTAATGAAACTTGAGAACATGCTTCAACATAAAGCCACGCACTGAAGGAAAAATATAAATGATATTTTTTCAAGACAGATCTATTTGTTTCAAACTGTAGTTCTGATTTTCTCTTCAACAACCTGTTATCTGATGGTTTCTGTACTTTATCATGTTTTCTTTTTCTATCTGTTGTTTTTCTGGACATCAAAGAAAAAAGAATGATAGAAAATCAGCACACTTGATGTTTTTGCTTGAAATTATGATGTTTTGTCATATAACCAAGTTTGATGTGCATGCAACATATTGGATTTTCTAATGAAGGACATTTTTTGTTGTTTATTTCAGCACTACATGTGGCAGTGAAGAATTGTAATTTAAATTTTGTTGAGGTGCTTATTACAGAATTCGGTATTAATGTCAAAGCAGTCATTGCAAAGTAAGTACTCTATTTATGATATTTACTTTGATCTGTTTAACATCTGAGAAATTTTATGCTACCTTTGGTATAAAAACATCTAGTATATGCGTATCGAATTTGAGACATGAAATTCATTGTAAGTAGTCCATGACATTGGATATGGACTGTCTATTGAAGTACTGATAATGTATACAAGTAATAGATGTCCCATTGAGACTAGAAATCTAGCACAGAGAACCATTGTCCAAACATCTTTCTATATCCATGTTTTATGTTACCATATGCTTTGGTATGTCTTCTTTGTTATTAGAGTGTTATATATGTTGTATATGTGCTTGTGGTTGTGTTTGTGAATGTATATGTTCTATAGATGGCAGTTTAATCCTGTAATGATATGTACATACAAGGTCTCAGTCTGTAGAATAAAATATATCAGCCAATCAGTCTGTAGAATAAAATATATCAGCCAATCCTGTTTTATTATTGGATAATGTATGGATGTATTATATATTGGAAATATTGCAAACCGTGATACTAGCATGTTCTGAAACTGTTGTCCAAAATGGTAAAATTCTCTTATTTACAATAATCTTAAGGTGATTTGGGCATTAATCAAGTGATTTTTTGCATTTTTGGGAAAGGGTCCAGGATCAGTCCAATTGGGAGAAAAATGCACGGTTTGATGCCAAAATTGGGAATTTTTAGGTTGAGAATTGGGGAAATAACAATCACTGTAATCTGTATACTATGTAGGTATCTTTTGCATGAGTTATATTCGAATGATCTTTTGTGTATGTATTTAGGTGATGAAGAACTAGGTTACTACACATTGAGGTATGCGTATAAAACTCCTTGCTGTAATTACCGTAATCTGTGCTCCCTGGATGATGATGATTGTGACGAAGGATTAAAATGTTGTCATGACGGCCAGGCAGCAATATGTACACCATGTGCTCAGCATCCAGGTAGGAATATAATGGATGATGACTTTTTTTATCTCCTCTTGTAGAAAGCATTTAGTGTGAAGTATTCATGTGTATAGATGTGATTGAGTTTAAATTTATCTTTATCATATCTCAATTTTGTGTCCAATATTCTGAAGTTTTTTTTAATGATTATTTTAATATAATTACATACAAATTAACATATCAAAACATTTATGTTTGCTTATTACAAACTGTGACTGATTAATATTGAGAATAAAAATGAGATTTTAGTTTGGAGACTGATCTCAAGTCTTAATACCTTGGACATTAGTGTTTCACCTCAATATCCCAACGTTACAACATTCTGCAACATATTTTATAGGGTTTAATTAATTCAATAAGATGCTCAACTTTGTCTTGATTAGCAATGATGGCTGATATGAATTCATTAATGATGACTGAATATGATAAGTGTATGATAAGTGTATGGATTTAGTGAATTATTGGACATTGTGAACGAATTATTTTTTCCCAACCAAGGCCTTTTTTAATTCAGTGTAATAGATATAGTGAAATTAGGATATAGTGAGGTGTTTGGGTCTGGAGTAATTCACTTTATCAGTAATCTACTGTATATACTGTATATAATATCAGTTCTGTTGTGTATCATTATGTTCTTTGCATCATCAGCTGAAACATGGACTTTTATTTTGTAGATGAAATAGATTGATGGCCTATCTTTGACAAAAAGATAAACTTGATTATTGAATGTATTGAAAGCAGTTATACTGATGAAGCTTTGAAAAGTTACACTGATTATCAGACTTGTAAGTTAGTAAATTATTGCATGCATGCTGATATAACATCCAATGTACAGTAGAGACTTGTAAGTTAGTAAATTATTGCATGCATGCTGATATAACATACAATGTACAGTAGAGACTTGTAAGTTAGTAAATTATTGCATGCATGCTGATATAACATTCAATGTACAGTAGAGACTTGTAAGTTAGTAAATTATTACATGCATGCTGATAAAACATACAATGTACAGTAGAGACTTGTAAGTTAGTAAATTATTACATGCATGCTGACATAACATCCAATGTACAGTAGAGACTTGTAAGTTAGTAAATTATTGCATGCATGCTGATATAACATACAATGTACAGTAGAGACTTGTAGGTTAGTAAATTATTGCATGCATGCTGATATAACATACAATGTACAGTAGAGACTTGTAGGTTAGTAAATTATTACATGCATGCTGATATAACATACAATGTACAGTAGAGACTTGTAGGTTAGTAAATTATTACATGCATGCTGATATAACATACAATGTACAGTAGAACCTCTTTAAATGATCACTTAAATGTAACAACCACCTCATTGTAACAGCGGCTTTTAAAGTAGTTTTCAATATTTTGGCTCCTTGTGGAAGGGTAAGTGAATACTGGTAGTTAGTGTACAGTCTAGGAAATCTTGTAAGGTGAACTGATCACTGTATAAAAATAAAAAAAAATGTTGAAAAATGGCATTAAACCCAGTGACAATGTCACATAAAAACAAAACCAAAATTTTGTCCATATTTCAAGTTGATAATGAGCCCTTTTTTTGATGTCCTAAAGATGCTCTTAATTTGACATTTCTATAAACGTGGCCTTCTTTTGTTCATGTTTATTTTTATGTTTAAGTCAAACCACTGTATGAAGTTCACTGTTGATGTCCGTTATATGTTTAATCCTTTGCCTCATAATGCCACAATACAATATACAGTCCAGGAAAACTGGTCAGGTGAACCGGTCTCTGTATATAACTGAAAAGTTGTTGAAAAATGGTGTTAAGCCCAGCGAAAGAAAACAGACTTTATTTTTTCTGTGGTGCTATACTGCCTTTGAAAATGTGTTGTTTTATAGGTTTGAGCTGTCTTCTGTATTTCAAAGCATCATCATCTGTCAAAAGTGATGTACATCCATGGACCATCTGTGTTGTAACATGCAGCAGTTTTGTCTTCGATGACGATGCTCTTGGAGTGGTTGGTATAAGTATACAAAACAAGCTATATTACTTCAAGTAAACAACTTAAGTAAATAATTACCTGTCTGATTTTATTTAAAGACTTTTTCAGTGTTAAATCCGTAATTTTATCCTCTAATTACCGAAAGCTCCTGTTTTGGGTGAAAAAAATCCCGATGTTATTCATGACTTGTAATTTTTTAGAAATAGTGTTAATTAAGATATTATCTACCTCTGAGAAGGGGTATTAAAATTTTTGGGTTATGTAAAAATGAAAATGTCACCTGACCATAGGCTTTATTATTGGGACTGCTTTTGGTTGAATTACGGTGTTTAAATCATATTTATTACATTTTACAATCAGAAGTCCATTACATACACCTTTGGTTATTGGACAGAAGCAGTCCGTGTTCTAGATTTACCCCAGGGGGGAGGGGTTTAATCACCCCTTTACACTGTAATTACATATTCATATATCAGTTATATAAATAGAAAATATTTAATAGATAAGATAACATTTATTTTTTACGGAATTTTTTACTTTGTAGTTGTGTGAGATTCAGAGATTTTTGAGCGGATTGTTGATTATTAATAAGTGTAGTGTAATTTAATTGCACCCTGACAAGAAATAGATTGGAAAAATATTTTGATATCATACAAACAATTTTTCCTTACTCTTTAATGTTCACCTATGCCATCAATTTATCATTCCTTTGACTGAGATTTAGAGTTTAGATTTTTGGAATATGTAATGATTTTTTTATCTCAGTGTCCTGTTTGAACATTTCGTGTTTATGAAGCCAGACATCAAGGCCGTGGTCCAGTGGTTAGTGCGCTGGACTTGTAACCCTGCGATCCGAGTTTGTGGCAGGTTATACCCTTCTATGAAAATTTGACAAAAATGTCAATTTTTCTCCATATGTAGAGAATTTACCAGCTCTTTGTGGAAGGGTAAATTAGTACTGGTTGGTATGCAGTCCAGGAAAATTGGTTAGGTGAACCGGTCTACTTATATAATTGAAAAATTGTTGAAAAACATGAGTTTGAAAAAATCTTTCTCAAACTCATTGGTTGCATTTTTCCTCAGTTCAGTATTCAACTCGATATATTTTTTCATAAAATTCGATTCCTCAAATTTAATTCCTTGATGAATTTTCGTAATTTTTAATCCCATCTCTTCGTACTGTTTTAAATTTTCATAATGTACTACATAGTTTTTCTTGTCGTTTAAATTTGGGATTAATTTCTCCACTCCACCTCTTGGTAAATGTTCGAGAGCCAGATGATAATCATTGTGTAAATCGTGTAACTCACGTGGATATTCTAAATCGACTTCTAAAATACAAGGGATATTTTTTCCAATTTTTCAATTCATCTTTTGTCATCCATTTAAATCCGTGTGTGGGTAAAGCTTGAAACATTGCCCACCCATACAAATTGTTGGCGTTCAAATATAATATATATTTTGAAGGTTTGTTCGGGTCAAATTTCTTTCCCATGTATTTATTATTCGCTTTGGAGTATCTATTTGAAATCATAGAAACCCCTCCTCTTAACCCTCTTTCAATCATAAGTCCAGATCTGACAACAGCTCTAGTTTCACTCCCGTAATTTTCAACGGCGTCGTAAGCCAACCCAGGCGCTGTATAGTACCACGCGGGATTTAATGTTTTACGCAAAGGTCTCGAAAATTCTCGAAAATGTCCGCCAGCAACAAGATGTCCGTTTTATTATACAATTCGTGATAATCTCTAAACGTTTACATTTAAAGGCTTCCCACACCTCCTGCGCGTGAGCGTATTGTTCGTCGCCAATTCCTTCTTCGTTTAGCCTCGGATAGAACGCTTCTTTCGGGGGTAACTGCGTCTCTTTGAATCTTTCCACGGAATCCACATATTCGTTCGGATAGATCCCCTTTTTCAAAACTAATTTCCGTAGACACTCATCCGGAAAATATTTTTCATTGTTGAAAATTGGTCCTTTTCCAAATTACCCGCGAGCTTATCCAAACCAGAAGTTTTCAGTTTTACTTCTTCATTTGGTTTTCCTTTATCTTTTATATAAGTACCACCCGTAGGTATCTCTTTCGAAAAACTAATATATTCTTCCTCAGTTTTCGCGATACAGTCAATCTTACCTTTAGTTTTCCCCAGATTTTTGACGAATAAATGGCTGTCGTATCCAGCTAGATTGTGAAATGTCACGGGAACAAATTTAGGTTTCCTACACTTGAAATTAGTCGTGTGCTGCTCCTCTATATTTCCCGGTGTAGTGACAGTGATCGCGGACCTTTTTGCGACCGCTAACAAAGTTACCATCACAGATCCAACACTTGGTTGCTTCCTTTGAATTTATTTGGTCTTCTCTGTTGTATATCATATCTCTCTTTGGAACACCACAAATCTCCCTCGCGGCTTCTTCCAACATTTCGACATTTTTTTTTACTAACGTCTTCGTCGTCGTTTTCCGCGGTATAGATGACCGGATCCTTCTTGTACACGCGGTCGTCAAAGCACTTGACGTAAAAACAAAGCTGGAACGTGCCGATGGTATTGTTTCGTATAACTCTTTTCAGGGTCTGGGCCGCACGTATCGATTGGTTTTAAAAAAAGATTCGAAATCGGTGTAAATTGCGAAAGGAACCCGCATCATCCAATTATAATTTTTAAACACGATAAATGAACCCTTATCGGGCATCTTGATTGCCACGATTTCGTTCTTCCAACACCATTCCTCATGCTTGGTCAACGCGCTTTCCTTGGAGAACGGATTCAGGCAGTTGTCACAAAAAAAATTTACCATGTGCATTCGAAATCTGCGAAGACAATAATCTACTTCTATTTTTTACCCAACAATAATGAGTTTTTTCACCATCACCAAACCACAAAAGGTATATTGGATTTTTGACTCCGGACTTATTGAGATGGTGGGTATAAACGCCTTTTCCCTCCTCATACCCATAAACGACTGTGCCAATACCTGGATTTTGTTTTTCAAATTTGGGTATATCATTGAGTGACACGGGATACTTAATACCTTTCATGTTTAGGGTACTTTCTTTACTTTTTAAATCATTATCTATAATGTGTGAGTTTTTCTCTTTCGGATTCAAAGCCCTCAAAACGCTCCTTGGAAAACATTTGTCGTCTTCTGTGTTTTTCATATTGATAATGACCTTCTTGTCTTTCAATACCTTCGGTAAATCAATATAAGAATTTGCCCTCAACGGATTGTGAACCGCCGTATGGATTTCAAGTTTTTCAATCGAAACAAAGTTCCAAAAATCTGTATCTTTCGCTGTCATTTTTTCCAAGATTGTTTTAATCATCTCATCATACATTTTTTTCAGAATTTGCGAAAAATTTTATTTCAGAGTGAAAAGATGCCTGTCTAATGTTTTCTTCGTCAATTATATCGAAAAAGTCTCGTGTTTTATTACTCAACTCAACTCTTTTCATCGAGCATGTTAAAATTATTTGAATTTCGTGTTGATGATGTCTTTCAAAAATACTTATTACTCGCGAACGAACCGTCTCTAAAAAACTTTTAGGATTGTAACCAGTACATCCTTCTGTCGTATGTATGGTTAAAAAAACAGCCACCAAAATGGGATTTGTTTTTATTAAAAAAAATATTTTCATTCATTTTTTTTTAAAAAAAATGAATGAATTATTAATCCAATTTTCTGTTTGAAATCATTTGCAGGGTGTTTGTCATTCGTGGGATTTTGGAGGTTTTTAACACCACCGCATGAATCTCACCATCGGGCCACTCTCTCATCATAACATCTTTATGTCCGAATGCTAGCGTGTGAATCCCATCCGATAAAACGAACCTTTGCCCATCAAACACAGCTTCCTCCATATTTATTTTATTCTCATTTAACCTCCGCGACTCTATTAATTTCGTTAACATTTTTTCTTATTTTTTTTTATCAATTCTTCGTTGAAAAAATTTCATCTTTTTTAAATCAATCTTTCTCTGTTCTTCAGCACTCGCGGTGTGTGGGGATACCAACAATATTGTTTTTCTGAAAACTTATTTCCATACCCGATAGATATACAGAGTCCTCGCTTTTTATTACATTACCCGTGATATTGCCGCTTTTATCAGGTTTAGTCGCTTTCACCAACACGAATCTATACTCCCACCTGCAGGGTCTGCGTATTTTACCACGTCGGGCACGAACGCGCCGTTTTTCACAAAGCCAAACGCATATGCTGGGCTTGTTCGTTACCACGTCGTGCCAAACGACGCTGATTAAATCGATATAGTCGAAAGTCAACCGAATTTAACCTTTGCTTGTTCTGTTTGGAAAACCGATCGGAAAAAAATTGGTTGTCATAAAAGTAGACCTTTTTTCTTAATTTTTACTATTTTTCCACTTTGAAAAAAATTCATCTTTTTTTAATCTATTTTTCTCTGTTCTTCATCACTCATAGATGATCGATCAAACGCAGGATTTTGAGGATGTTTAATTCCCGAATAGGCAGAGTCGTAAATACAATTACAACCCAACTCTGCATTGGCAAGTTTTCCCTGTTCTTCATCACCCGTAGATGACCAATCAAACGCAGGATTTTGAGGATGTTTAATTCCCGAATAGGCAGAGTCGTAAATACAATTATAACCCAACTCTGCATTGGCAAGTTTTCTCTGTTCTTCATCACCCGTAGATGATCGATCAAACGCAGGATTTTGAGGATGTTTAATTCCGTAATTGTACGAGTTTGATTTATCGAGAATAATTTTCGCTTTGGATTTTTCAGACATTTTATAAAGATGTAATTTTTTATATAAACCGTAACTTACGCTCATTTTAATTCCGTCCGATTTGAATTCCATCAATCTGTCGCTAATTACGACGGCGAAGGATTCCGTGTTGGCGGGGACGTTGGCGTGAAATTGCGCTTTGATTTGAATATCCGTGACGGAATATTTCATCCGTTCACTCTGTTTACTCGCGTCAAACACGAGCAGGGGAAAAAGATCTTTGTAATCGTGCGGAGAAATGTTGGGATTGGATATCAATTCGTCCATCCCGTAAAATCTAGATCTGAATAAGGCTGCATCTCCATACGCGCTAGAAAATTTATATTGATTAAAATCCAACTGATAATTCACTTGGGGATATCTATCCGAATTTAACATGACGTACATATTTTTCAAGTCGACGTGATCGAAAAGAGCCGGATTCCTTTCCTGACTGCCGTCTTTGTCAGTTTGAAACTCAACTATAATCCAACGTGGTTTTTCGGGACTCGACTTGACTGAAAGTCTCCACGACCAACTCGTAGATTGTGGAACAGAGATAGAGTCACATTGCCTCATTCGGTAACCTGCGTGGAGGGTGGCTTTTTCTTCGATCGTCTTGTACAATCTCGCCTTTTGAGCGTCGGCGGGCTGAACGTGTGGAATAAACCAAGACAGTTTGCTAAGAGCCTTTTGCCCCGCATCCGCCGCGTTAGCCCTAAAGATGGCGTCGTCGTTGGATTTCCTCACCAGAGTTAAAGTCTACTTCATTCCGTACAAAATTTTATCGTAATCTTCGCAAAATCCGAAAATGTGTTTTAGCGGAATTCTAAAACTAAACGTGCCTTTTGGATCCGAGTGAATGATGAGAAAATCTTGTCGAACGTTAAATCCAGCATTGTTATCTCTAAGCGCTTCCGGGTTAGTATCTTTGTACCACGACTGATTTAACCCCTGCGATTTGGAGAAATCGTCGGGATATTTCAACACCCCCAACATGGTGCTGGCTTGACCGGGGTGAAAGACGGATTCAATCTCTTGACCGGAAAGCTGATATTTTATATACCTGAAAAGATACACGAGGCCGTGTTCGTCAGTGCGGCGTTGTCACCATTCGCGTAAGCCGTTCCGTCGGCTTTCATAAACCTTCCCTCAACAAATAACTTTCGCTCGGGTGGGTAAATAAATCTTGAGTCTCTACATTTCGAATTTCGCCTGGATTATTTAAAGTTGTTCCCGTGATGGGTTCGTATTCGTGATATTCGTAACTTACTATACTTTCGTCGGTCGCGTAAGATTCAGTGATATTTAAAATCGTTGCCATATTTTTTTGAAACTGGAAATGGATTTTTATATCGTTTTAATCTGATATAAAAAATTATTCGATCCAAAGTTGAGGAAAAGATTTTTCGTCTTTGGTAAAGACTCGTTTTAACTCAATGTATGAAAACTTGTTTCCACCGGGTATCATTTTCGGATAAATTTTATTTCCGTAAACGATTTTGATGTGTGCGAAACCGTAATCGATTTAATATTCGTTTGTCTCTTCTTCAAATTCTTTTAATATTTCAATTTGTTCGTCGGATAATTTTACGACGGCTTTTTTATAGCTGTATTTCGAATCATGAACTTCTAAAAGTTCGGCGCCGTAAACTTTTAAATTGGCATTTTCAATATGAATCGAAGCGGAATTATAGTCTTTATACTCGTGGATTTTAAATTCTAACATTTTTAGATTTCGGAGTGAGGGCGCTTTTAACTTTTTCGATAGCCTTTTTCCCGGCAACGTCCAGGGCTTTTTTCCCAGTATCCTTGACAGCCGTCTTGCCCGCTTCGAGTGCATCTTGCCCGACTTTTTGCGTGGCGGCCTTCATCATACTGCGGGTAAACAAGCTGGCAATAAAATCGAATATGCCACTGCCTCGGTATTTATAACGTCTCGCAAAACCGTGATTTTTTGGAATAAGCATTTTTTAAATCATAGACAACATTTTTATATTGATCCGAATTTAGTACGTTTTGATTCGCGACCTCGTTGCAAATGACTAATAATTCGTCTCGCACACCAGTATTTCCGGCATTCTTGCGCGCCAACAACAAATCCAACCTCTCGAGGAGGTCATTTGTGTCATAGAGACCCTTTCCAGATTGTTCAGGTTCATAAAAGTTTTTTTAATTTCCTTGGTGGGATCGTTTTCTTTGTGAAGAACATTTGTTTTATCCTACAACTTTTTACAATTTTCCACATCCTCATCAAAACTTCCCTTGGTTGGTTTTTTAGCTAAAATAAGTTCCCACAATCCAGGTGTGCCTTTATATTTTTGGCCGTCTATTATTAAATCATTGTCATCTATGACGACTCGTTTACTACCCATATAATATTTCCCAACCCCTTCCGAACGCAATATTACCAACAACTGGCTCCTTGGGAGGAGTTGGAAGCTCGCACAAACCTTCTTTAATTTCTTCGGCGGCACTTTTTTGTACGTCTTTAATTTCTTGAGCAGTACATTTTTGTGCTGCTGTAATTGGTTTAAAAACTGCAGACAAATCTTCTTGTAAGCTACGCTCACCCATTCTCTCTTGTAGAAAATTGTCTTTGATGCGTTGCTTTAAGGCGAGATAATCTTTAACCATCGCATCCCTTTTCGCCGGATCGGTAATTTTTAGAAACGACATTTTTTTATAAAAATAAAACATGGTTTTTAATTTAATTTAAAAACGTACTTTTTATCATTGTTTTTGATATTGTTTTTTTTAACACGTTTTTGGTTCGCGGAACTCTATATCGGCTTGAAAAGTTAGCTGAAACTCTTCGTCCGAAATTTTATTGTCATTGAGAGTCTTTGAAATCAAAGCCGAAATCGTATTTAATTTTGTCGAAGCTAGGAATTTTATTTTTTTGGTGTTTTTCGGTTTTGGCAGAAAAATCTTCTGCCGAGATATTTGTGTGACTATTGAATGTATATTTGCAATGCAGACTGTAGCTGTAATTAACACTTGGTTAGGGTTACTAATCATTAATCAAAGCCTGTAAAAATTAGATTTGCACTGTGCAGGGGAAAGTAAGGATCAGGCTGTAAATTCTGCACATTTTAGAAGAAATTATGTTATGATGAAGGTAAGTCTTTATTGTTTACCTATGTTGATTCTATAAATTATTGCTGAATGTACATCTTAGACGCATTTAATGAATAATAAGTGAACATTTAAATTGAATTTGTGTCTACGGAATGTGCTGCTATTTCTATATCTGTTGACTCCTTCTGGCAGCTAAAGTAAGGTCATGGACGTTTTGGATATTTTGGAAATATTTTTCAGTATTTGTTAGCTATATAACTTAGATTTATTAACTTGTTATCAAAATAGTTATTTGTTTTATGTTTATCTTATATTGAAAATTTCTATGAGAATGTGTATTTGCTAATAGCCCCTTATGGCAGCATAAAATTTCTAATATCAGATATGGAATTTGACTAGTCAGACAAGGATATTTACACTGCTGTCCTACTCGATACATTGTTTGTTCCAGCCATTGAAAATCATAATGGTGCATACATTAAGAAATTTGTGAATGTATTTATGTAAATCAATAAAACTATGACTGAACCAATGGTATTGCAGTATTTCTAGATCTAAAACACCAGTAAATGTGTTCAACAACTGCATTAAAAAGTTAATCAATAAATTAGTCCAGTCAGTTTAATGAGTGCACTGATCAAATTCTTGGGTAAAAGGGAAATGGTGTCATAATTTTGATCATAATATTATAATTCAAGTTCCACAAATGTACATTCACCAAAATTAAGTCATGTCACTGCTCTACATTTGACCCATTAATTCTGGTAATTGCACATTCATTGAAACTTAACATATACTTTAGAACAGTGCATAGAATGTAATCAAATATAATTATTTTTGATAAAATTGCATGAAAGCCTTTTCATGCTGGATACATGTAGGTTGTCACAAAAATAGATTTATTATTTAACCTTATTGTTGCAATTCTGCTTACAGCATATGCAAAAAATACTTGTGTACATGTATTTAAGTATAATATGTTCTGATTTCCAGAAACAGACCTACCAAGTTTGCCATCAAATGAGAATCCACTGCAACAATCATCGGAAGAAAACATTCCATTACTATAGTTAAAAAGAAAAATGATCTGGATGGCAAGGGAAAACAAAAACAAGTGTCAAAATCCACTTGTCATATGATGACGATTCAGCTTACTATTGTGACTTTCAATGTCAACTATGCTGAAAGTTTGTCATATTCTGACAATTTTCAAAGTCAATACTTTGAAAAAAAGGAAATGAAAACAGGGTTGTCCTCAAAAAGGAGAAAAAGGAAAAACTGCAACAAAACCGGCAAATGAGGAACAGAAAATTCAAGAAGCCATACGAAGGAGCAAAGAAAAAAGTGAATTGAATACCCTGCTGAAGCATTTTGCAGAAAGAGAAGTTACATACCTTCTTAACACCAACGGGCTAGAGAGACAGAACAAATTACACTAGATGTCAACTGCTTCTTTAATGCAATAGCTCATCATTTTGATGCATGTCACTATATATATATATATATATATATACATAGAAACAAACTCCACAGCCCTGTCGTACATGATCACCAGACATTGAAGGACAGAATCAGGTAGATACGGAAGATATCAAGTTAGCATATTTAGTAATGCCAGGTTATGAACATTATGATTATGATGTTTGATGCAACAAGACTAAGAAGACCAGCCTACCAACTTGTTCATAGATGTTAAATGAAAAAGATGTGCCCAGCAAGAATCAACAAGTTTTTTCTCAATACACTAAATATTGGAGAAAAAGTAGTTAAGTGCACATCACAAAAAAGTCACAGGAACTTTTATGGCACTGATCACAAAAAAGTACGCCCCTACTAACCAAACAGATGAGAGCATAATTCACCACGTTAGAAAACACAAACTATTTTCTGTAGTAGACTCACACTACAGAAGAAAAACAACACCAAGACAATTTTAAGTCAAAGTCTCTCCATTAGAAAAATGTATGAACTGTTTAAAATAAAATGTCAGGAGGATGGCAAAATGGTGGTTTCAGAAAAGGTGCATAGAGGCATTTTCTGAAAAAGTTGAATCTTTTCACAATCCAATGAAAGACATGTGCCTGGTGTGTAATACTTTCAATGAAAAGCAAAGAAAATAGGGAACAGAAAATGATGAGATGAAATATTGAACATCTGAAGAATAAAGCTGGGTCAATGATCGAGAAAGATAATGATAAGAAAAAAGCAAAATGTGCAAAAAGACCTTTTCGTGGCTACCTTTGATCATCAGGCAGTATGACAAACACCATGCTCAAAAGCACATTATATACGAAATGAATCAGTTACAACCTTACTGTGTATTCATTTGCAGACTGTTACATTTGTTAAATGTTACATTTGGAACAGACAAAATGCCACCAAAATATTAGGAAATTTGCCAATCGAAAGGTCGTTGGTTCGAATCTTGGCTCCGACTTCTGATATTTCAGGGACGTTTTTCAGTGTCCCCCACTCCACTATTAAGCCTAGCACCTAGTTTAGAAAATCAAAGGACACATGTGAAGTGTGTATCGGTGCTTTACACCGGGCACAATAAAGAACCAGGAGGTCTATTGAGAAAGAGTAGGGATTTATACCCGGTTCTCCTGTATCTGCTCCCCTCTCTCTAGGGTGGGTCTGAAATGACTGTCGAATGGCCCGTTAAACAACTTATAAAAAAACTGGCCATATTGTGTCTGTTTGCTAACAAACAAAAAGGTTAAAGATTGTCTGCCATGCACTGACTTCCTGAACAGTTCCGAGTCAGACATGGATGACAAATTTTGATTCCAAATACTATTTGTGTCGAGGAAACACATTTTTGTGACCTGAATTGTTTGTAAATACTGCAAATAAAAGCATTGTTTAACATAAACCGTTGATTTACTGTGAATGACCATCATAATATTTGCTGATAGACCCCTATCAGCATTTAAGAACGTCCAATTAATCAGGCTGCCAGAAGGGGCTATCAACAAAAAAATACCTAATATGGCTTTGTCCATTGACTTTCAAGTTAAATATTTTTTGTGTGTTTTGACCTTTACATGTTCAATAACTTTTCTGTAAATTTAAGCCTGCTAATAACACTTACTGATTTTTCAGTAAAGTCGGAAGTTTTAAACGCGTTTTTCTCAAAACTAAAAACTGCTGATAGCCCCTTCTGGCAATCAACAGTCGATATCAACTTTCCGGGCAAGAGATCGAATCTATTTTTAACCCCGGTCAAGCCACCACCAAGCTGGGAATGTTGAAATACCCCGACGATTTTGCCAAAGCGCAAGGGTTAAATCAGTTGTGGTTGAGGGATATGCCAATCTGGTCAATAACAACGGATTTAAGGTTCGTCAAGCTCTAATGATTCGAAGGCCGGATCCAAAAGGCACGTTTAGTTTCTGCGTGCCGCTAAAACACATTTTCGGATTTTGTGAAGATTACGATAAAATTTTGTACGGGATGAAACAGACTTTAACTCTGGTGAGACAATCCGACGACAACGCTATCTTTAGGGCTAACGGGGTGGATGCCGGTCAAGTGGCCCTCAGCAAGCTGGCTTGGTTTATTCCCCACGTCGAACCCGCCGACGCGCAAAAGGCCACTTTGTACAAGACGATCGAATCCAAAGCCAGTCTTCCCGTAGGTTACCGTATGAGGCAGTGCGATTCTATCAGCGTGGAGACTTTTCGGTCAAGTCTGGTCCCGAAAAGCCTCGTTGGATCATAGTCGGTTTCCAAACCGACAGAGACGGCAATCAAGAAAGAAACCCCGCCCTTTTCGATCACGTCGGTTTGACAAATATGTACGTTACACTCAATTCCGATAGATATCCTCAAGTGGATCACCAATTGGATTTCACTCAATTTAAATTTCCTCGCGCGTATAAAGACGTCGCCTCGTTTAGATCCAATTTTTACAGCATGGACGAAATCATTTCCAATCCCAAGATTTCGCCGGAAGATTATCGCGATCTTTTCCCTCTGTTTGTCTTTGACGTGAGTAAACAGAGCGAAAGAATGAAATATTCTGTGACGGATATAAACATCAAAGCTCAGTTTGGCGCCAACGTCCCGGCTAACACGGAGGCGTTTGAGGTCGTCATTAGCGATAGATTAATGACGTTTCAATCCGACGGGAATAAAATAAGCGTCGTTTACAGTTGATTTAAAAATTACATTTTTTTTTATAAAATGTCCGATTCAGAAAAAATAACCACGGCTCAAAATTTTGAGGGGATTAAGCACCCGCAAAATCCGGCGTTTGATAAACCATCGGCGAATGAGTTTGAACAACGTAAACTGAATTAAATAAAAAAAAATAAAAATAAAATAAAAAAATGTGTGAATTTACGGTAGAAAAAAAAATATTATTTAGACGATTTTGTTGGTGAGTGCCTGATAAAACGATCATGCCCGTACGAGAAATCATTCGGAAGCTGCTCGCTTTTTGGTTGCCCCACCGATTTTTGGGTCTTTTTAAACGAGATGCATCCGGCCGTGATCAATTTTTTAAACGAGAGAGACAACACCAAAGTCATCCTTTTTTTAGTCTGTAAAGCGGTTGATGATCCGTGGGGATGTTTTTCCGAAATAGAAAACGACCGCGAAGAAATAGATAAAGATAAATTATATAAAAAAATGGTCGCAACCGCCTTGGATAGCATGGTTAATGATCACGCGTGCGAGATCAATTCCAACAATTATATTTATTTCGATTCACTCCGCTTTATCACGTTTACAGACGAGAGTTTTTTGGATTAACTTGACGATAATGAAGATTTGAGCGATTCAGAACCTGATGATGAAGATTTGAGCGATTCAGAACCTGATGATGAAGATTTGAGCGATTCAGAACCTGATGATGAAGGTTTGGGAGATTTAACAAATCTGGTTACTGTGGAAAGAGACGATAGCCCCGCAGCTGCGTAAGTTTTTATATTATTCGTTCAAAACGAATAATATGAATACGACATCGAAAAAAAATTATCTTGCGCGTATAAAAAATGTTTACGTTGCTCGAGTTGAGACAAATTATTAAAAAACACGGAATAAAAGGCCATTCCCGAAGCACCAATTGATTCAAGTTCAAGAATATCATCTTTTGCCAACCGCTTCTCATAATACGGAAACGAAAATAACGATTGTGGATATAGCAACGCGAGAGTTTTATTCTTTTCCATCTATTATTGTCGTTTTCTGCGCATACCTCCCCGCGTTTGATAAACCGTCGACGAACGAGTTTGAACAGCGAAAAATAAAATGAAAAAATCTTTTAATTTTTTTAAAAAAAATATAAAATATGGGTAAAAATAACTTTATAATAACGAGAGATCAATATCGTGGGCGCAAAAACCATGCTCGGTTACCTGGCGGCCTTGAGGGTTTTTTCCAACCAAAAACTATTGACCTAATCGAGATTGCGTTGAATGATAAATACGACTCACGAATCGCCATGATTTGTGAGATAACACCACCCCATCGCGGACGGGGTTTTGCTTATGATGGTATGGTTTTGGCTTTTTATACACTGTTGCGAGTAATTAGTCGCGGAAGTGGTAATGTTAAAGGCGAGGTAATGAAGAGCACTGAAGATAAATATATTCCGGGTACAATTTTAATTTTTAAAGAAAGAAATATTTTAGGCGAAACTGATTTAAATTCTCTAAAATTTCCGTTAACTTGAATAATTTGATTAATTTAAAAAAAAATTATTTAAAAAAGTATGGATTATTCTCTTCCGAAACTTAAACAATTGGCAAAAGAAAATAAAATTCACGGGCATTCGTTGTTGAATAAACCCGCGTTGATAAAATTGTTTATTGAAAAAGATATAATTCCCGAACCGATTAAACGAGAAAAGGAGAGAAAAATTGAGAAAAAAATATATCCGTCGAGATACGATTATTTGAAAACGGTTGATAAAACTCGGATTCCGGTCGTTATAAAAGACGTTGATACCGGCGAAACGAAAACTTTACGTTCCATTCACGCCGCGGGACAATATATAAAATTGGCGCCAAAGAGCGTAAAATTGCACGACGGTAAAATTTATAAAAATAAATACGCGATCGACGTGCGTTGGCCCGATAAAAATGATTTTTACTTAAAAACAATTTTTAAAATAAAAAAATGAGAGATTATAAATCTTTGATGGAAACGAAAAAAAAACGGATAAAAATGATATGGTTAATACCCGAGGTATAACAGTTTTGAATTTACGTCATTCTCCGATATTCCGAAATGGTCTGAGGAAGGCGCGTACAAAAATGCGGGAGGCCTCGTTGTGTACTGCGATAACGAAGATGATTTAGACTTTAAAGTCGGGCATGGGGCGCAATTTTCCTTTTATCACGGCGCCGGGGATTGGCAAGACGGATATATGAAAATCACCGAAATTGGCGATGATTTTATCGTAGGGATAATTTGCCTTGTTACGAGTACTGTCGAGAACTCGAAAAAGGAGAAGATTGTTCGTTGATACGACTTCCAAAAAAATGTTTTTGGCGCGTAGATAGGCCGAAATGTTTCGAATGGGAAAATGATAAAAGGTACATTTTACCGGATGGAATTAACACGTTGGCGGGATTGTAGAAATAAACGGTCATCTTGTACATTTAACCTCTTTGTTATTAATTAGTAAATTTGTCAAATGTCGTTTTTAATTATATAGAGGACATTTATATGTTTTGAGTAAATGTGACATTTATCTCACTGAGAAGTGAGAAAATTGCAGTATTTTCAAGAGCGCATTTCAGGAGAGAAAATTTAATAAGTAATTAATGTTCCCGATGGGGGGGGGCTCGAACCCATGATCATCTGTTTGCAAGTCAACTGCTCTACCAACTGAGCTAATTGGTCTGATGGGTATATGAACTGCTATAAACACATATGTATAGCGTTCTTACACTCTTCCTTCCTTTAATTATTTAAGCGACAACCACAGGTTCTTTAATCTAACCCAGCCACTGCTTCACCCTAGCTCTAGAATTCCAAAGCTAGCCACACACTCACCCAATAGTAGGAGGCAGAAAATAAAGTTCCCAGCGCGGGGCATGAACCCATGACCTGCTTGGAAGTCTCCTACTCTACCAACTGAGCTAATAGGGCTGACAGGAATACAAACGACTATAAACACACTCACACCCACTTTGAGGACATTGACATAGTCCGACGTCAGGAGGACCCATAACGAATATGCATGCTACAAAGTCAACATTTCCGCTGGACATTCTCCAAGGAAATCATTTTTTAGTTTTTAATTTTAATTCGAGTTCCTTAAAATATTTTCAATGAAATTGTCATTTCTATTTCTGTCAATGTTTCTGAAGGTAAGGAGGACTTGTCTACACTTGTTATCAACATGAGGACTGCGCAGCACCGAGTGTCAAACATTCAATGTACGCCATCTTTAGAAGGACATTGCAGAATGCACCCTGACAAATGTTTCTTTCTTACTGAAGACTTCTGGATTCATAAAACATGTTCTAACATAATTGTTTTCATGACAAGACCCATATGAGAAGAACATTGCAATTTTTCAGAGGAATCAAATTTGATGATGAACTCTAAACTGAAGATTGTACAAATGAAGAGAATACTACAGAAAAGAACAAATTTTATTTACTAAAAATTGGCCACAAAGTGGCATAACAATCACATACATAATACATACATGTATAAACAGAAATTTAACAAAAAAATAAGTATTGTTTTGATAAGTGAACAAAGCTTTCTAAATATTTAAACACATTTAAGATCAAAAGACATTATCATTTACTCTTTTATAACCCCCCCCTCAAATGTTATGTACCTGGAAGCATTATTAAGTACATGAATCGTTGAGGTGTGTGGCATAACTGATAATCTTACTTCAGACAGATCCTTGATTAGGCCAAACACGGCAGAACTAGACTGGGGGTTACAATTTTTTTTTCATTGATACTAAGAGGACCGTGATGACACTGATCTCTCACCCGATGTTCAATGGTAATACCTAGATTTGAGAACTTTATTTGAAAATAATGCACACAGTCACTTAGATCACAACCTTACACCCACAAATTTTGTAGAGGTTCACATGACAATGGACAATGTTACATGCAAAATATTTAAGCTCCAGGCCATATGGTTCTGGAGAAGATTTTCAAAGTTACAGATACACAGATAGGGAGGGACCATTTTGACCTCCAGGGGATCATAATTGGACAAAGCAACATACAAACTGTCTGAGCTCTAGGCCCTATGGTTGTGGAGAAGTTTTTACTATATATCTTTCAATAAAACTGATACGCCCCAGAAAGGGGCAATTTTGACCCCAGGAGTCATGATCTGAACTAACTTGGTAAAGGTCCACTTAACAATCTTATTTCCAATATATCTTGGCTCAAGGCATGATGATTCTGGACATGATTTTCAATGACTTTGACTATATATATCTCCATGTAAAAAAGTACTGTCACTTTAATTGATAAAACATTAATTTGCTACATGTTGAAAAAAAATACACTATAATATTACATATTTGTAATTGTGAAGTAAAAGTTGATGACAGACGTTCGACAAAGCCCCATCACAATAGCTCAACTTGAACATGTTGTTCTAAGGTGAGCTAATAAAATTTGAATTTGTAATATTTCAAGTGTAATAAAAGAAATACAAACAAAATACAATCTTTGCCTGTACCAGATACCCAATAATTGCTGATTGACATCAAATATATAATTCAAATTTTTAATCCATTTCCACAAGTACTTTCAGTGAACTTGCAAGCAAAACATCACATAGTGACTTCAAAGACATAATGTTATGTTTCAATGAATTGCCTGTTGTAATTTCTGAAAAATGTCATATTCTGCAAAGACTTAGACTTAAATGCAAGTAATCAAAGTATCAAAATGGCATAAGTCATTCCACTGTTATGACCTGATTGTCAAAAACTGGAGAACAATCACTGTTTACATTAATGTGCTGGTTATTATGATCATTTCAATATTAAAAGAAAAATCATGAAAAAGGTTGGTACAAATTGTTGAGAATGGAAGTAGTGACTATATATTACTTAGCATAAGGGCCACTTGCTTTGTTCAGTCTTCTTTGTTTTGAGATTTTACAGTTCTTGATAAAGCTTTTCATTTGTACCCAGTCTCTATTCAATAAAACTGGTTCCTTGTGTCTGGCTTGTTCTATCTCGTGTTTTCCAGGTAGTTTTTCTAACACAAAGTATTTACCAAGCTGTCTATTGACTGCAGCATGTTCATCTTCAGTCCACAATTTACGTTTGACAGCTGTTTTTTTTTGCTAAGTTGTTTTTAACTGCTGATTTTCCATGGTGTTCTGCTGTCTTCTGACATGTTTGTGGTGTATCTGTACCTAAAAGTGTCGGTATCTGATGGTGCAACGCTAACTGACCCAATCTCCTCCCCCTCCTTATCTTACTCCTCTTCCAGTGGCTCTAAAATGGTGCATTCTAATTAGAATTTGATGTTAAGCGGTTAAAATTCATTCTCTTCACTAGTCACTGAACATGCATCTACAAATTTAACCACATTTTTAAGACATAAGGGCCATAATTCTAAGAAATGCTGTTCAGTTTTTTTTTAAATTGGACAGTTACTTCACATTAAATACAAGATCTTGAACAGGTATGAAGTTATGATTATACAAGTACCTGTTTTAGCAACTTGCCAGTGTATTCAAGCAACAACAGTTTCACCATGTATATTCCGTAACGCAAGAATGTAAAAACAACACAGGAGTTACACAATAGTAATCTGTGCAATCTACAGCAAATGTGTTAGGTATACCGAATATCATAAGCAATAGTCTTATATGCATTTTTGTACTAAGTAATATAGATGAAGCACAAAATTCACTTTAATATGGATTATTGTAGCAGGTCGTCATTCTCACGAATTATTTTGAAAAGAAATCATTTTCCTGGAAATCGCTGTAATTCAGGTTAATGGAAACGTGCGCTCTAGTTTCTTTCAGTTATATTTACTATAAGACGTTATTGATTAGACAAGGATAAAAGCAGTGTCAGTGTTGCCTTTTGACTTAATGACCAATAAATCAGTAAGGGTCATCTATGGGCCTTTACAATGTTCCTTCCAAGTTTGTCAGTTACATGATTCGAAATCGTTGGTGGTTTCATAAATTCAATCCCTCCAACATGAGATAAGAAACAAGATGCTTTTAAAATATGTATGTCCCCTCTTGGAAGCCAATTGGTCACATTGCAATGACTTTAATATTAAATTTAAGTCAGACTTTAACTCATGCACTGATCTCAAATTCAACACGGGTGATCTATAGGTCATGACCATCCCATTTACAAGATATAGAGAATAACATGTTAGTTTCCTTGAATATGAAATATCAGCTTTTTCCTCGATTTACATTAACTATTTTATCAAAAGAAACATAACCAACCTTCAGCATCAAGTTGTATGTCATCGAGGGTTTTCCCTTTGTGTTGCGAAATGGTTCCATTCTCAACTTCCAACAACAATTTGCTCAGTTTTGCCAGCTGAATGGTATTATCTGGCAGACGGTAAAACTCTCTGTGGATGTTTACATCATGTCCAAGGAAGTTTGCCAAGCTGTCCAACTCATTGTCTTTCAGACTGAAAATTTGTGATATGGTTGCTACATGTTTTCGCAGAGGTTGATGAAATCAGTTCAGGATTCCTTGCACCACTTTCAATAGCAAATTTCTTTAAAACATCTGAACTATGGATAGGAGTTTGTGCCTTTCCCTCCCTAGCAAACACAAACCTATTATCATTCAGAATTCTACAAGTGGTTCGTGTATTGCAAATAGCTTCTAGCTGATGTACATGTTTTTGTCAACAACACAGACACACGACGACCTCTTGCCACGAATTTCCACCCTATTTAAACTCTGAGCAAGCCTTCTTTCAAAAGGTGACAAACACTGTGCTATCTCCTGTTGCATCTCTTGGTTGCCCCTTAAGACTTGGGTGTATTGTTTAAGCTCCATCTTTTCTGTCTCCCCCACACAATATCCCATACCTTTGGGACATTGTGTCCAAAAAAAAAAATAAAAAAATGTAGAGAGAGAGACACAGGCGGGTCTAAAACACAAGCATAAAAAATTTGCAATTTTACAAATGATAAAATTTAAAAAAATATTTAGTACCGGGCAAGATGAAATTAAAAAATATGGATATTAGTCACCTTTTGTCCGCTGGAAAAGAAAGGGTGGGAAAAATGAAAAATAAAAAATAAAAAAAATAGAGTGTTGGATGTTGGGAACACGCAGCGCGGGTGTAACACACATATATTAAAAAATAAAAATTAGAAATTAGTCGCTTTTTGTCTACCGGGAAAGTCTTGGTGTGGAAAATGAGAGAAAATAAATAAGATATAATTGGGGCATTGTAAAATATATCATTACGGTATTGTAAAATAAAATAACATCGCCTTTTGTCCTGTGGGGAAAAGTTTGTGTGCGGGTGCGCTGGAATACTCCAGCATAGTGTGTTTTAACATGGTGTGTTTTAAAATTCAGTAATTTGTAATTCTTGTTCATAAAAACTACCTTTAATTTCTTCACCTTTTAAATCATTTATTTTATAAGTAACAGGATTAGTATTTAAAACTTCTTTAATTACAAATATTTCTCTTGTCCAACGAGTAGTATAACCCTTTTCAAATGTACTTTTCTTTTTAGTTATTCTTACTCTATCGCCAACTTTGAATTTAGCCTTTTTACTTTTTTCACTTTTTTCTGGATATAAATTTTTATACACTGTTAATTCATTTTCCTTCTTATTTGCTTCAATAGGTGTCATTTTAATTGAAGAATGTACTGTATTGTTATAATCTTTAACTAAATCATCTAATATATTATAATATTTTGTAGTTTTATAAGCAGTAAAATATTTGCACATACGTTGTTTCATTGTTCCTATCCAGCGTTCCACTACACTAGATTTTTCTTCATTCTCAGTTGAATATAACTTTATGTTATTATCTTTTAACAATTCTTTTACTTGTCGATTATAAAATTCAGATCCTTTATCTGACCAAATATACACTGGTTTTCTTTCTTTAAATAATGTTTTAAATGCTTCACTTACTGTCGCTCCTGTTTTATTTTTTAAAGGAATCAACCAACCATATTTACTAAAAACATCTATAACAGCTAATAAATATTTATAGTGTTTATTTTGCATTGAATATTGTTGCATATCCACTAAATCAACTGCCCATGTTTGGTCTATTGAATGAACATGAACACGTCTTTTAGGAAATGATTTTATAACTCTACGATGCAATCCATCTGCTAATTTATTTGTAAATCTATTTTTGGTAGATCCACATTCAGAACATTTACCTTTTAACATTTGCCTATTATTAGTTGTTGTTACTTGTTTGACCGAATTATTTTCAGTATGTTTTTTACAACGCAAACAATATATTTTTGGGTGATCCATTTTAATATAATTAAAATTGTTTCCTTTAAAACAAAATGGCAACAAAAAAAGATAAAATTTTATCTGAGTCATATGGGCTATTAAGAAAATATAAACATAAAGTGGGCATTTATGTATTTGAATATAAAATTATCCTAAAAGATGGAACACGTGAAGCATTTATAAATGCTTTTGATTCAATGGTAGAACATTCCATAATAGACTTTCCTAATGGTAGAATTAGAATAGTTCCTAAACGTGACATTATACTTACTAAACATAAGGCATGGCCTATAAGAACATATGATACAGTCAAACAGTTATTTATGGATCAAATGGTAAGATTATTAAACAGTGAGGAAGAATTAAATGTAGAAGATGTTATTTTTAAAATTACCATTATACCTAATAGAGAAGGCAAAGGTAAAGGTTTAAAAATATTAGATGCAATAAATAAAAAAAGTATTATACAAATTAAAAATAGTGATACAATATGTTTAGCAAGGGCAATTGTTACTGCTTTAGCTTCTAATAACTTATTAAAGGATTTATCAGAGAATGAAGTAGTTTATATTAAAAAAGGTAGACCATTACAAAAAAGATTATCTATAGATTTACATAAAACATCAGGTGTAGAAATAAAAGAAAAAGGTAATGATTTAGATGATTTAAAAGTTTTTGAAAATTTTTGTAAAGTATGTTTAATAGGATATACCGAACAGCATAAATGTAAAGATAATACAGTTACAAGTATTAGAAAACAACATATTTGTGAGAAATGTAATAAAACATATACAGGTAAAAATCATAAATGTGGTGAAAAAGCATGTTCAATATGTTATGAAAATTATATGGGAAGTACTGAAGAACACTTATGTTATATGAAGTCGTTAACATCAAAAGAAGTAAAAAGCAATAAATACATATACTTTGATTTTGAAGCTAATCAAGAAACGGGAATACATGAAATGAACTTTTGTATAGCTTATGGAGCTCCCTCTGGTCAAATATATAGATTTAGAAAGAATTATATTGAAATATTAGAATGTGAATTTAATATTTATGATGTGGATTTATCTAATTTGAATATAGATAATTGTTTTAAAAGTGGGAAAAAGATAGAATCCGACCGTATGGGAGGACCGCTAGATAATTTTTGTAAATATTTTATATCGGATAAATTTAAAGATTATACCTTTATTTCACATTATGGTAAAGGATA